>JAOUZG010026641.1:7136582-7160798 GCA_026289955.1 Argiope argentata | reverse complement strand
CTGTGAATATATACTTTTAGATTTTAATAGGGATCTTTGACACATGCCAATCACGAGTAGGGAATCTTTTAAAAGAACACGCTTTGATGGACAGTATTTTATCCCTTTACTCTGAGTGTGAGAATCTATTGGCTTTTAGCAGATTCAGCAATTTTATAGTATTTCTGCTGAATTAATTAACTGGGCAGGAAAGGCCTGGTTGGTAGAACGTTGGACTCGTACTCCTTAGGTTACGGGGGCGAAGCTCGTCGGCCAAAAGATTCCCCGAGTGTGTGGCTGTTCGTGGTCGCAAAGTCCTCCATGTCGAGAGTAATATCACTGGGGATTCTGGGTCAGAGGTGATCGTTCTCTGTTCCAGGTCTAAATTACTATCTGAGATGTATGAATGAGTTTGCATGAATGAAGTCCGCCCCCTAAAAAGGGTTGTGACGTGTGAGTAGCTAAGTCGTACTCTTGGCCCTAGATGGCGCTACTTGTAAAACAAAGAGACGCATTTCTTAAAATCTGCTGATCGTATCAGTGGAAACTTGTCCGGGCAAGTGCCATTAGTCACAACACTCACTAATTAACTAGAAAAGGAGAATAGGACCAGGAAATAAGAGAATATTTTAGAATGAAATTATTATGGGCTAAATTAAGATAAGGATTTGGAAATAGGATTATTTAAATTATATATATATTTGGTTAAAAATTGCCATTTTGACGTCCTTGGAATAATTTTTTTTCATTGTGTACAACTTTCAAAAATTAAGTTACTGATTCATAAGAAAAATTATAAATATGAGCATAAATATCTTAGTTTTCTTAGTACTTCTTTTCTGTAGGAATAAATTACCCAAAATTATAATAAGAAGCACAAATTGTAAATAAGAAAAATTAGATATTATTTGTTTTTGGCCCTTAAAATTAAACCAAAGTAAAATTAAACCAACTTACTTGCTGTAGTAGTTGGAGCAGGCGTAGTTGCTGGAAAGAAAAATAGAAAATGTGTTAAATAAAATTAATTAGCTCGAGATTTTAATTAAGAGTTAATGTAATTCGTTTAAAATATTAATTGCTACTTAAATAAAATATCATATTAAACATTACAACTTACTTGTTGTAGTAGCTGGGGGTGTAGTTTCTAAAAAAAAGAAAACATTAATTGTACAGATATATTTCAATGAAAATATAATATGCTGATTACCAAGGTAATTATTATTAAGAATAGATAACTTAATATTAAAAGATGAAATTAAGAAACGATATAGCAATTTTTGGGTTACATAAAGTTTCCATTTAAAAAATTATTAAAAAATTGTTTAAATGTTTTCAGTGACTTCTAAGCAATTCTAAACTATAAAGCTTAA
The DNA here is from genome assembly GCA_026289955.1 of Argiope argentata. NCBI lineage: Eukaryota > Metazoa > Arthropoda > Arachnida > Araneae > Araneidae > Argiope > Argiope argentata. The sequence continues at coordinate 7,159,449 of JAOUZG010026641.1, read as the reverse complement.
ATACAAAAACATTTTTCCACATAGAATTCCCAGTTTCAAATTTCTGAAACTTCATTTCTTCTAATTATTAATTACCTTGATAAGTTGAAAATGTGATTATTTCATACTGTAAATTATCCAGAAAGATTTCACAGTTGTTTGAGAAGGTTTCCAGTTGTTTTTAATACATTGATGCTGCATTCATTAAATAAAGATAATCTTGATAAAAAGAGGCTGAGAAAGTCGAGCACTTATAAACGTTTGAGATGAGCCGATGAGACAGTTTATTTATCAAATTGCCATTTATAATTTTTCTTTTCATATTTTGCGATTATTTTTTAAAGATTGATCTAACTTCCTTATATAGCGCTATTTTAATCGCTATCATACAAAAACAAATTTCTTTCATTAACATTTCGATGGAATATCATATGTGAAATTGATTTCATCTGATAATAAATATTGGTACATATTATCACCTGTCGACGTTTATAATACTGGATGGTGTTTTTTAAAAATAAAAATATCCTTTTTATTTGTATCCTCATCGGATGCACAGCTTACGTTTTGGTGTCAAGCAACACTGCGAGTTTTTTCCTCTACTATTTAGTACTACTAGTCACGACTCATGCCTGATATTTGGACCTTCTGTTTATTTAGGTAATCCTTTCTATGTTATCTCTTAAATATAGGAGAGAAGGCCGTATCTAATAGGATCGATGATTTGGTATATATATATATATATATATTCTTTTTACATATCAAATTGTAGCTTATAGCTAATATTTTATATCAGTATTTATTTATATGTTATATATTTTTTGTTTCTTTTCAGATCACTATTTGTGATGATAAAGATGATTTGTCCACTTTACAATGGAAGGAGGAGTGCAGTAGTTTCAGAGGTATGGACCCCTGAACACACAAGTGCATAAGTCTGACTTCTAGCTCATATGAAGATGACACACTCTTATCACATTCACATGCACAGCCCCTTTTTACAGGGCGGTACATTCACACACCTCACAGAGAGAGAACAGAAGAACAACTATACTATAACCTCCCCTTTTCGCGTGGGATTTCTTTAGTGTGAAGTGTAGAGACAGTGATCGCATCCAATTTTAGTCCCAAATTTCTATTTACGTGTAGATATAAAACACAGCAGAAACATAAAGCAAAAATACAAAAGAAACACAGAACTATCCCCTCTTATTTCGCCTTTTTAATCTCAGACTGATCTCTCATCACCCCCTCTCAACTCCTCTCTTTTCGCGTTCGGCAAGAAGGGTTGCAATCAGAGGTTAGCAGGATTGTCATATTTGGTGGACCTTACACATACTCTGATCGATACTCGAACCCATGTTTTCTAGATCGCGAGGAAGACGAACTACCTCGGTGCCAGGCGGCCGGCATCATTATTTGTATCAATCTGATTTTAGTGATTATTTCTGATCTGAGCATTCTCAAACATTATATATGGAGAAGAATCCGTTGCAATCAAAATAAATTTGTTGTCTATACATATTTACATTCAACAAGAATTGAAACTAATAGGTTTTTTTATTATTTCTTAAGCGCTCTGATAATGTGCATAGTATTTTCTAGCTTTCATTATTTAATCTGTGATTTTCAGATCTGAGGTAATGTAAAGAGCATGATAGCCCAGGGCACTTAAAGAATTGAATTAGATTTAAAACATTGAAATTTTAAGACAATACAACGCTTTATGAGATATGAAAAATCAGAAACTGGATTGCAAAAATATTTCACTCACTTGGATAACACCAATCATACATGCACAGCAATCGTATTTCATAATCGTAGCACTTTCCTATTTGATCCTGGTTGCGACAGATCAATCCGTGTTCCAAATCGCATTTCAGATCTCTCTGTTGAGACAACTCATAGGAATGGTGAGTTCTGGCCATTCGGCATTCGATGTCCACAAGATCTTTCCCACCGCAAGTTTTATACAAGTACTGGGAAATTGAAAGCAAATGATTATACAAATCTTTGGCACGTTATGCTTTACGCCATAAAATTAGTGAGAGAAAAGCCACATAACTGAATTCCTATTCATTATTTATTGAAATTTCTGATAGAAATCATAAAAGCATTGGATGATTGCTGCTAATATCAATTTATTTAAGACTGTACAAATTGCATAAAATTCTGTCAGTGACATTTTTTTTTTCTTCACTAGATATCTTATTTCACAAAAATATATATTTAATGACATTTTTTGTAAATAAATTAAATATTAATCAATTTCCTAATTTTTATCTTAAATTAGCTCATGTTAACTTCATTTGAAAATATTCTCATTTTTCTGGATCCAATTTTCAATTTTTTATTTAATTATTTATAACATCTATTTTAGAAAACTGATTTTCGCATTCCCCATGCTTAAAGCGAAGGGATAAAAATCCCTAATGCTTAAAACATTCTTTTAGAGATACCCAAAATTCCTTTGCCTAAATCGGCACGTGGCAAAAAAAATCCCTACCAGAAATTATTGTAAAATCTCTAAAAGGAAAAATTTCCCACATCTTGTTCTTATATCGCGATGTAGAATGTCCATAATACGACTCCCGTGGTGAAATAAATTGAAGTCAAAATTATTCTTTTCAGTCACTCATCAGCAAAGTTATGTTTACATATATATCACAACTTTAAATTGCAAGTTAATTAAAAAGCGACCTCAATTATAGACATAAGTAGAAAACAAAAGGCGAAAATTAATATTAATGGAAAACATGTTCATTAGTAATAGTCTCATTAAAAACTTTTTATATGGATAACTTCCTAAATTATTTTTGTTTATAAATGTTGAAGATGTTAATGGAGGCATTGTATGACAATATTTTCAAGAACCCAAAACTAATTTTATTAACCCTTTGACATATGAATTTACTTCATATGTCAAAAACTAATTAGATGACATCATATTTTGCACAAATATTTTTATTCTAATTCCTATCATAATATATATGCATTTGACATAATTATACATTTTTAAATCAATTTTCCAGTTTAAATCGCTTAATATTTTTCACTTAATGATAAATTTAACATTAAAAATTCGTTAATTCGATTAGTCAGATTTGTCGTTGCATTTAAAATGGTTAATAAGAAATGATCTATCTCGTATTCAGTGTAAAAGAGAGAAAATCTCTCTGAAGATATAAGAATCAAGGGAAAATGCTTTATATTCACTTGTATCGTAGCTAAATCTTCTATGTCTCCGTCGTCATTTCCTCCTTCCTCGGGATTATCTGTGTTTATCCATGGCGTCCATCCACACGCAACAGGAACGGGTTTTATGGTCACAGGAGTAGTTGTTGGAGCTGTTGTTGTAGTTGTAGTGGTTGTAGTTATCAATTTAGTAGTTGTTCCTGGAGTGGGCTCTGCAGAAAAGGTAGAAAAAATCGCAAGAAAGAAAAATTATTTTTTAAAGTATTTTGTTGGGAATCGGAATTTTATACCGAATGAAAAAAAAAAAATGATTTACCGAAATTTGACTCTTAAAGCAGCTTATTTGCTTATTTCTTTACTGTTATATGACTAATCAAAATGAAAGTTTGTGATCTGTTTATTTAAAAATTTCCTGATTCGGAAAAAAAAAATCCTGATGATTTCAGAACATTTAGTAGAAAATTGCAGCAGAAAATTGATTTGCGTGCATTTAAATTTCCTTAACATACCTAAAAAATTGTGCAACTCGCTTTTAAAACAAGTAATATATAGAAAGTTAATTTCTATTAATGTCAATAAAGATTTTTTTTTATTTTAGCTACTTTTTACTAAACAATTACAATTAATACAGATAATTGATCAAAAAGAATTGAACTCGCATTTTTCACCTTCGCGTGAAAAATACTGAAATCCTCGCATTTTACCGATTGAGCTACTGCCTGTTGATTTCAGTTTTCCTTACAAACTGATAAAACTCCATTTAAAGTATTGAAAATTAATTAAGGTGAATTAATGAATTAATATTTGAAAAAAAACTGTATTAATTTCAAGTCTCATCCTCTATAAGTTAAAAAAATGTATTTGAACATGAGTGGATGAATAAAAAGTATTTTTTTAACGGTTGAAAATTTGAACTAGGTGTATAAATATATATAGGGAGAGTATGAACTAATAATAGGAATTGAAAAAAAAGAGAGCAAATATTAATGTCTTGATATTTCGATGGATACATAGTATCCTTACAACATTAGGAGAGAGCTTTTGTTCATTTTATAACATTTTGCTGGCAAATTATCGACTGTTCATTTTCGGAATCGAAAACCCTCTGCATATTTGCGCATGTGTCAGGCCGTGTTATTTCGTCAAAAAAGGGTCGAGAGGAAATATGGATAGAATATATGTTTATGTTTAGCTGCAGGTGAATTTAGATTATTCGCGGAATTAGGAGGCGTAATAACTATTCATCATGCTGCGTATCACACTTTAGCAAAATACAATCTTCGAAAAGTGTTATCGCAGGATTCTGAAATGAACAGCATACATTTTACTGTTGATAAATATTTCATTTAATATATTACTTTGTAGCTTATATCGGGAATTACTTCGTCGCGGTAGTCATTAAATATTACAAAATAATCTTTAATAAGATTTTAAAAAAAAAAAAAAATCTAAGAGTTACATAATATTAATGATTCCCCAAATCTTTTGCTCATTATTCATTAAATATTTCATATGAACGTAGCTTTTGCCTTACTAACTTGATATAATACTATATAAAAACATAGCAACAAAAGTGTATGATATTTAATTGGCACCCACTTATCCTGCCTTACTTCAGTGTTATTAGCGTTAGAATATTTTGGCATTAAGGTTCTAAATTCAAAATTCTTTTATATATCGTACTTCATTCTAAAATGGTGCAAAGCATTTTGAACCAGCTATTGTTTCGGTAAATAACTTCACTCGACATTAAACATACAGCTGTTTAATCGGTATTGTATTTGACATTTAAGACGATAACCGTAGCTATTATGCAAATATTAAAACTTTGAAATTATATAAATTCGTATCATTATGTTTGTAATATTAGAGTTGAGTGTGGTGGTTCTCAGATCCTATATCGACCGTCTATATATCATACATGCAAATAGTTCATGCTTTATTTCCTCTTAATAAATAATTTGTTTTAAACCTTTATTTTGTCGGACCCAAGCTTTGGAGACTTTTATCTGTTACCATACCACCGTTTTAACCGACGTTTACTGTTTACAAAGATAAATACATCGAATTACAAGGATAAATACATTTTTGGTCAACCAAATTTAATAATTTATAGTAAAATATTATAATGTGAATGAATTTTAAACATAGCGAAATGTAATGAAAATAACAACTTTCAGAGAAATATTTAAAAATTAATAGTAAATAACAGTATGATGAAAGATATGAACGAATTTTAGGTACTCATTTTCTTTACAACGAGATGCCTTTTCTTTTACACATACCCAACTCATTCCTAATTTATTTTTTCGTGGTAAACGGTGTAGGTAATCATCTGCAACTAAGCGTGTTTTCCCCCTCTTTTCATCGAGAGTAATTTTGTTGAAATGGCTATAGGTTCCATCGCAGATTTTTTAGACGATATAAAACGACATACACACTTTATAAAGATTAGACATCTACTGAGAGAATGAGAAATGCCTTCTCGCTCAAAAATATCAGCTTATATCTACAACAAGTGCAAAGCTCGAAACTACCCTATATATGACATATGACTGATTAGGGAAACAACACAATCGATGCAGAAATTTCTACTCTCGCCACCCAGTTCCCCTCACGTGTCCGCTGTAGCCACTGTCCACTCTTGCCACGCAACCAAACTGAAGGCTCGTGGAAATTCCAATCATCATTGATAAATATGACAAGAAATTTGTCTAGCAAACTTACCACAAGAGCAGTAGAAGCGGACCATGAAATTCGGGCAATCTTCTCCAATAATGAATTTTTCGCAGACGAAACCTGTTCTCTTCGAACATTTCAGTCCGAATAAATTCAGCGCTGAATAGTCGACGTACTCCCCGTTGACGTAGGCTTTGCATTCGACGTCCGTGATGTTCCTCCCTTCGCACACTGGGCCTTCCTTCTGCTCAATGTTTTCAATGGTTTCATCGTCACTGGCGTCACTGACACTTGGGTGATCGACATCGTAAAATTTCGTCCATTCTGACAAGCACTTGGGAGCAACAGGTGTGGTCTCTGGAATGACCAGAGGCGTTGTCTCTGAAAATTAGTCAATAAAGTTATATAATTTTCCTGGTTACTGAATTAGTATTGAATTACAAGATTAAATTAAACAAATAAATAGTTTGACAGAAAAGATAGAAAAAGACTAAATAAAAGCCTTGAACATATTAGATGTTTACATGTATTTTAATCAGAGACATCTATTGGTAATCATGCGAAGTATTTATATAAACTGCAGATTCTTTATGTGTTACTAGTTTATTATTACTTTATTGTTATCATTTGGAAAGTTTTTCCATTTAGTATTATTGAATTATTCATTATATAAAGATCCAATCAGGGAACACTCCAAATAGAATTATCGACATTCATTGATTTTTTAAAATTTAATTTGAAGAAATCTGTTGCTGAAGCCCATCAGACACTTTTATAAACTTGTGCCCTGTCATGTCCCAGTTGTCGGTTTTGATTTCAACGTTTTAACAGTGGTGACTTGGACGTCAGTGACAAAGAACGGCATGGAGGAACAAAAAAATTCAAAGACAATCAATTGCAAGACTTATTGGATGAAAATGGGATCAGGTTGTAGAAAATGATGGGAAATATTTTGATTATATATACACAATAATTTGTTTTAAACCTTTATTTTGTCGGACCCAAGCTTTGGAGACTTTTATCTGTTACCATACCACCATTTTAACCGACGTTTTCTGTTTACAAGGATAAATACATCGAACTACAAGGATAAATACATTTTTGGTCAAAAATATGGGAACACCTTGTGAAATGCTTGCTTAAAAGTAATAGTTGATTCTAGATGAGCCTGTAGGTTGCGCTGCTGTATTTCCTCGTTAACGCCATCTGTACAATGTCTTTCATACGTTGTAAGTGTCAGTTGTTGTCAGACTAGTGTTCTGTGTAGTTGAAAGTGCATTATGCCTGAGCTGAGTGAATTCGAACGTGGACAAATTGTTGGAGATCGAATGGTAGGTGCTTCCGTAACCAAGGTAGCCGAAGTGTTTGGTGTCTCAAGAAGCACGGTATCGGGGATTTATATTGCATACAGAAACAGCGGAAAAACATCCTCTGTTAAGTCACAACGTGGTCGAAAATGTGTGTCGAGTGATCGTGACAGACGGGCATTGTAGATGATTGTGACAAAAAATAAGAAGACGACAACTGCAAAAATCACTTCTGAAGTTAATGTCTGCCTTACAAACCCTGTCAGCATTAAAACTATAAGATGGGAACTCCATAAGCAAGGAATTGCAGGACGAGTTGCAATTCCAGAACCCCTCATCAGTAATTCAAATGCCTGTGACAGGAAAAGATGGTGCCGAATCCATAAAACCTGGACGATGGAGCAATGGAAGACGGTCTTTTGGTCAGATGAATCTTGATTCACTCTGTTCCCAAATTCTGGCCGAGTTTACGTCTGGCGAACGCCGTCACAAGCGTACGATTCAGACTGCTTGCGGCCAAGAGTAAAACATGGCGGGGGTTCTGTCACGATTTGGGCAGCCATATCGGGGTATTCCATGGGCCCCATGATTACCTCGCAAGGTCGCATTACTGGCAAAGATTATGTGACCATTTTGGCCGATCAAGTCCATCCCATGGTACAGTATTTGTTCCCCAATGGTAATGCTGTGTACCAAGACGATAGAGCTCCTATTTACACCACTCGCATCGTCCAAGACTGGTTTTGGGAGCATTTGTCACATCTCCCCTGGCAACCACAGTCACCAGATATCAATATTATTGAGCCTTTGGGGTCTACTTTAGAGAGAAAGGTGCGTGATCGCTATCCCTCTCCATCAACTCTAACTGAACTTGCCACTGTTTTGCAAGAAGAATGCTATAAGATTCCCTTGAAAACCATACAGGACCTGTATTTATCGATGCCTAACAGAATTTAAGCAGTTTTAAATGCTAATAGTTGTCCTACACGGTATTAGGCATGATATAATGATTTTTTTAGGTGTTCCCATATTTTTGTCCAACCCCTGTATATATTAAATTATAATATTAATTGTAATTAATTTCCAAAATTTTGTCTTCATTTAGCCCACAGTAACTTCATTTTAAAATGCTGTTTATTTCCTGGGCCATTCTACCTTTTCTATTTAATAAATCAGATGAAGTGTTGTAAAGATAATGTGTCATTGACTCCACAGGATATCTTGGTGTATAAGAACAATTAAAATGATTTGGTTCTTTTTTTTATCCATTTAAGCCTTTTTTCCTTCTTATGTGTTTGTTTCCGCAATTGTACAAATAATTCATGCTTCTTGAAATAGAGTAAAAACGGAATTGAGAATTCAACACTTTTATATCTCTGATTTTCAGAGACATAAAATCTGCACGACTTTACAATCAGCTTCAAATCTCTCTCTCTCTCTCTCGCACACACACACACTCGCCCACGCACACACACATTTTAATGTCTTAATTATCTTTAAAAATTTACTGTGCCAAAAAAATGTTAAATAGATTGCATAGCTCACCAGAAACAAGAAAGACATCCACGGAGAAGAAAATAGAAGAGGAATAAAGAGGCTAAGAAAATAATAGATATGTAGTAACAAGTTAGTAATCCGGTTTAACTTGATTTTTCTGACTTTGCTTCTACGTATAAATGGCTATTAGCCAGTTTAAAGAAAAATCCTAAATTAATATTTGTTTATGCTTTCTCCAAAAGAATTTATATAAAATAAATTTTTTAAAGTCTTTACAAATAATATTCTTTTGTTCACAAATATATAAAATTCACATACCAGATGGATTTCTAAGAAAAATGATTTTTAAAGTAATCAGTATACAAAAAAAATTTAAGGTATCCGAACACGTTCAGAGTACTTTTTTAGTAAAACATGGGGTAGAAATATTTCAGTCATATTTTTAGGTGTACGACTAATAAAAATTAATAACATAAAATCAATATTTAAAATAAACATTAAAAAATTTTGAAAATTGGCGTTTAATTGCATAAATTTGACCACTTAATTGTTTTGCCCGTATGCCTTACGTGCATCGATTTATCGAATTTTGATAGTTGTTAGCAAAAAATAAAGCATTCATAACGATTATAATTCAATATTAAAATTACTTCGAATACATAGATAAGTCAAGTATTTAATGGATTTCCATTTGAATCAAAATAAGAAAATAACTTATTAGATGGTAAAGGAAATAAAACAGTTAAGTAGTTAAGTAAATTCTTTAAAAACTTTAAATTGTCTACACCAAAAACTATTTCTCTCTTCCTAGCAAAACTTATTCTAAAATAAACTACATAGAAATTTTAAAGAATGAAGTACAAGTGTAGAGTTATAATCTATATTAATAAAAATGGAGCTCGAAATGCGTTGCTAAGCGCAAAACTAGAGAACGGCTTGACTAATTCGGCTAATTTTTTTTTAATATTTTCGTTAAGACACGAGGATGGTTCTTATGGACAGAAAAAATGAAAAAACTGCGAGGAAAATAGTTAAAACGACACTTTTCTTACTTTCCCACCAAAAATCTCCATTTCCTTCCCCCACACCAACTGAGTAAGATAGCAGGAAGTAATAAATTATCATTTGTTTAGAAAGAAATGCGCGAAGTCAGTTGGTTTTCATTTATAGATAACGGGATGTTTAAAAAAGAAAGAAAATAGTTGCTTTTATTATTAGTCTGTATGGATATTTAATCTATGTCTGCTCAAAATGTCATAATAAAGTAATAAATAAAGAAAAAAAGAATAACAGAGTGCAAAAAGGGTTTGTAGAAAAAAAAGTTGTGAAGAAAAAAAGAATAGAAAAATAAAGAAAAGAAGGGTGTGTGTCACCATTATTTCCTCTGTGCGCGGCATTTTCCAAGCTGTTTTTAAACTTTCGCATCTCTTGAAAACCAACTGTGTCTTTATTTGTTTAGTGCGTTTACATTTATGAAAATTTCAATCTCATTATTCTATAAAAACGTAGAATTTTAGACCTTTCCCTCCACCATTTAAGTAAAATATCAATTCCGGGACAATCATTGCTCGGATAGAAAGAGAAAGACGAATAGTAAAATGAACAGAACATCTGAAGAAAATTATACTAAATAATACTCTAAATGAATTATTTGACTATCAAAATTTGTTTGGTTTAAAAATATTTGGGTGAAAAACCTGTTATAAGACACAGCTACATAAAATATTATATGAAAATTTTAGCGAGCATTAATACTGGCGAACCGACTGGTAGCCAAAGGCGGCTAGTAATAAATAAAAATTTTAGTATCCGTCGAAGATTTATCATTACATTTTTAGTAAATATATGACGTTATTATTCCAACAATAGGCTGTAAATTAAAAATATTCTTTCAATCTAAATTCTCCTGATCTTAAAATTTGCATACAGTCAGTGCTTGTTTCGTAGATCGTTGGCAACACTTGAGGCATGTCGAAGACAAATAAACGTTGTTCTATTTTCTTATTGAGGTAGATGCTGAAGCGAGTGCACTTTACAATACATGCTCTGACTAGGTTTGTTTTCCGTGTAAAATTATTCTTTTATCTTATAATAGTTCAAGAAGCAAGCTATATTTTATATGTCTGATTAATGCATTCTTTTTTAAGATACTTGGCTCTTCCTTTTCAAGCGTGGTCGACATTAGATACACCCCAATAATTTTAAGGATATTCTGTAATCCTATAAAACCTTCATTAAAATGTAGTACAGACATAAATGCCCCTATTCTGAGGGTTAAGAGCTCAACAAAGACAATTTTAGGTACGAATTTTCACTAAACACCGTATAAACTCTCGTTGTCATTTTGCGTTTTTCCGCGCGAAAAATGTTCTGTAATTAAAATTAAGTTTGCATTTATACAGATTCTTAACTTGTTTTGGTCCTTTAAATTGGCGCTTCTGGTTATTTAAATGCCCAGTTCCGGTTTACCGATCATTACAAAAATATTAATATCTTAACTTCCAATTAACTTAGAGTCAAATGCAAATCTGTTTTGGAAATCTCAGAGTCTGATCTATCCAATAAAAGAATGTTTTTTAAAAAATGGCATTTTCAGCGAAAATCGACCTTTTCAACGTGTTCGGATACCTTAAAAACAGTGATTAATTTAAGACCATTTTTTTCATTATATATATTTCCATAAACTTATGCAAATATAGAATAAAGAAACCTGTGTCAAGATAGGAACACCTAGAAAGGAAGTAGGAGGGGTTCTTTAAAAGTAGGTTATTTTGAATCAAGTATTAAAATTTCATAATTCAACAAATTTCATAAACGATACTTCACAAACAGACAAGACCAGTTTCATTATTAATTTCAATTCATAGACAGATAGGATAGAAATGCCACAATTTTGTTCAAACAGTGTCACATATTGTTTCAGGAATGGAATAGTAAAGAAAATAAAGATTTTATTCCTCTCTGATGACTAAGAAATAAAAAGATGAAGGAGTCAGAAAATGCTCAAATTAAAATTCGTCAGCAGAGCTTTTCCGATATAGCACTAATTCTAAAGCTTTAAATGTTAATCACGCTTGCCAATTCTTAATAACATTACAAATCGGATTAAAGAATTAAAATAATACTATTTTAATACCTATTTCAAATTGACGCTTGAAAATTCTTCTTTGAAATAAAAATGAAAAAGTTATAAGATACTTATTAGAAATTAAATAGAACTAATATTCAAGAGTAAAAAACTGGTCCCCATAAACATTAATTATTAATAAATTATTTAGAAGACAATGTTATGGCAATATCTGTCGATGCCTCTTCCCAAAGATGCAAAAAATTAAATTATGAATGCTCATATACCAATTACAAAACCAATATTTTTGTTAAGAACATCAGCCTATTTAATTACTAGGGATTAAATAATTCAACAGGCTTCATAGAGAATATTTCATTAAAAACTATTCTTACCTTCGGGACCGCAGTAGCAATGGACTCTAACCTCAAAATCATCACATAAGGGACCATTGCATACAAATCCAACCTTTTTATTGCAGATTATATCGCTGGTGTCTTCCGTTATGTACTTCCACGTTCTAGTGCTGCGGCATTCAATGTCATCGATGTCCTGACTTGCACAGAACACGTGATTAACTCTGAGTCTCTCTAAAGTCTCGAACTCGCCCCGTTCGCTCGGCAGAACGGAGCTCATCCATGCTGTCCAGCCGTTTGCATGACACTCGGGTGGTTGTGTGATGAGGGGGGTAGTTACAGGTGGCAAAGTTGTTGTTTCGATCATGGGACCTGCGCAATCAAGGCTGTGATTAAATTATTATAACAGGAGATAATAAAATTAATGCAATTAATTACAAACGGTCATGTATGACTTCAAAACAATAAAAAGTAATTACTTCGATTTTCTTACTTTTTAAAGATCTATAATTTATTCATTTGAGGAAAGAGGGTAAGTTTTAAAAACAGAAGGAAAGGCAAAAAGTGAAGAGACTTTTGCAAGTTCTCTCTCCAGGGTTTGGTAACTGGGCTGGTGTTCAGCTCTGAATTACAGTACTTGGGCAACACTTTTATGCAACGTGACGCTCTTATTTCCAAGCTAGTAGCTGGAGTGAAGAAGACAATTAAATAGGACATTTCCATTGTTGATATACACCAAGGAAGAAAAAAGGGCAATGATTCTCTTCTTGTTTGCGGAAGGTGTTAACCCCTTAACCGGTTTGCTCGTACACCGTACGTGCATCGATTTATCAAATTTTGATAGTTGTAAACAAAAAATAAATCATTCATAACAATTATAGTTCAATAGTAAAATGATTTCGAATACGTAGATAAGCCAAGTATTCCATGGATTTCCATTTGAATCAAAATAAGAAAATATTCCCAAAGTAGAAGGTGTCATCTTATTAGATAGTAAGGAAAATAAATTAGTTAAGGAGTTAAACCTGCAGAAATGATTCGTCAAATGTAAACTCAGTATGGTGACAGCTAGTTTATCGCGTAACAAAATCTACAACTGAATAGAGTGCTTTAAATAGAGAAGAACCTCTTCATGTGACAATAAAAGTCCGTGCCGGTCACCGACATCAACCACTGAGGACAGTTTGAAAGTTATTGAGGGTCTAGTGGTGGAAATCAAACGAATCCAATGCATCGTGAAAAACTGTGAAAAGGTACCCTCCTGCAGTCATGATAGGCCACATTCTATGCAAAGACCGGCAGAGACAATAAAAGAATTTAAATTCGAAGTGCTGAAACAACCATCTTACTATCCAGATCTGATTCCAAATGATTTTCATATGATTGGACCACTGAAAAAAGTGCTTAGCGGAAGAAGATTTGCAACCAATGGAGAAGTCATTGATCAGTTGCAAAATTATAGATACTCTTTTAGAACTTTTTTCATGATAGAAGGAGAAAAAAACTTGTGAAAGGTTGGAAAAATGAGTTGGTGGTTATGTAGAAACACAATGTATGTTCCAGTTTTCTATCATTGGAATAAAAGTCAATTTTCTCAAATGTCCCTTTACTTTTTTCCCCTTTACTTTTTCTCATTCGAATATTTTATTAGTAATTTCTATCGATACTTACCGCAGTCACAATACATTCGGATTTCATAGTCTTCACAAATTCTACCATTTTGGTCAGTATCTCTGCATATCAGTCCAGTTGGAAGTTCACAGACGACATTCTGTCCAGCTTCTTGTGCTGAGATTTTAGTTTCTGCCACCCTGCATTCAATAGTGGTCATATTGGTGAAACCACAAAATTCCTCATAAGTGGCTTTTAGAGAAGGACTGGTCAGTTCTTCGAAATCTCCTCCAATAAATGAAGGCGTGTTCATCCACGGAGTCCAACCAGTCTTCAAGCAAGGACGGGGTGGTTCCTGTTTAACGCAGCGGCTTCCTGTGCATTGAATCGAACCTCTATGGCAATGACTATAAACAGAAGAAAAAAATAATTGGAAGCATTCGAACATATCCAAATCAAAAAGTAATTCACATGAAAGAAATCTAGCATTGAAATCAAAAAGTAATTCACCTGCATAAAATCTAGTATTAACTATTAAAACTTACACGTATGTCGAAAAATGGCCACTATTTATCTATATCTTTCCTTATAAGAAGTTTTTGAGATATTTAAGGTAGCATAAAATATGCAATACTAAACCATTCTTTTAAACATTTAGAGTCATAGAAGGATATATCTTTTATATGGTACATTATTTTAAAGTCGATTAGTGAAAACTTATGAGGTTTGAGTTCAAAAGTCTGAAAAAAAGTATCAAATACGAGCGCGATAACGCACTTTTACAAGGTGGATGTAATAATTAAGATTTAGATAGCAAGTTGTCTGTGGGTAGAAATTTTTACTATGTTTATTTTCCAACACCTGAGATCAATAAATGCAGACAGTTTTTTATTAACATGTTGAGTACTACGTCAGTCACCAGTGACTGACACCGACCTTTCCGTTCAGGCCGCGTCAGTCACCGGTGATTGACAGTATAAAATATGATAATAAAGGTAAAAATTAAACATTTTTTCAGAAAACTTTAATGGATTTTATTGAAACAAAGGGAACATAAAAATGGTTGTCCCTCGCAAGTGTCACAAAATGTTATAACCTGTTTGGTCAAATTTCGTGCTATTTTTCTGCCACTCTGTGCCGCATTTTCTTCATAGCACGATTTGCAATATTTTTTCACAGCTGAAACTCTGCACCAAGAATCGCTTCCCCAAATTAGCCTCAAGAATCGCTTCATTGCACGTTTATTTGTTGGTGCACACTTTTGCAAGCGCTTCGAGCAGCCAGCTTCCACTTGTTGTGACGCATACAAGTTCGTTTGCACCACAATATCTTCGACTAAAGTATCCGGCACAAATAGCTCGTAGCGATGTTCCACTTCTGCATCCGACCTTAGACCTCTGCCATCGATCACAAATCCAGAAGGAGAGACAAAAGGTCGAATATTTGGTTGATTTCCACTCGGATCACTCCACTCTTCAACACTTTCTTCTCCTTCCTTCGATGAAGAAACAATCGGGACTCTATACCGCATTCTAGCACAAATAACTTCGCTATTGTCACTTTCAGAATCATGGACTGACATTCTGAAGGCTAAGAAAAATCCTTCGTGTGCACTGGACCAAGAACCATAGAGGACTGAATGAAATAGTAAAACATTTCTAAAATATATAACGTAGGTCATTTCTACGGTGTTTGTACTACTTTGCCGTAGCCTGTGCAGAGCCCCGGCCGAAGCGGAGTTCAATGTAATCTTATCTCTAGCGGGCCAAACTATAAACGAAAAAGGTGAGGGGCCTAACGTGCTGAATGAATGCTTATATAAACATTCCCTTTCGAACAGAAATACCTTCCACGATGCTAAAAAGTAATGGCCCTAATACGTTTTAAAATGTCCATCGAGTAAATTCTAATTTGCCAGTATTGCGCTTCGCATTGCTGTACTGCGATACCTGCGCGCGCGGCATGACGGGGAAGTCACTATAAAACTGCATGGCACTCAACGTGTTAATAGACCTTTTAAATCCAAAACTTTAATATTTTAAATTCAATACTGTTCTGTTTGTACTTATCAAGAATGGAAAAAACATAAAAACTATACAAGTGCAAAACTATATAAGCATTCAATACTTACTATAAAGTTCAATTTACACACATCTCAGATCTTTTCAGATTCATAAAACATCACATTGCAAACGTTTGTGCTATTTTCAAATTATACAACTTGAATTCAAAAAAGAATTTCTATAAGTGCCTGCAGTACAATGTGTACTTGCTAAATTTTTAAAAAAATGTTATTTAGTTAGGTTGCATTAATTTGAAAACAAAAATGTGGATTTGTAGCTTATTTGAACATTGGAGGTTCAAATCCGAAACTTTTTTTGAATTATCTGCACACTTCAAATATCTCTCGAATCTTGCAATCCTAAATTGAAGCCCATGCATTTTTGAGCATGAACAAAATTATATGCATTTATTTTTGTGACCTTTGTGATTGTTATACATTCGTAACCTTAATGAGCAGTTAAGTTTATTTTAATCTGAAGTTTTACTGAAAATAATATAATGAATACAAGAAGGAAATGTTTAAACGTTTCCCAGTTCTTTTATTTATCATGTGAGAACATGTTTTGGTTATGGAGGGTTGTGGTGTCTCCAAAATAACGTAGGAAACGAATAAACTTTAAAATTTCAACTTTCTCAAAAAATAGGCCTCGGTAACTAAAAAATATTGATAAATGGTTGCAATTTCGAAATAAAGACCTATTTAATCTCCAATTTTCTATTTTTTGTTGAGACGATTTTTTTCAGCTTTTTTAATTTTATGAAAGCTTTCCTGAAACATGAATGGGAATCTTCTTAAAAAATAGTTTAGATTGTTTGGTTAATCCATACGTATGCAGAATCTGCTACTTTTTGTTGAGCGGCTTTTTTTCAGCTATTTTAAATTCATGAATATTTTTTCCGACATTAATAAGCATCTTTTCAAAAAATAGCTTAGATTGATTAATTTATCCAAACGTTTTCAAGAATTGGTGTTCAAGAAGTTATATTCTCACATAATAACTTGAAATGTCAATTTTTTTTCATTTTATTTGGTTATCAAGAAAAATTAAAAGAAAACTATTTTGAATAGAAAAGAATATTGCCATATCTCATTCTTTGCCATTAGAAAGATTCCACGTTTGAATTTGTCCAAAGATAATAAATAATATGATGATTTCAAACAGCACAGCTTGAAAGTTCAAATTCGTCTACTTGTAGATGCAAACAGAAGACTTGAACTCTGAATAACCCCAACAACAGTTGAAGATGATAAAAACCAGCACATACCAAGATTGGCACGGATCTGCCACTTCCAGATCCGTTACTCTGTCACCTTCATTATAGATTACGCCGTTCACTTCCAAGCATGGTACTACACAGTCCACTTCTGGTATGCACTTGTATTCGACTTCGTTGTTATAGATCTGACCGGCAGGGCAGGGTTTAGGATTGCAGCCCTCCACACAGAAATCATTCGAACAGGCTTCTTCGATTCTGCCGTATCGGTATTCGTTTTCGCACGTCTTCTTCGGACAAGATGGTATGCAACTGTCATAAGTGGCACATTCTTCGCATTGGATTGCTGAAAGGGAAAACATAAGGGTTATAAACACAGAAATAAAATGTGCGTAACCTTTCTTTTTTTCGCTATATGATTGAGATTTGTAATAAAGTTAGATTTACTATATAATAGCTAATTTCCTGCAACCAATCATTAAAATTGGAACAAAGTTTATCAATAATCTTTCAAAACTAACTATATTTAGTGATTGTAAAAACCCCTTTTGTGTGGGATTTCTTTAGAGTGAACGATAAAGACTGTGATCACGTCCAATTTGAGTCCCAAATTTCTATTTACATGTATATACGGAACACAATATAAACATAAAGCAAAATTGCGAAAGAAACACAAAACTCTCCTATCATCTTTCACCTCTTCAGTTTCAGACTGACCTCTTTTCCCCTTCGCTCAAATCTTCTACCTCCGCGTTTGACAAGAAGGGTTGCTAGTCGAAGTGAGCAGGGTTGCCAAAGCTGGTGGACCTTACAGTGTTATTTTATAATGCATACACATTGTACTAATGGAACAAAATAATCAACTTTAATTGAAGTGAAAAATCTGCATTTTTTTTCTTTGACCGACCATGGTGGTTTTTTTAGTGTTTTGCACCAAATTTGGAGCTGATAATAACTCTTTTATGAAGAAGATTTCAGGAGATCTAATCAAATATTTTCAGAAAATGAGAATATTTCTAAAAAAATAACTACAGTGTGAGAAAGCATTCGAAATGAAACTGGAATATAATGATGAATCTCGAGCTTCTTTTTTAGAACCATTCACAAATCTTCACGCGCTGATTTTTTTTTCAGAAATGCCGTAAGGATTCGTGATAATGCCGTTTCAAATTACTTCAAAAAATTCAAGATTATGTTTAGATTAACCCTCTATGGGCCAAATATCTGTTTCTCTGTATGGGAACGAAAAATCAGAAATTATATACCTATATATGCAAATGAAAACAAATTTTTTGTGTTTAAACGATTTTATTGCCTTATAATCATTATGTGACTTCCAAGTCACATCGGCCTATAAAATGTGCACTTCTGTGTATAATAGCTCTTACGTGAAAGTCCATAAAACAATTAGCATTTGGTGTAAGGCATAAATGTACGTGCATCCATAAACATAGTTTGGTAATCACTGACAAAAGTACAAATAATTTCAATTGGATCAAATGGTTTTGCATAGTTTTACTGCCAATAATTTGCACAGCAATTATTTTGTTATTTCGAGTTGATGAGCCAAGCAGTCGTCATGAATACTAATATTGGCTGTGTTTGCAACGTCATAGAGTCAAGATTTATGCGCCATCTCATGAAAAAAGGTATAATTAATTTTGTAAAATGTCGATAAATTAAAATATGACCTGCAAGTTTCACGGGCCCATAGAAGGTTAAATGAGAATCAAAATATATGAAAGATGTCAAAAAGATCATATTTTCACAATTCAGGAAACAACACAATTAAAGTTTCGTAAGAAAATTATATTCAAATTATTAAAAATAATATTACCTTGCTTATACATCTTTCAATTGACCAGAGAAATGATGGTGTTAAAAAAAAAGGAAATTTCGAGAAATCTCAGGAAATGCTTGCATGGGTAAAAATGTTTAGGGGAAAACAGAGGTAAATATTTTATTGGTTAAAATGGTCTTTAGTGTGCCCCCGAATTTGTCGCCAATATGGCAACCCAATACAAAGCTCTTGTAGTAACCCTAATGATGTTTTGTTTACTTCTTCCTACAATGGTTGAGTTGCACATGAGCTTCAACTCTTTTCTGAAAACTTAAATTAAAAATAATAAAATAATATCTATTAAATATTTTATTTTTGATCTGTATTATAATTAAGATTTTTTTGTATAGTTAATAAGAAGTTTCAATTATATTTTTAATGCGAATATAAAATATTTATTCCTTTACTCGTTTTAATTGTCAGTATGCGATTTCACGAAATCGTCTGCTTTATTTCTTTACGAAGTCGTCTGCAATAGAATTATTCGCATTTCTCGTCATTCTTTCACAGCTCTATCGTTTGTTTTCTTCGCTAGTTATTATGTCGGCAATTATTCAAGAGTGGATAACAGTTGAATGGAATAGAAAAAAACATTTCGAACCTGAGAAATGAATGAAGGGTGATTGGATTAAATACTTCAAGTTTGTAAATTATGTCTTTAAAATTTCCTATTAAATCCATTCTTTTTGCATCTTTGTCTTTCTCAATTATTGAATATTTACTTTCATGTTATCCGCACATTCCTTATGTTCAATGTGCTAGCGAAGCTACTAGTTTCCCGCTCCCGGGCATAGCGAAGCCGTAGGATGTTTTTTAAGTTAAAAAATTCTGCCCAGTGCCTTCAACAGATGTCGGAGGCATCTGTTGAAGGCAGCGGGCCTAAAAAAATAATAAAAAGACAATGCTTATCGATTTAAAAAAATCGTCATTATATTGTAAACAGTCGTAACCGTCACTAACCCATAAAATTGTTTGTTTACAGTGTCCGCCATCTTTATTGGCGACTTGGCATCCTTGGCGCGGCAAGGGGCACACTATAAGTAACATTTACCATTTTATTTACCAATTTTAATTAATCGAGTATTTCTTTCTTATTTTTATTACTTATGTCAAATAAATATCCAATGAACTACCCTTCCTCGAGTGTTATGCTTAAACCTCTAGCTAAAAAAAAGATATTGCAAATTAGAGTTACTTGGACCCACTTTTTTCTAGAATCCAGATGTATTTCTTTCTAAAATTAATATAGAGATCTGTTTATACTATAGATTTTACTTCCATTTGTAATAATTATGCCTTCAGTCTGTAAGAGTTACTATGAAATTTTTTGCATTTAATAAAACATAAAAATAATTATTGGATTCAAATAGAGGTTCAAACAAGTGTTGCAATACTTGAATGTTTTTTAATACTAATGCATTCTAAACATTTGTGAGATTCAAGTAAAATATAAAATTCAGTTCGGGCCATTAGCATAAACTTCCTTGAGATGATATCTCTATATTAGGGATTGTGGAAGTAGAAGTCTATTACCATACAAACAAACTAAGAATTACGACTATTACTTCATTAAATGAGTGATTTTTAACCTTTCCTCCATTTTCAGTTCAAATAATCCTGCTTTACAATATTTAAAATAAGGAAAAATATATTCTTTATTAAAAGATTATTCTTTAAACTATAGAAATGAAATTGCTTAAGTTGAAATAAAAACATTCTTTCTCTATCTGAAATGCTTTGCGTTGTATTAGCAAATATTATTACACTTTTATACCAGATACAAATCCCAATTACTATTTCCTATCGAACTATGCAAAAACATCTTCCGATTGAAATTTTTGTAAGAGGCAGATTTATATTATTCTTTAAGTCTTATGTCCACTATTTGTTTTTCAAGTTCATAAAAACGGTCTGAAGGTTATTTTTACGTCTTTCCACAGATAATACGGTGGATATTATAAGACTTTCGGATAAGGTATAATGCCATTTTTCTCCCTTCTTAAAGATTTTTTCTCCTAGCACAAACGGAAGGGAACTAAAATTTCATAAAAGTGAGTTTGGGGATTTTAGTAGATTATACACATAAAAATTCCGAGAAGACCAACAAAAAAATACAAATAAAGGGAAATTTGTAAAAATTGAGATATAAAAACAAAAGAATATTGTATTTAAATATATACTCACGGCAAAGTTCTTGGGATCTCCATCTTATCGAAACTCCATGAATGCTACATTCTTGGGCGTAGGCTGCAATCGCCGTGCAAAGACAATCACAATCACCGCCCATATCGCAGCCACAGGAATCGAAAACGCATCTGAAATAAAAATTAAACCCTTTAATTCATGATCTGATTGTTTTATCTTGCTTTAGTATGTTTTCTGCAAAATATATGGCAATAAAACTAATGAAATATTATTTAAACATTTCTTTTACCGCTCAAAAAATGTTAGATGTATTAAAGTCATAAAATGATTTTATAATAGAAGCATAATTAGTAATTAATTTGCATGGAGATGAACATTTGTTTGAATGATTTTTTAGAGCGATCTACAATTTATTGTTATTTTGTTTGCTGAAATTCGGCATATGTATTCTTCAATCCAAAATGAAAGTTATTGTCAAATTTTTAACAACTCGGATAAGAATCAAAATATAAATTAATTAAAAAATAATATAAAATTTTGTATTTTTTCAAATATATCATCGGAAAATATTATTTTATAAACTTGATTCTTTTATTGTCATAAAGCTTTAAAAAAAGTATTTTTAAAGAATTCAATTTCCACACAATTTTTTATTTCGTTTCAATTATATTTAAAAATTTAATTTCAAACATGATATGCAAAATTTTCAACATTTAATTAAAAACTCATTCCTTGTTTCCCAAAATTATTCAATTGTGTGTTTTTATAAAAATTAAACTTAAACAAATAAACGCTTTCCTCATTATAAAGACATCAACTTCGAAATAAGGTTTACCCTTTCGCTTTTATTTCGTAATACATAAATCTTTTAATTTGCACGCGCATCAATTTGTAGTAGATTCCGGGCTGCAGTGGTTTTGGTGTTAAGGTTTTGGCTTGTGAGCAATAGGGTTTCAAGTTAGAAACTCGATTCCACCGAAGAACCGTCGTGTAAAAGGGTCAGTTTCACGTTAAATCTGTCGTGGCTGAACGTCCTTCCACTGGTATGGTGTGGTGTGGAGAAGGGAGTGCCAGCTCATGTGTCATCCTCGTCATTTGAGCCTGGTTCCCAATTCAGACCCGTCCAAAATAGCTTTATATCGGAATGTTAATATAACCAAACTAAATTCGTAGTAGATTCCATTAAATTCATGTTTTTCTATCTTCAAGTGAAATTTTAAATAAAGGCATTTCATATTAATAGTTTAACAGCAAGTAAATCTATTGTGCCTCAATCTTGACAGTAAATAGTCACTAATTATTTTGCACTAAAGTATTATTTTGCATCAGCGGAAAATCAAAATTAATTAATTCTGTATTCCCTCACGTTTTCGTGTGATGTATTTAACCCTTTGCACTCCGATGTTGCCACTGACTCCCCATTCAAAGATTGCGCATCATTTTGACTTTTTTTGACTTTTTTATTTTTCAAATTTAGTTGTTAAAAGCGCCTACGTAATGGTTAAGAGATGTAGATTAATTTTTCAAAGAAATTCGGCCTAAAAGAATTGTGTATATTTATTTTTCATAGCAATAAACAAATCTTTGTATTAGGTGAATAATTTTGCATCTAATTATTTTTCGGAATGCAAATGATTAAATATCTTTACACATATGTTTTTCCGAGTTGGCAATTGGAATTGAATTTTAAAAATAATGAGTTCTTTTTCAGTTAATGAAGTTGTTTTCCACTATAACTTCCGAAAATGTTCTAAACCGCATCAGCGGACTCACTGAAACTTCAATTAACTGACTGAACTGAATTCATCAACTGGTAACTGATCGAAATTCAATTTGTTTTGTGTGAGTGCGCTTTTTTGTGTTTAATGATATATATATATATATATATATATATATATATATATATATATAT
>JAOUZG010026641.1:7121114-7136482 GCA_026289955.1 Argiope argentata | reverse complement strand
ATATATATATATATATATATATATATATATATATATATATGGAAACTGGATATAACAGGCAATGATGCTATAAATCCCAATACCTTACTTCTTTCAAGTTTCAATCAAATTGTTGTGTTATGTTAAGGGTCGATGTTATAACAAATTACTTAACTTCTTATTTCTCTCATACCTATTGCATAGCATCAGTAGCCTACAAATCCATTGTTCAGAGCCAACAGTTTAGTCTTATAAGACAGTCTATAAATATAAAACAGAAAAACATGTTTTCCTAACATACGAAATCTGTATAGATATCATTAGATCTCTATAACGGACAAATGCTTAAAATTTGTACACGCCACCTTGCAATCTATTTCCAGATTTCATCTATATTTTTTAATATTTTAATCCCTTAACCAGTTTCTCCGTACGCCGTACGTGCATCGATTTATCGAATTTTGATAGTTGTAAACAAAAAATAAATCTTTCATAACGATTATAATTCAATACTAAAATGACTTCGAATACGTAGATAAGCCAAGTATTCAATGGATTTCCATTTGAATCAAAATAAAAAAATATTCCCAAAATAGAAGATGTCATCTTATTAGATAGTAAGGAAAATAAACCAGTTAAGGGAGTAAATATTCAAGTATTTATATATAAATTGAATTAGCAGCATGGCAAGAACCAAAGGTGTCATCTAATTAGTGATAGCGAAAGTTAATAGATGACGAATTTGATATACATTATCTATTAGTGGGAATATATATAAAAATATTTTTAAGCAATAAAAATGGATGTTATTTTTCTACTGATGATTCATATTCCGTAATTAAAAAGGTTGTGTTTAAAATTAGTTTCAGAGCCTCAAAATAATAAAAAAAAAGACTTGTGCCATTTCTTATAACTTTATTAATCTGAAGCACGTTCCCAAAACTCAAAGAATAAGTAACTAAATATTCAAGTATTTTATATAAATTGAATATGAAAAATAGCATATTCCCGATGCGAAGGTGTTATCTAATTAGTGGTAGCGAAAAAAACAAAGTTAATAGATGACAAATTTGATACACAATATCTATTAGAAAGAATATATATTAAAACATATTTCTAGCATATTCCGTAGTTGAAAAGATGAAGTTTAAAGTATTTTCAGAGCCTCAAAATAAAAAAAAAACACGTATGTCATTTGTTATATCTTTATTTAATCTAAAGCACTTTCCAGAAACTCAAAATAATGAATTGAAAAAATTTAAACAACAAAAAATAAATATATTGTAGGTAGACTATTTTTTGTTACATTTGGTTTCAAATATAATTGAAAATTAGGGGACTTATTAATAGATTAAGTTACCAATTCATGATATAGTCTTAAAAGATGCATTTGTTGTTAGTAACAAGTTTCATATTGTGCGCTTCAAGTAAAAACACTACAGAATAAAAATACATTACAACGCTTCCAAAACAGCCTTCATCTTTTTAGCTACTGAATGTAAAAACGACGCCTGGCCAATTGGAATTTTCTGCAAAACAGTTTCATCTAATTGCAACCACAGCATATTAGCTTTAAATTTCTCGTCAACAGTGCAAGGAACATTGTAATGGAAATGCCACACTTCTGATTCACACCAAGACTGGTCGGTGTTAGTAGCTTCGTCCATATATCCCTTTTTTAATCTCTGGAAAATGAAAGGGCCTTCAGTCGAGTCGACTTCATCTTTAGGTTTTGCTATTCTTTCGCTTTCAGCGGAAGACTTTTCTGATTCTTCAGTTGACTTTTGGGTATCGTTGTCCTCTTTTGCTTGTAAAGATTTATCTTCAGAATGGGAGGTATCAGGCGTTTGTGCCAAAGATAAGAAAAATGCGATCATGTCTTCTTCAGTCCACCAAACTGTCTCGCAATGGAAGAGCTCTGAAATTACTGAGTAAGGATTTTCGGTGGTTACAAATCCACCAGGAATCGAAATATCTTGATCGTCTATCAGCAATACAACCTCTAGATAATCGTGATAAGACACGCTTTCAACCGCTTGCCATCGGCTGATAATGGCATAAATAAAATGGTTAGGACCCCACTGAGGAAGACATCCACGTCCTCTAAGCCCTGTTCTACCCATGGGATTTCTCGGAAGACCTTCTTCGTCTATTTCGTAAAAAAAGGGCGTTTCTTTTTTATTTTTAATCCAAGATTTGCGATCCAAAAACACACCACCTGGACTAAGTGTGGATTTGTTCCATTTAAAAGTTGGGAATCGGAAATCTTCCCCTTCGAGCTCTTTGAGTAATTGTATATCTACATCCACACACTGGCGATATTGTGGGGGGAAATCTTTAACAGGCTTGTTATAGGTAATGGGATCATAATCATTCCATGTGTACTTCCAAGATACGCGATTGTCTGATACGGGGAACCGCATTATATTAGTATGAGGATAAGGAGATATTCTTGAAAATATTTGAGGTAAGTTTTTGAATTGAAGATACTCCGATACAGAGGCTTGAAGAGTCCTGTCTTCCAAATATTCATGATCCCTTTTGATATAGATTTGCAATTCATTTAGATTAGCATGAAGTTGGCGTATATTTCTTCTCTGATCATTCAACGCTTTTCTCAGCTCTAGTATCTTACCCATTCTCCACTTTGTGGTATTCTTTAATTTTTTCTCTTCAATGCTATCGGTAAAATAATCTGATGCTAAACTTTTCCAGTATGTATAATCAGTTTCAGTCAATTTAGGTCTTTCGATATTTGCTTTCCTTCTTTTGCAAATGAAATTGTAGAGCAATATACAATAGTTTATGGGACTTAAAGGTGCAGGGAATGTTAGACGATTCGAAAAATCCATGACCAATTGATATCTTTGATATTTCCAAATGTTCTCGCCTTCTTCTACTAATTTGGCGTGAGTAGCATTAAAAAGGGCATACAACAGCGTTAAAAGAATTAATCTAAGCAAAAGAAGATACTGAAGACCAAATATATGAGGCCATATGCCTGGATTAGGGCAATCAGGTCTGTAATAACGCCCAACTTTGCAAACGTTTTCTGGCAAGCCTACAAAACTATGACCATTGGGTTGCCTTATTAATCTGATACAAGTCATATCTGGCTGTCCAAAATGATCTGCCGGTGTTAAGAAGAAAGATATAATGGCATCAAAAAATGCTCTTCGTACAAGTTCCCATCCTAAAGGAAAATCAGGGTAAATTGTTGAATGAATCACAATGCCGTTACTAATGACAACTAACATTGTAACCCTCATGTAGCTTGAAAAATCCACTAGAGTCATTCTCTTAATCTTATATAGCATTGGACCCAAAGCTGATGAAATCGGAAAAGATATAAAAATAAGTCTATAATAAAAATACAGCAAAGATAAGCATAACATTACCTTAGCTGAATATGGTGACATGAATGATCTATACCAGAAAACTCGACTTAACAGATAGCAAATCAGGAAAATGGTCATTATAATAACTTCAGTATATTTATATGTCAGCGTCATACTTGGGTATTTTTGTCCCAGTAAATATATATGAATCATATAATCTATTATTATAAAACCTGTCCACACACAAGTTATAAAATCAAGGTATAAACTTCCACATGCTGGCCATATAACAGCTAAACTGAAGATAAATAAATAAATTAGATAAAATATCTGCGAAACCCAAAATTTGGATATGGGGGCTGTATATAAATAGAACATCTTTGTTAAGAAGTCAAAATTGTTCTTTTTCTTTGACGCATTTTTTATTGGTCTATATTGTAACTTATTAGAACTAACTGCTTTAGAAAGGAATTGATCATCATTTCTTTTCTCTGTTTCTGAAAATTTTTCAGGAATTGTGTCCTTTCTAGTTTCAAATCTTATCCAAAGAAACATTGGGAAGATGAGAAAATTAGAGAGGATAATTTTTAACCATAACGGCACGGTGAAATCACCATATGGAAGTTCACGAACTTTAATTTTATCCATAAATATGCTGTCTAAATATTTTTGGCAACAAGGATGGGCTATGAAAACGCGGTTTTTGGCAAAAGCAGCAATTTCTATCAAGGGTTTATAAGACCAGACCCTATCTTTTTCACAGAGTAAATCACGAGCTCTTAGAGGGTCCTCATCATAACATTTAGTCATAAGATTAGTAGCAATCAAACTGAGCTCCTTAGATTGTTTTATCATTTCATTTTTCAAATTCAGGTCCGTGACATATTTTTCCAATTTGTGAAGAATAACAGAGCAGATAATAGCAATGTGAATTGGATGTTCGGAGTATCTCCAAATAACTTTTACTAATTCTACGCGGTATGACAGAATACCCCACAAAACAAGAACCTGAAGGGATTTTCGCTCCACTTCTGATGGGGAACGATTATCATATAGTCCTCTATAATTCCAATCCAACTCATACGTATTTATCAGTGACGGTATGCTCGTTAGTTCTTCTAAAATCAATGTCAACCTGAAGTCTACAAAGTGCCGTGACATTTCAACTCTTGTTCCGAATCCAAGCACATTTTCCCATATGATTGTTTTGAAGAATTCTTTCTGCAAGGAATCTTGAAACAACTGCAAAAGAGTTAAACTGTTCAAGAACTTGTGAACAATGAACCCTTTCTTCAGAAAAATGCCTATAAACTCCTCTCTTTGAGGTTTTACAAGTGCTCTGAAAAAAGTATCAGCGCTCACTTGGAATTCCCCAGACGGATCTCTAGTCAACACTTGAGTCATTGCTTCAGTGGGACAGTTCCAGTCCATTGACAGGAAAAGATCTCTTTTCATGTTTTCGCTTTCAGCCATCCTTTTGGAAGTCCTTGCTTTAAATAAAGCTTCCAATAAATGAGCCGGAAAATGAGTTTTCTTTTCCAAATCGTAGAGAGTCAATACTGACAAGAATTCCATGTCTCCCTGTCTGGAAAGTCTAATGCAATCAAACACTTTTTGACAAAGAGTTTTTTCAGACATTTTAAAATGTGAAATATCAGGATACAACTGACTTATTTTTTCAGAAAGCTGAGGCTTTAAAACCGCTTCGGTGTATTCAGCAATATTTACACTTTCCGGACGACGCGTTACTTGATGATAAGCAAACGCCAGGAGATCAGACAATCCACCACTTCCTTCCATAATGACCACAGGTAACTCGAGCTTTAAGTATCCGAGTATTAAATCAATTTGATTTACATCCCCATGAAAAAGAATTGACAGCACTGGTGCTTGAATTCTTTTTTTAGACTCACCAGACAATAAATCATTCGAAATATTTCTTTTAGTTTTGGCATTGTCAATTAGATATTCGGCGAAATTAAGTAGAAACTGTTGCAGACCCCTTTTTTTCTCAGTAATGTCTTTCACCAATAAAAAATAATCAAAATTTCGATTAATGTCTTTCTTCCGAATTTTCTCTCTAACATCTCCTTCGCTTGAATGTTCATTTCCTCCAAGTTTTTCAGAAAAGTTCAAAATGTCTTGCCTGCACAAACCAATCAAAGCCGTCTCTGGAAAATTGTACACACTCACTTTGTGACTGCTACTCATCAAAACTTTTCTTCGCGAACGCTCGTTTAAGAAGGCCAGGCCTAACTCTCGTCCAAAACCTCTGTAGAAACCATCTGCGCAAAGCCACATTTCTGTCGTCTCGAGAGCATTGATTAACCCTTTGATGAGTAAGATACTCAACTTTTTAATACTTTCAGATACAGAATCCGTCGAACCTGCTATAACGAATAACACGATTTTTGGTATTGGCAATTTCCAATCCAGAATAATTTTTGAAACAACATTATCGATTGGTGCAGTATGCGATGCCATAATAAATGGCATATGCCTAACATCTGATCCATGGGTACCATAGTACAATCTTCCAAACTGGACGTCATCGTCATTTTCGCCCGTTTCGGAAAATAGTGATAATTCTTCATCTGTAATTGGTTTATCATGTTTTGATTGCCTGTAACGTGCTTTTTCAAATGGACATTTGCCGAATTCTACATTCATTCTCTATTATCTTCTTAAATCAACTTAATTTTTTCATATAATTAAAAACCAGTGCTAAAAATATTATTTTTAAGAATTAAAATCCAGGCATCCTTAAGTTAATTTAATCTGTATGTCATCTCAGAACTATGTAAAAGGCTTCTCAGTTATTCAGAAACAAAGCTCACTAAAATGATACAAAGTTCCACAGAAATAAGATAAAGAATTTTCTGTTTTTTTCCACAGAAACACGTTCAGAGTTGTTTTAAATAATCATTCCTGTTTCGTTTGCTTTCGTCTCTATGGCGAGTTGAAAAAATTCCATGAAATTATAAAAAAGCAATAAGTTAAATTAGTAAAAGCGAGTGCTAATTTTAATATGTCACAAAAAAGAGAAAATTTTGCTGCCACATTGCATATCTTTTGGATTTGTTTATACTTTGCGCTTGATAATAAATTATTTGACTTTTAAGACTTTTATGGCAACAGCTTTTCGTGCGTTTGCTGTGAACTTTACGCCGCACGTAATGAACGATTGGAAAAGAATAAAAAGCTTTTATTTTTTACTAATTTAACTAGCCATTTTTATTTGACGACATTTAATTCACTTTATTTCTTATTTGTGTTAATTAAATTATAAAACTATAAAAGTTATATTTACAAAGATTAATAGAGTTTTTTGAAGTTATATCAAAGCACAATAGAAGCATGAATCACTAATTTATAACTCCCTGTTTTGCCCTAAAAAACTAATGAATACTTAAATTTGATTAAATTATAACAACAAATGTTTCAAAAAAAATTTGTAATTTCATATAATATTTAAAATTTCTGCGACAACAATGGATCTAATTAAATAACTTATTTTTTGCATTCATTAATTTACTGATTGATGGGAAACGGTGCGAATTTCTCAGATTTTTATTTCATTTTCCTGCAAGTGATAACTGCTGCTAAAAAGTAAAAATTTATTATTGACTCCTACATACAATTTGCCCTGTAGACAAATTTTACATCATCTGTTTGCAAAATGAGTAAATAAATAAATAAAATAGTAAAATGATAATAATTTTCTGTAAAAAATAAAATTCATGTTAAATTAAAATTGCCTGATTTGAAAATAAATTTAATTCTTAGTTCATCTGCTATGAGAGTTTATGTCACATGATGAATAGATTCTATATATACAAATAAGTTTAATATATGGTGCTTCTAAAATAGGCATTGAAAAGCCACTGAGAAATTTTACAGACTATTTATGAGCATTATTATTATTTTGAAGACTATTTATGAGCACAATTTAAGTTTTTCAACATTTTAGAATGTCAGTTTTGCTCCCATGTAAAAATTTTATCTTGTTTCAATTCTCTTTTTCCTATATTTACGGTTAAAAATTCAATTTTTTTATCTCATGAAATATTTATTAATTTATTCCATGATAGTAAAGAAAAAAAGCTATAGAGGTGTTATATTTTTTATGCTGACAACTGTACAAAGTAGTTTTATCCCTGATGATTTCATTTCACTCAATTGGAATAGAATTTAGTGCTTCGACTCAAAGACTCCAGCAAATATCCATCACAGAAAGAATATTAATATGCAAATAAGCTTCTTGCTTCCAAACAAAAATAAATATTAAAATTTTCTAACGATATTTATAAAAAAATATTAATTTTTTTCTATTATTTCATTTTGCATTTTTGAAATATCATGAATTTATTTTTTAAATTTATTGACATAATAATGAAAACTGAAATAATTATGTAAACAATGGTTGATGTGTTGAATTACCGCCTTTAAAAATTATTCTCTGCACTACTACTTCAAAACCTGGAAAATTTATCGTTTAAATTAATAATTTACTAAAAAAATATTGTGATCGATTTAAGATGAAAGAATTAATTGCAATCGTTGAAAGAAACTTAGATCTACTACGATTTAAATAAAATTGAAGTTTTTAAATTTTGTTGAAAGAATTCATGCATGTAAGGTATTAGTGATGTTAAGATATTAGTGTTGTCGTTTAGTTAATTTTTTTAATTTAATAATTTTTCTTCATCGTACCATTTTCATAGACTAAGTAATCAATATCTGAAAAAAAATCGTTTGATTAGGTTTGCATCGATTGCATCATCGATACATTACGATGACATTATTTATGTACGAAAATTTTCCACATTATTTATGTATGAAAATTTTCCACATTATTTATGAATCAGAAAATTTTCTACATTATTTATGGATCAGAAAAGATTCAACTTAATACTTCTCTCAAACAATAGAAGGGTAAGCTTATCATTGTAAGAATTTGTTACAAATCTGAAGAAATTTTTTTCAAAGAATCGATGCCATTTTCAATTTTCATAAATCAGGTTTCATTCGAAAATCCTTATGCAACAATTTTTGAATTATATAACAATTATCTTTTACATTTCATATTAATTACTCATTTAAAATATTTGGAATTCCCTAAGATTGTTAACTCATGTCGAATCCTACAAGGGTAGATCATATATTAAAATCGGCATAATATTTGGCTGCAGAGAAGAAACTTTTGTCTGATAGACTGCCTAATTTTAAAAACTTTTAAATTTATACTCATCATTAGGCCTATATGATATGTTTTCCATTTAATTTTATATCACTGTTAAATAAAATTCTTTAGCAGAAACCGATTTATAAAATCAAAATAGGCCCCAAACCGAGAAATTTTACTTTACGTAAAAATCAGTTGTCAGAAAAATGTTAGTGACAGATAATTTTAAAAATATAAAAAAAAATTGTTTTTTAAAAATCCAAAAATAGGATGATGGATAAGATTAAATCCTTCAAGAATCTTAATCAGAATTAGAAGAAATCCAAAATATCCCTCTCTAAATAATTAAAAAGTGACGAAATTGATAAAATTTTATCTGAAAATTTATGTAAGATTAACATGGAGATATTATTATGATTATTATTGAACAATATGTATATCTAGGGTTTTTAATATTGAATAAGTCGAAAAAATGAATAACTATTGGATTACAGAATGATTTACAGTGCTATAAAAACATATTACAATTGTTGTTGTTGTCGTGTTTCATTTTATAGTGAAAGGAGGGGTGCAGTAATTTCTGAGGCTATGGACCCCTTAGCTCTCAAGGGCAGAAGTCTGACTTCTAGCTCACACACGTCACAAACCCTTACGGGGTGGTTTTCATTCATGCATTCCATTCCTTCATCCATAGATCGTAATTTGGATCTAGAACAGAGAAAAATAACCTCTGACCCAATATCCCCCCCAGTGATATTACTCTCGACATGGAGGACTTTGTGACCACGACAGATTTAACTTGCACCCACCACTAGCACACACGGGAAGTCCTCGGCTGGCGGGGTTTGAATTCGAAACCTAACGAATACGCGTCCAAGCTTTACCAATCAGGCTATTCCGGCCCATTAACTGAACGTTTTTTTATGTAATTAAAAAAAATCGATTTATATACAATCGAATAAAAGATTTTGATTTTTTGTTCATCTTTCAGAACTATTTAGAGAGAAATTATTATTTCAAATGTAAGTAATTATTAATGGAAAATCACTCGAATAATTTAGAGAGAACAGTACATGCGAAAATCGTCATGTATCTTAGGAATTCCATCACTGTAAAGAAATGATCCATGCCTCTTACCTTTCATAGAAAGGTTCCATTGCGACGGCAGTGCGGCACGGCTCAAAGACGTCGCTTTTTAGAATTCCACATTTCTGTTGAGCCCAGCCTTTTCTCTCGGGATGGATGGCGCAGGTGTCCTCTATCGCGACGGGCCCAGGGCAGAATTCGTGGATTTTCCAGCTGTCTGCAAAAATGGACGCTCTCGCCTCTGGAATGCCACCGAAGGGAGTCAAAAAGTCATCTGATTGGTCATCATTGAAATTACCACAAAGACCATTTACCTATAAAAAATATCAAATGATTTGAATTTGTAATAGCTAATAAATTGATTAATAAATTTGATGTAAATATTTTTCCAATTCGTCCAAAGAAATTTCGGCCCGGATGTTTTATCAGGAATATTAATTTTTGAATAATATGCAAAAACTTGCTTTCATTCATGAATTCTAATATATGCGAGGAAAAATTCTGAGCAAACATTATATATTCTCCATTTGTTTGTTTTTTTCTACAATTTTCTGGTTTTTTAAAAATAATTTTTAAAATAAAAACAGAAAATTTCGAAAAATTACCATTTTATTTTCTTAATTAAAATATACAAAAAGTTTTTGGGTGTAATTTCAAATCTATTCCCTTAAAGGATATTCGCGATAGAAAAAGTTCTGATGTAAAATAATTGCTTTACGTTACATTCATTGTTGTTGTTACTTATAGCACTTGCCATGGACAAACCTCCGCTGATACATTAGCAGATTTTAAGCCGAATATATGTATCTTTTGCTTCAAGTAGCGTCAACTAGGGCCAAGCGTATGACTTTAGCTACACACTCATCACAGTCACCTGCACATCCCCTTTTTACAGGGGGGCACATTCACACATCTCACAGATAGCACACAGAAGTACAACCATGTCTGAACCAGGACTCCCAGAACACGAGGAAGACGCGCTACCACTGTGCCAGAAAACCGGTACATTACATTACATGTACTCTTTTAATCTGATAATTAAGAGTACTACTAATAAAAGACAAAGTATGCATGTGCATATATTGGGACTTTACAATAACAGATTAACATCAAATTTTCTATTTTGGTGCAACTATATTTTAGAAGATGACAAGGTACACGCTTAAATAATCTTTACTTTTTTCAATCATTCAAAAACTAAGCGAGAACTCGATATTTACTCGAGTTAGTTTCATAAAAATTATTTTTAAATTATTTCAAAACTCAAAAAGTTATTTTAAAAAGTTAAATTAGTTATTATTTTATGCTAAAGTTATTTATTAAAGTTGCATGCTTAAGTTATTTATTTACCAATTTATTTGTTCTCCATTTTTTTTCTTGATTTTGGAAATATTTTTAAAATATGTTTTTGAATTTTGTACAGTATTTAAATAATACAATGATATTCAAATCTTTTAATTGATTTATAAAATATTTAAATGCGTGAAACGTAGGCAAATTAGTCTATAATATGATTCGATATTGATTTTTCAAATATTTACTATCTAATGAATAGATATTTCATAGGTCTAATCCTTAAAAACAGTTATCTACCCCCCCTTATAACATTCCCGACCTATTTAAAAATGTTTATTAAAAATGAGAATTTACTGTCCTGATGATAGTTTTTCTCCAATATTTCAATATCCATTTAACAATTGAAACTATCATGTATTTATTTGCACATCAAGAACAAAACTTGATAATCTCACAAAATGAAAAACAAATTAATAAAAATCTTTGCCATCAAAACTAAGAAAAATGAAACTAGAATAATTGGAAAGGCCTATTATTTAGCCCTGTTCAGTCACACTGATTTATGTGACTGAACAGATATAAACATTATTTAGCAAAATCACCAAAATAATCAAGCAGGATTTTAGAATTCTTACTTCACTGCATGCCACATAATTTTTTTTGAATATCATTTATAGTTTAAGTTACATTAACATCTTGTTTGAAAGCAATATTAGAACAATTTAGGAATGGGACTATTTTTTGACCAACTGCTTTGAAATGAAACTTTCTACTTTGATCATATGATGAGGATGTCACTTGAGCTAGTGCCCACTGTCAGAACTCATGCACATTTTAGACACTTTCGTTCGACCCAGTATGATTCAGGCCTGAATAAACAACGAATTTTTAATGGAATCAGCTCTATAAACCGGAATTTCCCCCAAGGCCCTTAACATTAGGCCACGACGGCCCTTATGTTTATACCAAAGTAGAAGATCAAACATTTCATTCTGAGCATGCTGAGCGGAATCCATCTCTGTAACAAACTCCTCCCATCTTTGACTTTGGGATCCGACAGCAGCGCCACCTTAATTGATACCGAGGCATCGGACTGAAAGCATTGACACCTGGTTTGGGGGATAAATTGTAAAACCCGTTTAATCCTAAGTGTTTATGTGTGTTTTTGTGTGGTGCGAATAAACATTTCATCTAAAAGAATATGGACTACTTGAACAAGTGTTGATTACTCATCTACAGTGGCGGTCCTGGACAATACGGTTAGACCAATTACCTTATTTTGAATTGTACCGGGTGTCCAAAAAGTTCCCGTACTGATGATTTGTGAATTTATTTTACAAAAGCAACAGGTTTAAAAAGAAATTATTTTTATGCCAATGATAAAAAGCACTTTTAACATAACTAAGGAAAAAGTACTAAACTTACATTTATAATAAATGTTCAAAATGTCCATCCCTTTCTTGGAGACAGAGCTGAACTCGTTTGCGCATGTTTTTCGAAACGCGTTTTAACATGCTAGGAGTGATTTCTTGCATCCTTTGAGTAACTGCGATTTTCAAATCATCTACTGTTTGAGGATCACCTTCATAAATTTTGTCCTTTAAATATCCCCACAGAAAAAAGTCCAGGATGGTCAGATCAGGGGATCGAGGTGGCCAAAGATTTTTTGACATAAGTCGATTGCCGAAAAAAACTTCAAGCATGTCCATGGTTTCATTACTCGTATGGCAAAATTTAATACAATTGAAAAAAAAAATCATGGACAATGATTTTTTAAAATTTGGAGTACGGGAACTTTTTGGACACCCAGTATATTTTTAATCATTTTTGCTGATAAAATGACAATCTGAATGCTTTCTTTCAGTATTAAAAAGTGTTGTTGTTGTTTCTTATGGCATTTGCCATGGACAAGCTCGCTCAGGTAATTAGTGATTTAAGTCTCATCGGCATCTCTTGTTTTGTAGTAGCGTCAACTAGGGCCAAGAGCATGACTTAGCTACACACATATCACATTCGCTTGCATAGCCCTTCTTTACAGGAGGTGGTACAAGTTACACACCTCACAGATTGTACACAGAGGAACAACTCTGCCCGAACCGGGACTCGAACTCGGAACTCAGAGAACACGAGGAAGATGCAGAAATTAAAAAGTAACTATTACTTGCAAATACACATTACATTCAAGTAAAAAAATGCATTTCTAAAGATCAAGCTACTAACCCTGTTCCTCCATTTTGGATCCAAGGTGACGTAAATTCGGGTCCCCCTGTCCCACCGCAGAGTGATTCCGATGTCTGTGTAGACGAGAACGAAGAGACCCGATTCCAGCACCACGAACCGAGACTTGAGAGACATCTTCGGGAGGGGATCGTTCTTTGTCAGGGTCAGTTTCTCTTCATCGGCTGAAATGAAAAGTATTGTTATGAATTTTGGGTAAGTTAGCTGTAAATATTGTAAATATTTTGAAATTGACGTGTAAATATTATAACTATTTATAAATAGATTAATTCTATAAAATTAATTGTAATGGAATCGCGCGTCAGCGAGAAAAGACCGTTCTATAAGGATTTACAACAGAATATCGCCATATTTGATCAATTTGGCGATATAGGTGAGTTGGCGACATAACGAGGGCACTAACTGTTTTTACTACACGCTAAAATGTGTAGTAGAAGTTAAGAAATAAAGATAACTTCTTACAGAATAATTGAGGCTTCTAGACTCGTTCGGAATGAACGAACCCTTTCTAGGTTTGCCTCGCCCACTTCAATGGGACGCTTTTTAAGACTCACCTTAAAAACGGGCAGTTAGAAGAGTTCAGAGATCAAGCTACTTGATTAGCTGAGCTTGAGAGGCTGTCTTTTCTCTTGCTGCCTTGCGAATCAATAGCTTCGCTGTTATTTAAAACTAGAGGATTGAGTAGAGTACATTTGTTGTGAGTTTTGTTACTTGAGTTGCGAGTATTTAATGCGCGTCTTCACAGATAATAAAGTCTGCATCTTCATATGGCTCTTGTATGAGAATTACTACTACAATTTTCGTAACAATATTTATAGCTTATGCTAAAAGTAAAAAAATTGTTTATTATATAAAATTACTAATGATTGTTCATAATTATCAATTAGTTTTAGAGGTGATTATGAATAATCACATAACTAATTACATTTACCACATATATATATTATTAGTTAACATGAATTCTTTTACATTTATATTTATTATTATTATGAATTGAAATTTATTTAGCGTTATATTAATATTGATATTTTAATATTGAAGTAAATAAATTCAAAAATATATTCGGGGCTGGAGGTTTGCGGGCTCATATATATCTGACATGAACCGTAACAAACAAGGTAGAAAATTTCTTTTACAGCATGTTCCAGTGTGCCGATTTCGTTATTACATCTAAAACCGACTTTAAATTATTACAGTTTATTGGGAACACAGTTTTTGTTGAGTATATCACTCTTGTTATTGATAAAATAATATTCAAAGATATTATAGAA
The DNA here is from genome assembly GCA_026289955.1 of Argiope argentata. Classification (NCBI taxonomy): domain Eukaryota; kingdom Metazoa; phylum Arthropoda; class Arachnida; order Araneae; family Araneidae; genus Argiope; species Argiope argentata. The sequence continues at coordinate 7,122,089 of JAOUZG010026641.1, read as the reverse complement.
CTAAATTAACTAGATGTTTTTTCCATGAGCCCAACTTCATACTTACCAACAATCTCATTGGTATCTCCTCTCGTCTGTTTCAGTGCCCCCAGATCCAAGGTGAAAGACTTGCTGCAAGTGATGCCACTTGTACCACAAGGTACATTCTGAACAATGAGGGTGTATGAAGCATCAGACATCTTTCCTTTGCTCAAGATGTACTCGCATTCACCGTGGAAGTCGAAGATCTTACCGTCGTAAGTTTTGAAGTGCGATTCGCCCCAAGCTGTGCAAATTCCTGGACAGACTCGTTCTGTGCATTGCCACTGCCCGCTATGACAAGTGCTGTAGGAAAAGGATAAGCAATGTCAGTCAATTTTTAAAATTCTTCTGTTAATTGCTTAGCACATTTTACAAAAAAAGTACTATTCGAAACAAATTACATTGTTCCATATATATATAACTAATTTCAGTTCTAATTAATTTCTAAAGTTTTGTCTTAATTTAGTCCATAGTAACTTCATTCTAAAACATTCTCTTATTTCTTTATCCCTTCCACTTTTTGTATTTAATCAATGAGACAAAAGCTCTGTGAAAATACTTTGGTCAGCTATTCCAATGCTCTGAGTGAAGGGATAAAATAATGTCCACTGAAACAGACTCTTCTAAAAGATCGCTATAATTCCCTTATTTATGACTGGCACGTGTCGGAAATCACCATTAAAAACTCACAGTATATATTCACAGGGATAAAATTTTCATTAACATTTTTAATCGTTTTATTTTGTCTCGCTCTGTGTTGTGCTCGTCGCTTCCGCTTGTGCATAATGCGTGGCTTCGGAGATGCAATAAAACGAATTTAGAAAGCCTCTACTCTTTTGAAATTGCCTTCTGCTTCAAAAGAAATTACGTGTTAGTACATCATTCCGCAATGTGTTATTACATAATCACACACACACACACACACACACACACACACACACACACACACACACA
>JAOUZG010026641.1:7075074-7121104 GCA_026289955.1 Argiope argentata | reverse complement strand
CACACACACACACACACACACACACACACACACACACACACACACACGACATAAAGAAATTCACTGCCAAGTAGTATGACAAATACGGAATCAAAGTGTAACTAAATGAATGAAAAAAATGATTATTAATTTCTAAAGATATAAAAATAGTGCATTGTAATCTAGAATATGAAAGTGAATAGATTTTAAAAACTTTAGCACATTTGAAAATATGTGCAAAAAATGTTTTATTGCATTTTCATAAGAGCCCAACAAACTAAATTAATAAGAATATATAAATATTAAAACTATGCAAAGTTTGTGTGTTATTACATTAAATGAAATTTCGCCACATTCAGCAAATTGAAAATAACTTTAAAATGGTTTTATATTTAATTTTTTAAAATAAAAATGAGGTTACGAAAAGCACTTACCACAAATTGCATGACTGCTTTATTGCATCGCCTTCTTTGTATCTCTGATTTCCGTGGATGCACCCACATTGGCTAACCTCAACACATTTCTGCAGTTCTGCGTCGAATATAAAACCCTCTTTGCATCTACAAATAAAAACAAGTAATATAAAAAAAACAATTTTTAAAGGCAATTTTTATATAGGTAAATTTTATTTTAGTTACTTTTTATTAAATAGTTATAATTATTGTTGTTCTCGTGTTACGGTTTACAACGGAAGACGGGGTGCAAGTTTGAGATTATGTTTGAGATAATGGACCCCTGAGCACCCGAGGGCAGAAGTCTGACTTCTAGCTCACATATTCACAAACCCTTTTCACGAGGTGGACTTCATTCATGCATTTGATCCATTGATCTATAGATCTTAATTTAGTTCTGGAACAGAGACGATCATCTCTGACTCAATACCTCAGGTGGTATTGCTCTCCACATGGATAATTTTGCGACCATGACAGATTTAACATGTGCCCACCACCACATATACGCGATGTCTTTGGCCAGCAGGATTCGAACTTTCAACCGAAGGAATACGAATCCAATGCTCTACTGACCAGGCTATCCCCTCAACTACATACAGAGAATCTTCGGCAAGCAGGTTCTATACGAATCCAGCGCCAAGTTAACCAGGCTATCCAGACCAAACAATTACAGTTACTATAAATAATTGATCAAAAAATTATACTAGCATTGAATTTTCAACGCTAATTGAGGATTCAAAGCCAATTGTGACAACGCAAAATGCGTGAATTTTCTACACCAGTTGGGGTAACGCAATACAGATTAGAAATTTCTAATTCTCTTTATTCTGTATTATTTTAATTCGAAAGTACTGCAAAATGAATCCAAAAAATCGATTAATTAACGATGTTTAATTTTAAATGCATCTAACGCTAAGAAAACAAACAAAATCGTGTGAAATAGTCGGCCGAAAATGTGTTAAGCCTAACCTCATTGGCGTGGGGAAAAAACAAACTGAATTTGCTACTTATTTGGCGATAAGGAAATGAAGATTTTTGGCGAAAAAGTTAGTTTTTAATTAACTAATATTTGAAAAAAAAACTGTATTATTCTCAAATGTTATCCCCTACAAATTAAAAAATGTAATTGCACTTGAGTGGATGATCAAAAAGTAATTTATTAATGATTGAAAACTATATTGATGTCCTTTAATAATATAAGTCTTGAAAATACAAATCTTGAAATTTGTCACGAAACAAACAAAATCTGAGTCTGCTTTTTTTACAAGGATATTTATTAATTATTTTCGTCTACCGAAGTCTTTAAAGTTAATTAGTACTTTTTCAAAAAATTCCTTATTTTAGTTTTTTTTCTAGGAAGTACGGATTAAGAAAAGGGGGCGGGCTGTCGAGTAAATTTTTAAATATTTATCGTTCTTCTAGTCAGAGGATCTGTAAAAAGGATTTTAAAAAATCTCTTTTTAAGGAAAATAAGACACGATTCATCCAAACACTGAGCATTTACTCGATTTGGAAAGATTTTCTAATAAGAACTGGAAGAAATCACATAAGGATTCCGTAGATTTACTTCCATTTTCGGCAATCATTAATTTTAACTAACAGTTCGGTTATGTTTTCCAAACATATTCGCACAATCTATGACTTTTTTGACTGTACATTTTAAGCCGAACAGCTCAAGCGTGCCATCGACGACACGTTTTAAGTCAAACTATGTGATAACCCGTTGATGATTCGTTTTGTTATTTTTGTTTCTAATCTTTCAAGATCTAACGGTGGCTATATCATATCCATGAGCCCATGAACCCTGGCGAAGTCAAGCGCCAAAAGAGGATCAGAATGAACATCCCCCTGGCAGAGCCCCAGGCAATCAAGGATATGTTCGGGAGAAGCCGGCTCCAGGTTACAATTACTGCACGTCGGGAAGACTTTGCGGCCTGCTACTAAAGTCAAGCTTTTCAAATGTCCACGGATGATTCTTCAAATGGCCATTTGATCAGTTCTGTCACCCTTGAATTTTAGAACGCTCCCGGAGCTTTACAAGCGAAACCGGAGATGGACGGAAGGGGTGAGCCAAATGATTCGTTGTAAGACAGAAAATGAGCGTGCGATTCCTTACCTGCAGCCAGGAAAGCACTGCTCCTCTTGACACTTGGGTGGCAGGTGGAAGTTCTGACAAGTTCGCGGGCAGGGCTCTGCGCAGTCGGTGTATTCTTCGTTCATCTCCTCCAAACATTTTAGAGCATGGTTGGCCCGAGCATTTACTTGCTTCTCAGGATTCAAAGCTTTCAGCTCCTCTTCACTGCCAGCTCTGCACTCCCACTTAGCATTCAGGCATTTGCTGCAATATATATATATATATATATATATATATATATATATATATATATATATATATATATATATATATATATATATATATATATATATATACGTAAATGATTTTAATTAGAAAAAGAGAGTTTTTTTCAGACAAAAATATATTCTTTCGATGCTTGAAAGTAAAATTCCGAAATGGAATGAACCCTAATCTCAAAAAACTCGAAAAGTAGGTTTACAGGGCTGCTATCAATCTTGAAACGGGCCCCCATGAATTAATGCATGAGAAGTCATTGAATAAGTATGGGGGGGTATAAAAACAGTGACGCGGATGTGCTGGTTCCATATCATTTCGAAAAAATTATAAATTCTCTCAAACTTTGATTTTAGTTTTAATCATTTTTTTTCAAACGACAATGCACAAAATGCTTACAATACTGCACACATTGCTATAATAACTGCATAACAAAGCGGGTTCGAATTATATTGGTCGCCTTAAAGGTTTTTCTCCTTTTTACTCCAGATTCATGCACAACGTAAGATATTTCTTTTCTTTCTATTTTTTAATTGTGTCTCTGAATTAATTTAATTTTTGTCTGTAATATTGTGTATCAATTTTCATAGTTTCTTGTGTGCGTTTTTTTTAAATTCATAATTGTTTATTTTCGTATGAAATTGTTGTTATGTAGAGCAACAATATAATTTAACGTAGTCGGTGCGAGGAAGAAAAACGTACACCATTTTAAATACAAAACTCGATGTTTCTCTTCTGTTTCTATGATATTCTTTTTAAATCCTTCGTTTTCTGTTTATATTTTTTTCATATAATGGTGTACGTCTTTATATAAATCTTAATTGAATTTGAATACTAATTATTTTCCTAAATTTTATTTTAATATAGTCCATTTTAACTGCACTCTGAAATGTGTGCTCCTTTTTTGATCCAATTCCATCTTTTTTAAAACATTTATTCTATACACACTCCATAAAGTTGCTATCTTTAACATTTTTTTTACTTATTGGGCGAAGGGGTAAAAATCTTTACTTTTTACAACGTTCTTTTTAAGATAACCAAGATTCCTATTTTAAAATTGACACGTGTCAAAGAAGTTCTCATTATAAAAGTTATTTAAAAAAAATCTCATTATAAAAGTTATAAAAAGAAAAATTTGCTCCTTTTTTGTTTTTTGTTTCACGATGTAGATTGTTGTATTTTGTATCATCGTTTGTTTCTTGTTCAAATTACGATTCCCGGGATAAAATAAAACAAAGTTTAAAATTCCAAAAGTTTCTTCTCGTCAGTTATGCACTTGCTAAAATAGGTTTACATACACAATATATTTGCCTATGTCGCTATGGGAGAATGTAGCGAGATATCTAGGGATGCGATTATTGCCTTCGGAGTAGATCGGAGCATGCGCAGGTGACCGCAGGCGCAAAAGAAGGCAGAGGCTCTTACAAAGAGAGCCGTCAAAGTATGGCTACTTGTTGATTTTCTCGAGCACAGAAGAACCATTAAAACTTCGATATTTAATGTGAGACACTCCGAAGATTACGCAGGTCCATAAAGAACAAAAGACAGAGGTATTCATGGTGTGTGGTTCTGTTCCATGATAATGCGCGTCTAAAGGTCTGAAGAGTCCCATAAGTGGAATTGACTAAATTCAAATGAAAGCAGTTAGACCATCCGCTCTACAGCCCGGACACATCACCCTGCGATTTTCGGGTATTTTGTCCTCTGAAAAAACACCTGGAGGGTAAGCACTTCAACTCGGACGACGAACTGAAGGACGCTGTGAAGGGCTGGATCACATTACGGCTACAGTATACTGGGACCAAGGCATCCTTCTGCTCGTTAATCCATTCGATCGTAGTGCTCAGCCCTACGGTGTATACTTTGAATAAAATATTTATTTATACCCACAATTTCATTTCGTTCCTTTTCATTGAAACACCTCTTGTGTATAAAATAACAAAATTCTGTTGAAAGAAATGACGAAATTTTTTTTATTTGCGTTTGCAATATTAGACAACCCGAAGTGATTACTCGGTCAATTTTAATTATTTCAACTAAACATACCGGAGAGTGAAAAAAACAGTTCAGTCTATATATACTTATTGATATGAATGCCTTCGTCACTGTATTAATAAAATAATTCATTAAAAAATTTCTTTACAAGTACTGATCTGCATCGAATTCGTTATTTATTCAATCGAATTTTCTTAGTTAATTCCTATTTACTTTAGATCGCTTCGATTTTATTTCATTAGAACTCTTCATAATTATTTAAAAATTAATATTTTAGTAGAAAGTTTAACACACAACACACCGATCAAAGGAGTGTCTATGATGTTTTAGTTATCTTTAATGTGAGATGCCCATCCAAAATGCTTAAGTACGAAGGATAAATTATTTCAATGCAGTTTTACCAAGTTTGATTTTGTCTTTTTCTAAATTACAAGATAAACAAAAAAAAGTTCTTGCCGTTATTAATGACCCAAATGAACATGACATACAAACAGCGTAGCCTATTGTTAGTCCTCGAACTAATCACCATCGGCATCCAGCACCTTCTGCCAACTTGCCTCCAGTTGTTCAATACCCCTGCGGTAAAACTTGAGGGGTGTGGGAAGCAAAAAAGTCCGTGAGAGCTTGGTGTACGTCTGCTTCATTGGTGAAGGATTTACCACGAAGATTATTGTCCAGGGAATGGAAGAGGTGGTAACCTGATGGTGCAAAGTCAGGTGAGTAAAGAGGATGACTTAATGTCTCCCAGCGAAGTCGCTGTATTGTATCCCTGGCCACCCGCGCAACATAAGGCCTCGCGTTATCATGCAAAAACAGCACACTCTTTCGATTAACCAGTGCTGACTCCTTCTGATGCAATGTCTGTTGCTGCGAGTACAGGTCCGGAGTGACCGTTTAGCTCGTTGGTAGCAACTCATAGTGAACCTCTTGACCGTGTGAGGAACCCACTTGCTCAACCTGTACGTCTTACCTAAACGTTGCAAATGAAGTCTAACCGTTTCATTGGAAATTTTGAATTGCCTAGCAAGTTCACCACACGTTTGATTACCGTCCTCCTCAATTACCGTCATCATCCAAGGCCTGTGGTAGTCCTGTTCGAGTTTTACCACTTTTATCACAGAGGAACAAATCTCCCGACCTGAATTATTAAACCAATCCCTTGCCGTACGGTCATTGACAGCACTATCACCAAACGCTGGACATATTCGGCGACCTGATGCAGCGGCTGATAAGCCCACTTTGAAGTCGTAAAGTAAACAGCCCCGAAGGAGCTCTTTCGATATGTAAATTTTGCTTCGCTACTGTACGAGTTCCGATTGATGAATGTGAGCAGCGGACTTGCTCTTTATAACAACTGATATTCCTACTCTCGACTGATGGTTTCTCAATCACGTCATACACGAATTTGCATACTTATTCTCACTTCTTTCAATGGAAACGTGCAAATCGCAAGAACTTTTTTGATTACTTGTAATTACTCACAATGACTCTTACCATATGTCCGTGCCTTTCACCGTGATGTCCAATGAGGGAAATTCTTTGCCTTCGAACAAGCATGGACACTGGTCAACGGCGACGCAGATCCCTTCCCTGTTGAGAGCCGTGCCGTCCGGACAGATGCAGCCCTGCACGCATTGAGAATCGCACTCGATTTCGGATGCGACGGCGGCGCACGTACTGGTGCAAGGATCTCCGCACTCTTTATAAACCTGGCCACCGGTACACTGGGGCTCTGGAATTAAAAATTTAGAAATAACTATTTAAAGGAACAAGGGTGAATTATTCGAGCTGTATGCAGACATTAAACAATATATAATGAAAAAATTATAAGAGTTTTGCGTTTGAATCTACAGAAACAAAAACAAAATATGATTATGTTTTTTTCCTTGAATTCCAGTTTCTAAATAAGAACGTTAAAAAAAGTATTAATATTTAGAATAAAGAGGGCAATAAAGATTTATTTTTAATACTTAATAGTTTTAATAACTAATATGTAACCAAAAAATAAGCAATAATTTTAATAAATAAAGCAAATATAAGAAAAATATTTTTGTAAGTATACAGCATTGGAACACAAAAGTATACAGCATTGGATTGCACAAAACTGGAACAATAAAACTTTACAGTAATAAGTAGAATCCGTATTTAACATATTTCAGTTTTTTTTTAAGTGAGAATTTGGTCTAATTTTTTTAAAAATTGAAGATACTGTGCAGAAATATTTTTTTAGTTGAATTGAATATCATAAGTTATTAAAAACAAAAGCTACGAACTTATAATTAATGAAAACAACCAAGAAAAATAAAATAAGATTCACGAATTATAAATTATTTTTTTTAACATCAAAGGCAATTTAAGCAATCAGAGAAAATGCACGAACGGTTGAAAATATGGATTAAAAACACCTAAATTAATGTATTTGAATGCAATTAATGTAACTGAATGTAAAAATAATTTTCATATTTAGCCAATTATTTTTAACTTCAAATTACAGAAATTCTTAATATTTTTCTTCATATTTTATTGTACTGGAGATGACATTTTGTAAAAAGCTATTAGCTACCACTTTGTCAATAACTCATAAACTAACAGTGCAATTTTTGCAGTCAATGATATTAATCCATTTTCAATCTAAATATAATTTCATTGCATACAATAACCATCTTTAAAGATTACAATTAAATACTCTTTAACATAAGGGAACTCCAAAACCTGGAACAATATGAAAAGAATAATAATTCGAAATGAAGGTACAGATATAGTACACATTTGCACAAAATACTGAAAATCAAAACCAAGATTTAATATTATTCTTATTTTTTTGCTGTGAAACCCTAATTTAATGGTAGTATAGTTAACATTTTAATCCTCAAAATGGTTTTGCAGTTGAAAAGAAATGCATTGCACAGAAAGTGTTCGTTAATGCCTTCCAAATAATGAATGCACTTTCTTTCATTTAGAAACACAGCTGTCAATGAATAATCGTACTTTTTCCAATAGTTGAGAAACAAATCTGTCACCGTCTTCTTTTATATTATCAGGAAATGTTCTTAATGTTGCGAAAAATATAAATTCTTGACTGGTTGCTTTATTCCAGAATGATGAAAGGCGCATTAAATATCCGTAACTTGTCATTCCGCACCAATTTCTTATCCCATGAAAGGAAACGTTTTGACAACTGCTGTTAAATAAATGAATTAAATGGTAAATAATCCAGTCAATATTTTTTTGTTCATAGAAAAAGATGCACAAGGTTTCATTCATAATCTTTCTGGACAAACGGCATCTATTTATTTTCCTTTGTTAGCAAACTATTATCATGTGAGAAAACGATGTGGTTTTGGATTGAGGTTTTTGAACCCTCAAAATGAGGAGACAACAAATTGGCGATTTTTCGCTTTTAAGGCATGACTTTTTCGCTTTAAAGATTATTGGAAAATAAGGCAGATGGTTGTCACATTCCAAAATTTATCGTCAAAAAGTCATTTAAAAATAGAAATTTAATTTGCTATTCAAAACTTTAAGTTAAAGGCAACGTTATTATATTTTTTTATTGTTAAAATGTTTTTATCACGTGAGAGCATGATGTTGTATTGGTTTGAGGCTTTTGAAACCACAAAATAAACGGACAGAAAATGGGCGATTTATCGCTTTTGGGGCATCAATTTTCCGCTTTTAGGGTTATTAGAAAATAGTAAAGATGGCGACTTATCCTCAACAAAAAGTTACAACTTGGCATGAATGTCCGCCAAGCACCCGATTCTCGATATATCGATGCATGCGTATTCTGATAGTCACATGATTGTTCCAAACCTGTTTAAATTAGTTAATGGCAAATTAATTAAGACAAACAATGCCTTAAAAATAATAATGTCTCACATGATAACATAAATTTAAGACAGCAGATTTCCATTTTTATTATGGTTTTAAATATTTGTTTCAGATCTTCAATCAAGTGCATTAAGATCGCATGCCTAAGTTTTCAGATATATTAATTTTCAGAGTTTTAGTAACCTCACCTTCTCACCTTCAGAAGTTTGTAACTATAATGACCTTATTTTCTTAAAATAAATTAATAATCGTCATTCGACTTACGGCAGATGGGTACTTTGTCTATCCAATCCAGGACGATGCCCTTCCTCGCACAGGCCAAACTGTAGTCGGCCAGGATCGGGCACAGGCACTCCTCGAGGTTCTCTCCGCACATGCAGAGGTCATTGACGCAGCCCTTGTAAAAGGCGTAGGGATCGATTTCGCCGTGGCAATCTTTATTTGTAAAGAAAAAAAGTGTTATTGAAGAATATATTAATTTTGTGCAAGTTTGAAACTAAAAGTGTTATGTTACTCAAATCATTAAAATATAAAAGTAAAATAACGATTCAAAATGTTCAAATTACTTTGCAAATTGTTCAAAATTTTCAAATTATCTGCAAATTGCTCAAAATGTTCAAATTGTTTGCAAATTGTTCAAAATGTTCAAATTATTTGCACATTTTTCAAAATTTTGAAATTGTTCAAATGCAAATTGTTTAAAATTTTTAAATTATTTGCAAATTGTTCAACATTTTCAAATTGTTTGCAAATTTTTCAAAATATTCAAATAATATGCAAAATGTTCACAATATTCTAATAATTAGCAAGTCGTTTAAATATTCAGATAATTTGCAAATTCTTCAAAATGGTCAGATAATTCGAATTCTTTAAAAGGTTCAACTAATTATTAAATTGATTAAAATATTCAAATAATTTGTAAGTCTTTAAAATGTTCAGATAATTTGCAAATTCTTTTGTAGTGATCACGGATGTAACTATTAATCTGTTGTACTGGTCAAAATGGTAAACAGATCTCGCATATCTAAAGATGTAAAAAATAAACAGGTTTAATGATCAATAATTCACTTGCAAGGATTAATTTCGAAGCCTAGATAATTTGGTATGGAGGTTTTATTAGGGATAATCGGGAGGAAGATCCTGATTTATTAAAAAGATAGCAGACCTTTCCAGAAAAAGGCTATAAGGCCTAGATCTTATGAGGATTGACATACATTAACCACTTACCAGTTTTATTTTCTTTACTATCTAATAAGATGATACCTTCTATTTTGGGAATATTTTCTTATTTTTATTCAAATGGAAATCCATCAAATATTTGATTTATCTACGAATTCGAAGTCATTTTACTATTAAATTAAAATTGTTATGAATGATTATATTTTTTGATTACAACTATCAAAATTCGATAAATCGATGCACATACGGCGTACGGAGTAAAACTGTTGAGTGGTTAATTGATGATTAAAATATTTACAATATACAATATTGCAATTACACAATACTGTGTAACTCATTGTACAACCTAATATTATTCGCTAAAAATAATAAGTTTTTTTTTTGAATTATGGCGTGTGCTGTGTTAATTGGTTAATGGATGATCAAAATATTTACAATAGGAACACACAATACTGTGCAACTCATTGTACAAATTAATATTATTCACTTAAAATAAAAAGAAGTGTTTCTTTTTGAATTATAGCGTGTGCTGTGTTTAGAAACACTTCCAGTTAACACCGTATTAAGGATTTTTTTTTCAGAAATGGTATGTTTAGGGAAATATTGGAATACAAAAGTCAAAACAATATTTTTTCAACCACTAACAGTTTGACGAAGCGCCCATAATTCCTTATATTTCATTTAAAAATTGTCTGTATAAATCAATATATAATTCCTTATATTTCATTTAAAAATTGTTTGTATAGATCAATGTATAATTCCTTATATTTCATTTAAAAATTGTCTGTATAGATCAATATATAATTCCTTATATTTCATTTCAAAATTGTCTGTATAGATCAATCTGAAGCAATCAATTAGAACATAATTACTAATTACATTTTGTGACTTCTCGTTGACTATAATATTTATCTGGATATGTCTTTTAATAATCTGAAATCCTAAACAAGAGATAAGTCTTCGTTCTTTTCATAAAACAGAAGTATGTTATTTTTCAGATAAATAATTCTACTAACTTGAGAACATAGTGGATTTCAAGGTGTAGCACAGCTGATCTGCATCTGCAAGTTTCTGGGGCTGCATTTCGCACGGGGTTCTTCTCATCGATCTTCGCGCCCTCCTGTAGCATTTGTCCGAAGCCTGCCATCTTGAAACGAAAGTTGCAACGTCCGCCTCTATATCTTTTTCCGGAGTCATAAAGTCATCGTTTTGGTTATTGTTGAAGGTGCCACAAAGACCCATTGTTTGGTCATAAAGGGATGGAGGGGCATCAATGTAGATTCTATTCTTTCCATCCCACAATATTGACAATCCATTTTCTAGTCTTACCTGAAAAAAGTAAAAGTTACCTGAACTCAAAATCATCAATTTAATTGGGCTTTAAAAAAATTATTTCGAGTTATAACTAGTAATTTCATAAATGACTGGTTTTTATGAAATCTTATTGCTTGTTAGAAAAAGTTAATTTTCCGGTATCCTCAAACCAAATGCTGTTGAGTTATTAGCGAAATTAGCAATAAAATACAATTAGACGAGCTTTATATAACAGATTTTTTGCTATCGTACGTTATTCAGATTTTTGCTATCGTTTGCCATTGAGATTTTTGCTGTCGTTTGCCATTCAAATTTTTGCTGTCGTTTCCCATTCAAATTTTTGCTGTCGTTTCCCAATCAGTTTTTTGCTGTCTTTTGCCATTCAGATTTTTGCTATCGTTTGCATTTCGGATTTGGGCTGTCGTTCCCAATGCAGATTTTTGCTATCGTTTGCCAATCAGATTTTTGCTGTCGTTTGCCCTTCAGATTCTTGCTATCGTTTGCCATTCAGATTTTTGCTATCGTATGCCGCTCGGAATTTTTCTGTCGTTTGCCATACGATTAATCTTGTACAAATGCTATTAAATAGAGTTCAAACACAAAAATAAATAATTTAATTTAATTTAAACTTAAAAGTGGAAACATTTTAGTGAAGAGATTCTCTTCACTGTAGTATAGCAGAGAATGTCACAGATTTATTGATATGTCGGGTGCTAATGGTCATGAGTGTAAGGAATAGTTTATGTTTCAGCGTTTATTTCATGGTCTGGACATTAAGAAATAAATGATGCGCTCCAGATGATACATGCCTTTAATAAGCTATTGCCTCGTTGGGATGGTAACATTCATTAAATCTATGAGTCGCCCTGTTAGTTAACTGTGTTTTCGCACTCGTCTCTTATTGAGCTCGATACAAATTTGTTGAATTTTTCTTCAACCAAAGGGTTTTCATCTTTACCTATTTACATATCAATAAGCGGAATTTTGAAATAGGGTTATCGTGCATTATAAAAAAAACGCGCGCCTCAAAAAGATCAAATAAAATTATTTTTAAAATACTAAAGAAATTTAAATTAGAAAGAAATTAATTTGAAGAAACATTAAATTCTTGAATGGTGCGTGCTAAACAAAAACAAAGGTATATAATCGAATTAGACATGTTATTAGTCTCTTGAAAGTCTCCATTAATATGAACATCCATAACCTCAGCAATACTGTAGATTAAGGCTAAATGTTCTAATTTAGAGGTAAAGGAGACATCAAAAATTTTTAATTTCTTTCAAAGTAGTCATTGTTTTATGTCGTTTATTTAAGCAATACAAAAAAAATCTCAAATCTAAGATAAAATCTTGGATTTCTTGGGACAAACGTTTCGAAAATTTTTTTATCAGACAGTTTAACAAAATGAATTCTTTTTTAAGCTAAAATATGATTATGAATTAATTTCCTAAAATGAGCCTTTTATCAATCAAAATAATGTTAATTAAACATTTTGTAAGATTCATGAGACATTTTCAGTAATGCATTCTTAGATAAAACTATGAAAGCTTCGGAACGAAGAAAATGTTTATTTTTCAAGCAAATTTTCGATGTTTTCATGAATGTTTACTCCAAGTATTTAGACAATTTTTAAATCAAAAGATTCTATTAAACAAGATGGTCATAAAATTATCCCTTGGTTATAAAAAAAATTGGAAATAATTATTATAATTTTGATATGGTTGTTTCAATACAGTGTAAAGACATTTATAATTTGTTTTAATAAAATCACTTAATGGTTTTATTAAAATAAAAGTGCTTTATTAAAATAAAAACATTAAATTCAGTAAATTTCAATGTCTGAAGTAATGTTTGTTAGGATAGCTCGAAAAATGGTGTTCTGGATCTCGCCAAATATTGGCTAACATTTGGCTACTATACAACACACGGCATCTATCTGCATGTGAATGTCGTAATACCTTCAACTGGAGTTACAAATACTTCATCCTTTATGCAATCTCAAAGTGACATTGAATTGTCAATTTTGATTTGATTTTATGGAATCAAATAACGCATTGAATCTTTTATGACCAGCCTTTATTTCTTTTTCTAGATAGCTTGCTATTAAAATAGGAATGCAAGTTCAGTTGTCATCTTCATCATTTGAAAACAATTTAAAATAATGAGCACATTCCAAGCAATTTCTTGTTATTCCTTGAAAGAAGACGGTCATATAATACAATAAAGTCTGCATCTTCGCATCGTTGGATTAATTATATTCCTTTATTCAAAATATAAAGCTAAAAATAAAAATTCCAGACCAAACCGAAAACCGATTTTGAATACGTACAGTAAACAATGTTTACGAGGTAACTGAAATAAAGTAAGGTTTTGAGATGAGCACGATAAAGATTCATACTCAATTTTAGGCACATTAACATCAGTGCTTTCAGAAATCTCTTTCCTATAATCCATTTTATCTGGGATTGTGTAATCATCTCTTATTACTGCATTTTTCATCTTTCAGCATTAACTGCATCTACATTTCTCGATGCAGGTGTTATTTTTCAAGCATTAAATGTCGCAGACTAGAATTCATGCTTTTCGGAAATTTGTGTAGAGGATTTTTTTTTCTGCTAATGTAAAATTCTGCTTTCTTTATGTGGATGTTTACGGGATGTAGAATATTAATGACCCTTAATTCAATAACAAGAAATGAACGAGATATTCTTGGGGTATTTATCGTGGTAACAATACAAGGTATAAATAATATGCCTAAGACTATGTATGGAAATGTGATGCAAATCGAATAATGAGAAAAAAAATTTAATTTAAAAGTACAGTAAGAATTTAATTTGAAAACTTGAAGCGGGTTTTTTTTAAAATTCGTGATGAAGAATCTCAAGTGAAAGACAATCCCCCCCCAAAAAAATGAAATGTTAAATAAACACAAAATAAGTATTTATTCATTGCATATTATAGAGCTGAGAGCAGAACATTTTTCTGTATTACTCTTTCAAGAAAAGTTTAAAAAATCATTTAAACTAAAATAAGGATACCTACTTATTTCTTGGGCTTTGGAATTTATTTGGCTACTTTGGATTACACCAAGATCACTAAAATCTATTGTATAAAATATGCCATGATTTTGACAAGATGGCTGGCGACGTTTTGTATTCTTTTTTGGCGACTTATCATGGTTGTCAAAACAAATAAGTGCAAAAATAAGTAAAATATACAGGACCATGCCATTTTCCACTGCTGTTTGCATCCATGATTTCAACATACACTAAGCGAAATTCGTTTTAAAAGATATAATATAATACTATAACAGAATTAATTAAAACCCATTGATAATAATCACGAAGAATTGAGAGGAATATATGTTTATAAATATATACCAAAAAAAGTAGATTAATCTCAAAATAATTATTTAAAGAATATTTTTAATATATTACTTTTTTAAAACAGATTAGAAGCTATAAAATAATTTCTTAAGGTTCACTATCACATATTTTCCAAAACAATCTGTAGGATGCTAGGAAAAACTATTTTATACTTTTTAGTTGGTTTTTAAAGCATGCAAAATAAGTTATTTTTTACTTCAAAAATTTCTGTCTTTTTTTAACATGTCAGAACATGACGTTGTTATTGGGAAGAGGTTTTTGACGTCAATAAAAAATCCATTGGTGAAAATTAAAAATTTTATTATCTGCACGAGCATCTAAAAAAAATCAACTTTTAATAACGCGGTGCCATTGCATTTACAAAAGCTCTTATTAAAAAAATAAGTTAATGACTACAGCAAATAAAAGGTAGAAAAATGTTTTTTTTTGTCCACGTGATTATGTGAAATGAAATAAATAGGAAACGGGATATTTTTTTAAAACAATAAATGAGAGACAAAGTTTTTTGGATCGTTTGCAATACTAAAGTGACTCATTCAATGAAACAATTAAAATGAATAAAAATATAAGTTAACTTGCACGAGCACTTGACGCTTGGATGTTCATGAAATGATGTTTTGACATGATACATTGAAATATGCATAGCAGATTTCATTTTAAACTTTTTTTTAGTTTTGTATGAAATTTTTCAATAAATTTTAAATTAACTTCCCAATGAGTTAGCGACTAGGTAAGTGCCATCTGTCGGTAATAAATTTTTTAATCGATTGTAAAATTTGTACCAAACAAATAATTAAACATGATAGAAGGATTTAACAGAAAAATAATAACAGAGCACAAAGACTATAGACTTATGGAAATAAATATTAGGGCAGTCGTAGATATTAAATACCCTACACAATTACAAGAAACAACAATAAAAATATTTTTTCTACTTTTAAGAATGTATCTGTTGCCATAGCTGCAGTTATTCCCATTTCTGAGAAAGGAAGATCCACAGGTTTGAAATTGAAAGTAACCTAGGGAAAGAAAAAGAAAATATCGTATTAAATATGCTTTAAAACTGCATCAAGTGACAAACATTAAATCGCTTTTAAAATTCATACTGAAAAGAAAATTAGCAGTTTATGGAAGTATAAATAGGATTGATATTTTTCTACAATTTCTTCAGAGAATTTTAAGAATCAATGCCATTCACCAAAAAAGAAATGTAAATAGCTAGAAGCAAAGGCATTTAAATGTTGCATTCCAAATATGCGACATTTTGGTTAGCCAGCTATAGAAATTTTATAAACTTAAATAAATATTTTATCATGCAGTTTCTCCGTATGTATATATGTAATGTAACGTTAGTATTCATTGTAAGCAGATGGTAGTTTCGAAGACATAGATGACATTGTGAATTTTTCAAGTTAGTTTTATTCCATATCAGGAGATTACGATTTATTTACATGAGCACGGACAAGGCGTGTCCGCTCACAGCGCGGCACTAAAGCAGAAGCGTAAAGAGGGGAGAGTTTCATTATCCTTGGTCTTAAACACCATAAGATTTTGATAGGGAAAATATCTTTTCATAGTGCTTACATAAAATGAGATTTCGATGGGTATTTCCTCGACACGCGCTTAATCAGGCAAGGGAAACACAGAGATCTTTCAAAAAAATATTGTTTAGCTCAGCAATTTTCATCTTTTCACTTGGAGCGTGGGAATCTGTCGTCTTTTAGCCTATTCAGCAATTTTGAATAGAATATGTTGAATTAATTAACTAGAACAAGTGGAATGGATCAAAGAATAAGAGAATATTTTTAGAATGAAGTTACTATGGGCCAATATAAATTGAAAGTTAAGAAATTAATTTGGATTTAAACTAAGAGTTTAAAATATCATTACACACATCCATATATATATATATATAGCCTCATAAATAAAATTGTGCATACGATAAAAACCGTGCTGATTTTTTTAAAGCCTACGAGCATTCGATCCAACTTTTAAGCCTATTTAGTTATTTGTAGAAGTAAGTCTTAAATATATCAATAACTAATATCCACTAAAATGATTGCAAAATCTCTGAAATCTATATTTTATCATCGATCAATAACAGAATGTCAAAGAAAATTGTATGTAAATATATTGCTAATATATATATATCGAATTTATAAACAATATTAATTCATTAATTGCAGCCACCAAATATTAAATAGAAGTGCGAGATGCCAGTTCTCCAGTCATCTGACGAGAAGAAGGTTAATAGTATTGATCAATGGTCAAACAATGTCATGAAGGAAGAGATAGTGAAAGATTTATTGTGGTTCTTTTCAATGATTGAAGTATTTTGGCGATACAGATTTGAGTTTGTTGCATTGAGGATTCACGTAATGGCATTAATCTTATTGTATCTTAAATACCAAATTCGGGAAATGCATTTTCATAATTTAAGCTAGCGTACATTCAATAATACTTTCTGACTCACTATACAATGTATTAAAGTGTTTGTTATAACACTTAAAATTATGAATTTGATTATATTCATATGACCCTAAAACTAGTCTTCTATAAAAAAATTCATCTTAATTATATTATACAAAAATCCAATACTAGTACATTTTTAAGGACATGCATAGTAGTTTTTTTACAAATATAAATTTCAGAAAATTTTTCATCGTAAAAATAAGGTTAAATTCAACTAATTTTGCATGAATTTTTTGAATGATTATTTATATTACTAAGTTAATATCTTCGTCTTAGAAATTAATAGAGTTTTCTACAGAATGATAATTAAGAGAGGTAATAACTAAATTTCAATGGAGAAACCTAAAAAGAAATTTTTAGGACAATGCTAATGCGTTTTTTTTCCTTCTAAAACTAAAAGGGATTCACACACACACACACACACACACACACAACATTCCACCAAAAATTCAATGAAAACTTACATATTTTTAAAATTTCATTATTATGTATAAAAATGTATTATTAACAATTAATAAAGGAATTAGATAAAGCTAATTTTAGGGAAAAACGATACTATAATTTTAGAGATAATTTATAATATTATTATAAAGTGATATATAAAAGTAATAATATTGAATTTTTAAAAAATGTAAAAATCTACATGTATTTTATTAATGTAAAGTAATATGTTAAGTTAAACAGGATAGAATTGAACGCTTTTTCTCTCTTATTTTCTTCCAGAAACCCATAGAGAGAGGCATTTTTCAGAATCGCGCTTGAACTTTCTATTGATTTTATGAATGTTTAAGGCGTCTAAACATTCCAGCACCAATAAATAGCATTTCATTGGCAAATGATAGTAAATATTTACTTAAGTTTATCAAAATATATCACAGAATGAATAAAAACTCATTTTCCTAAAGCACATTCACTTACTAGGATGCCAGGTTGCAACACTAAAGATCCTCCTCCATATTCAACGGTGATGGACTGGGTGCAAAACATGGAATCGCTCGCCTGTTCGGACCCCGACTGAGACGAGCAGGGCCCGTATTCCTGCACCACACTGAAGTTTTCGTTGAATACCAGGTAGTACGGGCAACTCCCTAAGTATTCGTAGCTGAACCCATCGAAAGTTATGTAGTGGGGGTCACCAGTGGAGGAACACCTCGCTCCGCACTGTTCTTCGGTACATCGCCATTTGCCAGCGTTGCATTCGCTGTAGCAACGAGAAAATAGCAGCTTTAGTGAACATATTCAGAAAGATAAAGCAAAAATTTTTATGGATATTTGTTTATTGTTGGAAGATAAGACAGTTACGATATTAAATAAAAAATTAAGTTTATTTAAAATTGTCAATGATTTTCGAAACAAATAGAAAGGGATAATGTTTCTTGAGAAAAAATAGCTATAGGATCATCTTCTTATTAAATGAATAATATTAATGTACAAAGAAAAGAAAAATAACAAACTTATGTTATACAATTTATAACTTCAATTTCATGCTTCTTTGGAATCCAGGAATAAATTACATTTCAAATTGATTATTTGTACTTAGAAATCTTTATCGACTTACATGGATAGAATGTATATTTCAAAAATTTATCGTCTTAGTTAGAAAAACATGATCGTAGTAAACTAGAACATGGCATTTAATCAAATTCTGAGTACTTATTAAACTGTTATTTTATAGAATGGTCATTGTGGTCATTTCGATAATCCTTTTCGGTATGAAAGCAACTCTATTTTTTAAAATTTTAAAATTATATACCATTATATACTTTTATATTAAAATTATATACTATTATATACTATTTAAAATTATGTACTATTATATACTATTATTTGAAATTATATACTATCATATACTAAAATTAAAACTATTTCGAAATGCTATGATGATGACGAAATATCCGCTTTACGATGGAAGGAGGGGTGAAGTAGCTTCTGAGGGTATGAATCCCTGAGCACCCGAGGGCATAAGTCTGACTTCTAACTCACATGAAGATGGCACACACTTATTACATTCGCTTGCACAGCCCCTTTTTACAGGGGGGGGCATTTCCTCACAGACAGAACACAGAAGAACAACTATGCCCTAGGCGGGACTCGAGCACAGCACGTCCAGACAACGAGGAAGACGAGCTACCTCTGAGACAGGACGTCAGCTTCGAATTGCTATGCATATCAGAAGTTTGTATTTAGAATATTTAAACAATGCCTTAAATTATTTCTTTCAATTCAAGAAGAAAGGGTATTTAAAAACTTATGTATTTCAAATTTTTAAAAAATAATCTCAGCGTAAATGCTTTTTCACAATAATTCTGAAGAGAACGAATGAATTATTCTTTTTTTTTTTTAAGTTGCAAGATTCAAGACATAATTTTTCAGCGATAGCAATTTTGTTAACATTTATCTTTTTCTCCAATTTCAATGCATTTTTATAAATATTTTTTATTGCAACACATTTCAATATTTTAATTACAGAATTTACAATTTCTAGCCTTCCTACTATATTAAATACATTATTTATGTGCAATTTACAATTATTACACTATTAAGAGTACATTTTAAATATTAAATAAGGACAGACGAAACAAACAGAAAACATTATTTTATTACGATTATTCGAGCTGCAGGTTCGAATCACTTTCAAATTTAGAGTTAAACAGGTCAGATGCCGGCTTGCTGGCACAGAGTTAGCGCGTCTGCCTCGTGTTCTGGAGGTCCCGGGTTCGAGTCCCGGTTCGGGCATGGTTGTTCTGTGTGCTACCTGTGAGATGGGTGAATGTGCCCCCCCCCCCTGTAAAAAGGGGCTGTGCAAGCGAGTGTGATAAGTATGTGTCATCTTCATATGAGCTAGAAGTCAGACTTCTGCCCTCGGGTGCTCAGGGGTTCATACCCTCAGAAGCTACTGCACCCCTCTTTCCGCGGTAAAAAGCGGACACGACATCATCATCAACAGGTCAGATGAAAATGAGCCAAGTGTAATTTTATTACCATGCATTGCAGTCCTGGATGATTCTTTCACCATTATGATATTCCTTCTCATTATGCAGACAAGGACAACTCGCTTTTTCGATGCACTGCATGTCGTGAAGAACTGTCCCTTCCGGACAGTGGCATCCGTCGACGCAGCGGTCGTCCTCGCAATCGTAGACAGTACCTCTGCAGGTCTGGGGACAGGAACTGCCGCAATCTTTATAGACCATTCCAAATGGACATGACAAAGCTGGAAGTAATAAATAGATTTTAATTATATTTACAGCAGCAGAATGTTAGCTTTTCCATTGCTGACTTTTAGTATACTTGAATTCGAATTAATATAAAATTTTATCGCGCTATTATAATAAAAGTTTGTTTGTATAATAAACCAAAATCTTTTAAACTTTTTCATGGCAGCAGTTTATAAAAAATTAATTTTTCTTCCTTGAATACGAAGTATATAAAGAGAAAGGATTGTATCCATCAAAATATTCAAAATCGAGTTATTGATGAATCTCCATATTTCAGATGTCGCTAAGTTACGAAATACACATTTTTTTTTTTTGGAAATATGCTTGTCTACCTCACTAGTAACTTGAAAATGCAAAATGCTTTGCCATACAAGATTGAAATTAATACAAAGTCTTCTCACACTTATAGATTCCTATTGAATTTTGAATGAAACCTATTCAGAGGAAGCCATTTGTCCAGTTGATCAAATACAAGTTAACCGAATAACTACTAAACGAAAACAGCTCGAAGAATAAAATCTGATATTCATATTTATCTTCTAAAATATACATATGTTTCAAATTTGTAACTTTACTCGTTAAAGTCTGTCTATCTATACTTCATATGCATGTAAATGCAATAAGTTAAAACCATCAAGATTCAAATAAATAAAATTTAACGTGTAATCTGATCACTGCAACTGTAGTTCCGTGTCAGATTTCCATTCCAAACGTAGGAGAAAAGGCTTCCATAATACATATTCAATTTTCGAGCACTTGCGTATTAACCACATATCAGCGATAGAATACCGAAAAAAATAATCGCCAAAGATCGCCAACTAGATTTTAATAAAGTTAGATTCATGCCGAAGATTTTTCATTGCCCAAGTGTTAGACATCGCAGCCTTACCCATGTTCTTGGGCTATAATTTCATGCGGAGTGAAGAAGATTGATTTCAAAGAGATTACGCAAGAAACTTTTGAGGAGGCGAAATAAAATCTGAGCTTCAGTAGAAAAGTGTTATCTAACATTCTGCTAATGTTGCTTAGATTATAATTATAATTTCAGTCAAATATACTTTTGCTCTAAATGTAATACACACATACGGAACTAATATAATGATATTTTAAAATCTAATTTAATCTTAATTAATTTCCTAATTTTTGGCTTACTTTAGAGCATATAAACTTTTTCTAAAATGTTCCATTATTTCCTGGTTCAATTCCATCTCTTTTATTTGATTAATACTATACGAGTTCTAAAATTGCTCGCCAAGTTTCCACTTTTTGAGTGAAGGGATAAAAACTGTCCAACCAAGCGCATTCTTTCAAAATATCCCTACATTTCCCTTACATAATTCGACACTAGTAAAGAAATCCCGATCAGAGCCCCGAGATGCACATCATGCAATGGTGATTTTAGTGTTCGCACATCCTGGCTGTGTGCTCAAACTTTAATCCCATCGAATGATTTATTTTAATTCACCTTCACTTGACGCGAGAATTGATGGGAGAGCCTCCCCATCAGTTCATTTTTAACTTTTTAAAGGCTATTAGGTTTTATTATCTTATATAGATGTTCTTTAATAAATCCCTTGTTTTATTTTAATTGCCTCCTGCTTTGTTTTACTTATTCAATTTTTAGTGTAACATATTGGAAGGAAGTCGTCACTTAGTCTCCTGTTGGAAGAGACACATGATCGAACAATGATACTCCTAGCCAGCCTTTGTTGCCCATTGTGTTTCTCCCTTTTTAGTGTCGTTCTTCGAACTTGAGAAAGATAAATAATGGAACACACATGTTTTCGGCCCATTAAAGCAGCAAACCGTGTCGAAATACCAGATGGGACTATTTCTTCTATGGACCACCCCAGCTGGGATAAAGTTCCAATAATGAACAGCATATGCTCTTTACGACCCGTTGAAGAAATTAGTGCTTTCTTGAACCCACTGAAGAAAGAATGCAGATGCGAACAGTGGGTATTGTGAAGGTTCTGATAAGGGGCGGATGTTTCAGAAATCTTCCCACGACATGATGGCACGCCAGTGGGAGTATTTCTGTAGAATGATTGGACAATCGGCATCTCCAGCGCGCCAATATCAGCCTGAGAGGTGGAGCTTTCGCTACTGTTAAAATGGACGATCGAGAAGCTGATCTGGAGAGGAGACAAGCTGATCCGGTGGACGAGACAAGCTGATCGGAGAGACGGGACCAGCTGATCTGGCGAGAGACTGGACGAGAGCGGATACGACAGCGAGACGAACTGTGAGCAGTGCTGAAGTTGAAGAGATACCATGTGATCTCGAGTTTGTTGGAAAGATCTACCGGAAGTAATCCGTAGATCTATGGAGCTACAGGCAGTAGCCGAATACGCGGACAGCTTGTGAATCCCCGGCATAGTTGCCGAGCGGACAATCCAGTTGTACAGTATCTAACCTAGAGGACGTGTTTTTGTTTTTATTTTTTGTATTATTGTATAAAGCTGTAAATAAACCCTTTGTGTATAACACGCTACCATTTTATTTGATCAACCAGGATCAAGTCATTCAAGTCATTACAATATCCAATTATTTCTCGTGATATCCCCTTATTTTAACTTCTCACGTGATATCCCCTCAACCATATGTTTGGCGCAGTATAGCCTACTTTTGGCTCTTGCGCCATTAAAATCAAATCAACCAACCCAATCAAAACCTCATAATATACAAACAGTGGAGAAAATATTTTCACAATCCTGCTCCTGCGCCACTCACAGAGCGGCGCAAGAGTAAGAGTGCGTCGTTCGTCATCGCTTCTTTTTAAATTATGCCTCCCGGGATGTAATAAAAGTGTTTAAAATTCGAAGGTGCCATCTCTTTCTTCAATCACCTAAGTTTTCTGTAGTCATATCATTAATCCCGAATTTTGAATTAAGTTTATAGCAAAAGGATTTTTTTACAACATTCTTAAAAATTAACATTTTTTTTAGTAATATGAATGAAAAATACGAATGAAACTTACGACAGAGATCATTGCTTCTCCAACCACCGGGTAAAGAACCTCCGAGTCGGACACACTCGCGGAAATATTCTGCAAGAGAGCTGCAATGGCAGGATGCATCCGACTCGCAGCCGCAGTAGTCCATTCTGCACGTTTCGAAATAAGGCTTCGGATTCACCAGCTGCAAAAAGAAGTGGACACAGTACGAATTAAAGTATCCGCTTGTTTTTCCTCTGTTCAAATGTATAGAGAAGTTATAATTTTGTACGAATGCGTTATCTTTTGAATACCTTTCATACTTGAATTTTTATGACAGCTAAATAATAATGTTTAGAGGTGGATTTTTGGTTATGCATTTGAGAAACCTAAATTTCAAATGCATCAGTGGATTTGAGCAAGATTTTTTCTAAACTATCTTATTATAAAACATTTAAAATAAAAGCTATTTTTTCCACTTTATTATTAACCATTGCATTATTGATATTGCAAGAGAAACTGAAAATGCAGAAATTGAATATATCATGATAAAAGCCGGAGTTATGTATTAAGATTTACTATAAGGGTTCAAATTTTGTTTATAGTTATTTCACACACAAAAAAAATTTAACCCCATTACAATGTTAACAATATATTATTTAAAATCGATAAAATTATTATTATTTTAAAAGTAAATCACATGAGAAAATTTCCAAATCGGAATCTTTTAAAAATAGATGTAATAAACATTAACGTCAGGAAGAATGTAAAAATTAGCCCCCCAAAATTACTTTTTCTGAACTAGAAAATTTACATATTTCCGCAATAAAAAAAATACTTCATGAATGTTTAAGCTAAGACATGCAAAAGTAAATTGAAAGAAATCAATATAATAATAATAATAATAATATATCAATATAATCAATATAATAATAAGATGATGAGACGAACGACCAAATAACTTTACTCCGTTAACCCAAGACCGTGTCATTGGAACTGCCTTCACTAAGTACATAATAATTCATCAAACAATATCATACAGTAAAGCAGATCCTTAATTTATAGAATTATTCATTGATAGATGGATGCTTATAGAAAAATTATTTGACTGATGGATACTAATATATGCCAATAGAAATATTAATAACTGGCATCAAATTGAAAAAAAATTATATAAATATCTGAATATTCCTCACCTGATGGCACGATGAAAATTTGTCGTCAAAAATGATCTGACAATTTGACACTGCCTCTTCTACTTTATCTTTGTTCTCTGAACACGCGTCCTTCACCACGGCTTTGCCTTCGCATTTTTCTAAAAATAAGGAAACATAACTTCATTGAAAGTCACTTCACTGAAAAGTCATTTTAATTAATATAAAAAAATTATGTTGCCGCATTGTTCATCCGATTGAGAAAAAAAAACCTTTTTAACTTATTGCATCTCTTTACCGATGGTTATAGGCATGGTAAAATTATTAGTATTTAATTTGAACACGACAAAGTTTACAATCAAATCGTTTCACACATTTCTTTTATTCAAAATTATTTTTAAATTGACAATCGGCAAAAGACAAACAGCTAACGGCAAATGGCACACGCCGTTCGGTGTCAATAGCACATATATCAAACAAAATAAAATTATCATCATTAATGCCAATCAATGTGAATGAAATGAAGTAGAAAACATTTAGTTCAAGCGCTAACTTTTTTTCTCTTTTCGTTAATGGATAGTTACAAACAAGATGTTGCCATTCAACGCGTATAATATTTTAGCTGCGGTAAACCGCACATATTATTCAAAGTTTTTGTTATTGTCGATACCAATTAAGGTAAGTTATATAAAATAGAAACTTTTCACGGCAAACAATAATATTCCTATTTACTCAGTGAATCTGCAAAGAATATTTCAATGATACAAGTACATATCGTGTTGATTGCTTCATTAAAAAAATATACCTCCAAAACGTTCTTCGCTTAGTAGATATAGCTCCGTAACTTGTAGAATTAAACAAATTCAAACTTCTCAGACTAACGAGGAATGGCAAGGGAGCAATGAAGAAGATAGTTTCAGAATTGGAAATTAATGTGCTTAAGAATCGCAAGATCAACATGCGGCAAGAATCAAAAGGCAACGTTTATGTGTTAACCGATCAGGCGCGTTAGAATCAGAAGACCAATATACGGCAAAAAGTGAGACAACTATTTTTAAAGGAAAATCTAATGGAAAAGATGTGTTCATTCCACACATTCTCATTCTTCCCACTGACATGCCTTATGATTTCAAACGATTGCAGTTTCCCATTCGACTTGCATACTCTATGATCCTCAACAAGATGCAAATCAAATGCTGTTTTAACCCCAAAAACATTGTTAGTTACTTTATGTTGAATACTCACAAGTCGTACAGCCAAGACATTTATTTGTTATATATGCATATATATGATGATGTCGTGTCCGCTTTACAACGGAAAGAGGGGTGCAGTAACTTCTGAGGGTATGGACCCCTGAGCACTCAAGAGCAGAAGTCTGACTTTTAGCTCATATGAAGATGACACACACACATTCGCTTGCACAGCCTCTTTTTACAGAAGGGGGGGTTACATTCACACACCTCACAGATAGTACACAAAATATTATATGTATTTCTAATTTATGCATCATTCAATTTCAATGAATGTATTTATTGTCGACAAGAAAATAGATAACATTTTATCCCACCCTTCCTAATTAAACAAGACAGCCATTTCGAATTTCAAGCGGTATTTCCAACATTAAGTTCAGTCCGGCTCAGACATCTAATAAGAATAACTAAATTTGCAAAACAATTCTGCTTAGAAAATAATATGAAATGTCACCTCCGAGGTTTTCCATCGCCCAGCTGTCCACGAAACTCTCAACGCTGTCTGTGATGCTGCCATCAGAAGTTCCGAAATCATTCACAACCAAACCATCGAATTTACCGCACAATCCACAAGTGCGGTTCTTTAGTGGAGTGGAAACTTCCAAGAGTATTGTGTTCTTCAAATTCCATTTTAACCTGAAGGAAATTTCAATTAAAAATGAGTTCTTGTTAGTATGAATTAATGAAAAAGTTTATAGCAAAAAAAGAAAAAAAAAATCGTTACAAATCTGTTATTTAAAGATTCTTACAACAAAAACAATTACAAAAGAAAAAAATGATTATCTTCTGAGCTTGAGATTAATTATCTAAAAGTAGGAAATCATAAACAAACTGGAAGATGACGTCATTTCAGAGAAACGACAAACGAAAAGCAATTGATGGTAACTTTAATTGGATATTCAAACAATACTGGCAAAACAAACCTCAAATGACATGGGTCAGGTGACTCGCTATCTGCCAATGAAAAAACGAATATTTTTTTGCCAACGTTATTTCCGAGACACCAAAACAATATCATGTTCATATATAATAATAGATGGTTTGATGTATACCTTTAATATATAACTACCATTGCATTATGTAAAAAATTGCTTTCTATTTTAAATAAAACTAAAAGAAATATTCCTATTAAAAGAATTCTTTTATAAAGAGGGAAAATTATTTTCTAGTCAGAATACTTAACAAATATCAAATGTAAGCATGTATTCAAGCGAAGATAATTCAGTATTAATGCAATACACAATAAAAAATAAACGCAAAAGAATATGAATTACCTATCGTCCTTTTAATTTTATACATAAAAAAATAAGAACTTATGTTTATCAAGTTATGTTGAGACATCGTAAATGAATGCAGTGAAATTCATTTTACTTAAGTATGAGTTCATAATTAACCTAATCTCTATATTTATAATAAATTCTAGAACTCCATAGTTCTGATAAATACTAACTAAATATAAATCATTTGTATGAGAAAATGTTTTTTTGATTTTTTTGATTTCAGAAATAATAAAGGAAAAAAAACATAATATATTTCTGTTTATAATTTTAGCTTCTTTGTAATTAATTTACTTTTTAATCATAAAACCTTTATATAATAACTTCAATGGTTATTTCTATAGGAAAATATTTCATATAGAATACGATAATAATTTCATATAGAATATATAAGAATTTCATATGATAATATACTGTTTCTAATTTATTTTTTAAAAGTAATTTCATTATTTGAGCATTTGTCATAACATTGAACGAAGAAAAGCTATTTTATATTATAACAATTATTTTTAATGATTCCAGTGGTTTGACCGCAATTAAAGTCGTTTTTCTATTTTTGAAATTAAAATTATATTTTATAATATGTTTATTTCATTCGAATACTGATATTTTGTTTACTTCAAAATCAGTTGAATAAAAAAAAATAAAAAAATTATCATAAAAATATTGATATCCATTTTGAGATCATGTTTCGTCATTTTTACTCGAATATTTCTTATTTTTTTTGCTTCATTTCGTCTAGAAATAATAAACTGCAATTTGAAACAATATGAGGAATATTTTAAGATGAACTTCGGAATTATAAACTCTGGTCATATGAGGAGCACTATAGTTGGTTCCAATCTTCTTCACTAAAACAGCATTTGACATTTGACCTTCGAAATCAAATTTAGCGTAAAGCTGGACCAGTTAAACAATATATTTTTGATTAAATATATTTTTGAACATAAAACTTAGTGTTCAAAATTTGAAACCAAGCCACCAAGGACCCATCACGGAAATGAAAAATAATGCGAAGATTAAAAAAAAAAACGATAATCAAAACGAAAAAACTATTTCACAGCATTAACTTCTTTTCGAAGAGAAGAAATGTATTAAATATCTCAGTGCTTTAAGACAGACAACTGTAAGAATAATACTTCCATGTAGAAGTAAAATTCTCATATTTTTAGAAAAGATATCGTAAAACTTACTTGAAACCCAAAGGACTGCTGACCGTCACGAATTCAGACAGCATCTGAAGCAATAGTCCATCGACCGCAGTGGGAACTTCATGTTTCTGTTCCTTGTTCAAGATGTAGGCGCCATCTTCGCCGCCTTTTAGCACATACTCCTCGGAGCCAATATAGATGATTATAGCAGTGGGGCACGATGTCCAGGAAGAGCAGGGCTGTCCATTTTGGACATGGATGGCGAACGTGTCCTGTTCGCAGTCCTTGGAGAACAGGTATGTGCATGGGCTAGAAAAACTGTATATGCCCCCATCGAACGTTCGATAGTGATTGGAACTCCAGGTGGAACAAACAGTTGTGGCTGGAATTTTTGATTGAGTAGGTTCACCTATAAAAGGAAGAATGATCAAATCAAATTTATCCTAACCGTAAAATGCGATTGGCTATATTGATTACATAATAAATGTCACGGTAAAAATCTTGGCTATTGATAATATATACTTAATCCGGATATAAGTTTATAACATTACACTTTCTCACAGCAAAACTCTTAATAAGAAAGTAATTTTATAGATAGCTCTAACATATTTTGAATGGATGTCAGATAAATGACCTGTGGCCATGGCAATAAATTTGGTAACTGTTTGGTGACTTGATGACCAATTTGATGACATTTTAGGTATGTAGCGGATGCGCTAGGTCCGAACTCCGAATCTTCAAGTTAGTAGCCGAGTAACAAATCCGTTGGGCCAAAAGTGCTCTTCGGTCCGAGGGATGTTATCTAGCTTATATGCATAGCAATCACCACAGAGTATCTCCCCAGTGAGCTTTGGCGAATGATACTTATGTGAAGTGGTGGTGATGTAACAACTGTCGTATTTAATGCGCGTCTAAAGCTTTGAGTCGCCGATAGAGGGTGCCATGCAGTTGAACGTGCTATATGCGAAGGTTGCGTTTATCCAAGGTCGGTAGACCGGGTTACCATTTTAGGTATGTAGCCTATGCGCTAGGCCCGAACTCCGAATCTTCAGGTTAGTAGCCGAGTAACAAATCCGTTGGGCCAAAAGTGCACTTCGGTCCGAGGGATGTTATCTAGCTTATATGTATAGCAATCACCACAACATTTTCATAAAGTAAAGAATCCAAAATATTCCATTAGACTCGAGTTTCAGTGTTTGTTCAAGAACATGTGAAATGCACCGCGATGGCTATATAAAACCGAGAGAAGGAATCAGTTAGTCTATAGACGAGTAGAAGACTTAAGTGATTAGACGAAGTCTCTCTTTGTAATGCTGATCTCTAGTCAGTTTTTTCTGAAGCTTGGTACAGTTACGGTTACCACTATACTGTTTCTTTAAATAAAGCAATGTAAAGTATTGCTTATTACTGAAAAGTTGCTTATGTTCTCTGTTTACCACAGGTAGCTATTTGCAGTTATTACAAAGCAGCTATTTGCACAGTTTTTCATTTTGTTGTGTGTGTATCATGTTTTGTTGTTATTGCTTATACCCTTTGGATTGAACAAACATTCAAACCAAGTCCTTATCAGGGAAAGAGGGATGCAGTAGTTTCTGAGGGTAAAGACCTTAGAACAACCGACGACAAAAGTAGGACTTTAGCTCATAAGATGACAATCACACACTCGCTTGCACAACCCCTTTCTACGAGGGGGGGGACTCTTTCACACACCTCATAGATAGAATACGTTTTTGTGAAGAATAGGGCATCTTAATTCCTTATTGCGTCTTTCTTCTTTTTCCCCATACAATCCAAGGCAGAATGTCATATTTTTATCATAATATTTTATGATTAATGAATGATCAATTCTTTACCTCTCGATGAAACTTATTAACGCATATGTTAAAGAAGTGGTAGATTTATAATTATTTTTAAAAAAATTAATTTGAGACAAATAACAATAAAACTAAATTTTGAAACATGCTCTAATGCAAACAATTAATATCAAATAATATCATATAATATTTAACTTCCGTTGTATTTTCAACTATAAAAATCAACATTTTTAGCTCCTTCCTTGCAATGTAAGCGATGAATTCAAAAATTGTATTGCTGAAAGGAATTGGCATTCAACACATGAGTATATATTAACTCAATTACCTTAATGCTCTACTTTTTTCAACTTTACTAAATTTAAGCCTTTTTATTAATTGATTTTCTTAATATATTGAGATTTAAAATAGATTTCATGAAATTTCTTACCACCAGAAATTGCATAAAAACGCTGCACGGCTGGTGGCTCGATGACATTGACTGGAAAAGAAATAATAAATGTTTAGAAAAACTATTCACAAAAAAGTATAAATTCTGTGCAATTCAAATCAGTGTTTAAAAAATGCAAGTACTTGGAATGCATTTCGGCGCAAAACTTGGCGTCCAAGCTCCATCCAAGCTACATATGTACAAGTCGGCAGGCTGGGTCTCGTATCTCGTTCCTTGAGGACATTTCAGGACACAGCGCGTATCTGTGTGTGAGCTGTTACAAATCCATTCGCCAGATACGTGGAGGCCAATTTTTGGATCACACAAAGAAACCTCTAAAATACAGAAAAATTATCAATCAGTTTTGTTTTAACACTCGCCATTTTGATGCCTTCCGAATTTTATTAGGAAAATTACAAAACCTGTTTGTAATTTTATTTTATCTCTTGTGATGATTTTTATCCATTGATCGAGGTAAATATATATTGAAGTCTATTTTCTTCGAAAGCGTTGAAGTAGTGAAATTCTCTTTGGGCTATACCTATCTCTAAGGATATGCGCCAATTTGACGCGATCGTAATTGAGACAAAATTTTGAGTAAACATCACAACAATAATAATTAGGAATGTACCGACAATACTTCGATCCGTTATCCAATGTCGTCATCTCAATTGAAACAAGCGATAAACAACTGTTGCTGATAAGCAATGATAGAAAAAACAAACGCAGAATGCCAAATGATGTCAGAGTGCGAAGAGATTTTAACAGTTTCAGTTGCTTAGTGCGAGTATTGAAAAATAAAATACTAGAATATTTTTTGAATAATTAATATTAATGTGAGCCTCAATTTTATACTATTTTGATAAAAAAAAAACCCTCCATTATCATCCGAATATGTCTAGAAGGGGAAATAAAATTTTACAAAACATAGTCAGTATTTGTGGAGAGTATTCGTTCACGCTTCAAACTGAAGCGTGTTCGTAAAGATAGGTATATAAAAAATATCCGTAAACCTAGTGTTAAAAAGGACCCGTTCAAGTCAAATAAGTCAAACCAGACTCTGTGACAATCCTGTAAGCACAAGTAATAAACCCTAAAACTGAATGATCGACCCCCCCCCCCGACAGCAACACTGGCGGGAACTGTGGTTGAGTTCACCGGTCACGGTACAACCCTTCCCGTAGGAAGCTTGTCCCGTTATCGATGGGAGGAGCCTAACCCCCATCTATTAATGTACCCTCCAGAGTGGCAAGATCCCATCACTATGTCGGAAGCATCTCATTCTCATTTCGTGATCCCCCCAGGTGGGATATTCAAGTTGAATAAAAAATATAAAATCTAAATTTACTCCATTATTAATTAAAAAGATCAAGAATTTTATAATTCACGCGCTTGGTATTTGATTAGAAGCATCCGAAACTTTCCATCGTAGAAAGATGAAATAAGAGTGTTCTATCACAATAAGGACTAACTTTACTAGATTTTTTATGCGAAATTACCCGTATAAATGCCACATTTCGATACTTACATAATTAACTTGTTTCCTCGATGCTTCATCGAGAGACATTTTACTCCGAAGCAAATTCTGCGTAAGGAAAAATGTTTCTTAAGTTCCGAAGAAGTACAACGACAACGATTATGGAGAAGGAGGCAAAGGCTGGCCAACAATTACATCTTTATAAGAACGATGGAAAAAATGTATAGTATCACGGGAGAGTTGGTTTGATGGAAAAAGTAAATAAACTATTTCTATCTGTATTCATTCCTCTGTAATTAAATAATTTCTAGAATTTTTTTGAAAGTAGTATTATAATGAAAAATTCTGTCGACATCTTCAAAAAAATCTGAACGAACGTAATAAGCTTTTCGATTTCATCCAAAAAGTTCTTATGCTCTTTGGTAAAGGCAGTTTATAGAATTGAATAGAGGGAAAAAATCCTCATAAAAAATATCATTGCTAGTGTTACTGAATATTTCAAAGCGAGCGTTCGCATTTTTAGACTTTACCTAAAAAAACCTTTTTTTTTACTTTTGTACTTCCGACTATCCTCTAATTAGGTGCAAGAAAATTTAAATATTATGCAATATTTTCCTTTTGCATATATTCAAATATTCATTCTTAATAGTGCAAGCACGGAGTTATCTAAGATGCAATAAAGGTTGTTTTTATGTTGTTGTTACTTATACCAGATGGCCCAGCAGTGCTAGACCATCTCCATAAAACCCAATATTTCCAAAAATTCCTTAAATAGAGCTGAGTCTTTGAGAATGTCATGTTTTGTAAAATTTAGACAGTTTAAGATGTGAGTGGGAGAAGCTGGAGCGCTCTTACATCAATGGCAGTCCGGGAAAAACTTGTTGTTTTTATACTTGAAATATTATAACTTCAAGTAGTATCACAGCATTAGTAAACAATTATTAGAGACAAAATACACAATTATGATTTAATTTTGTTTACAAGAATTAATTTTACTGTATCTTTTTTCTTTATACCATATATTTGTCTTTCAAGTTCATAAGGTAATTACAAATTAGACCGCCGACACCAACGGTTTAGTAATTCATTGGCGACAGATTCAAATTTGGCGATAAACCGTCAACGCCAACGAAACCAACAAAATGGCGGACGACAGTTAAGGTTTGAACAATTTTTAAAATAATGGCGGTTTAGCAACTCATTGGCGACGCCTTCAAATTTGGCGATAAAGATCGACGGTCTAATACGTTAGTACCATTCATAATGAATAGTCAAAATAATTTTACTCTCTCTAGAGATGCCACTATGTTCATTCTGAGAATTTCTAATTGGATATAATGCATTTTGCTTCAAATTTTGTGAACGGGAGAAAGCATAACATTTCAAAAGCATAAGCTTAAATTGTTGTGGATAATAATTTCCTAAACGTAAATAGTAAAATTGTTGCGGATAGTGAGGGGAAAAAAATGGGAACGAAAAATGCAGATAATGAGACAGTTTTTTATTTTTATAAATAAGTGGAAAAATCAGATAACGCAAATATATACATTATCACTTAATTGATTTAATAGAATTTTTGACATGAAAATACATTCTTTTGAAAATAGTAAAAAAAGTTTGACTTTTTTCCTTGTATTAAATCCTGTGTTTTTAAGAAGTGTAAAATTTTTGAACAGTTGTATTAATCGGAAAAGGGACAAAATGAATAAAGCATACTTTGTATTTTGAAAAACCACTAACTAAAATATTGTGCAATCTTTGAAAATGGGGGAAAATTAAATAAAAACCTTTTATTACCGTCAGAAATTATTATTTCAAACGTAAACTTAGAAACAAATAAAAGGAAATATTACTTTGTTAGTAAGAATAGATTAAAATTGTAATATCGGCCATTGAACAGAATAAATGATCCTTGAATGTATAATTTTTTTTATTATTTCTATTAAATTTTAAATGTAAGGTGGTGATTATAAATTAACTGTAAAAGTAATGCTCAGTTATGATTATTTAGTACTAATTGCAAAATGTATATCAAATCTTGAAAAGTCTAAATTAAAATAACGAATCAAAATTAGAAAATGTTTATGGCTTACCGTATTGGCAACGGTCTCCTCTGTATTCTGGTGTACAAACGCAATAGTTTTCTTCAGTGCAAGCGCCCCCGTGTTCGCAGGGAGGGTCGCAAATACCTAAATAAATTATTATTATTGTTTGTAATTTTTATTGCTATTATTATTATTTGCTGAATACCTTTTAATCAGAACTTTAAAAGTATACCCCATATAATAAGTTTTACTGAATTTATCCGAAGTATTACGAAATAATGAAAATACAAATCTGAAAGGATATCGTTAGATTTTTAGATAATATTCTTTTATAAATGGAATAATATTTAATAAAATATAAATTTATATTTCTGTTACAACTAAATGCTTTTTTACAAATATTTAAATTATTTTGATTTAACAGATAATTTTATGCATATTCTAAATTGCACAAAAACCTATAAATCTGCTTGGTACAATTTATTATCAAAATTGCATTTTTCATTAAAAAATTTCACATTTTTGCACAAATTGAAGCATATTACTAGAAACATTTTTGAAAGTTTAATCCGTTTTGTATTGTATCACGTTCGGTTGATACTTTTTCTTATAAGGATTATTTCGACAATCTCTTCATTATCATCCATTTGTGTCAATTCTAATTGCACAATTTGTAACTAACTATGTAACATGCTATATTTCGTAATCTTTTCTTTAGTTACAACGCTTTCATCAATATATAAAATATTAAGCAGTTCTTGTCTTATTCAACAACTTCCCCGCCTTTCAAATGCGGCCATTTTTTAAGATTATCAATTTGCTTCATTTTTAGTTATTCAACATAATTTTTAGTTATTCAATAAAAGAAAAGACATAATCTTAAGAGAAAAACATAATAAATTTACAAAAACAACAACAATATTAAGTTTTTATCTGATACAGAAATTATCTTTCATATTATGGTGAGTAATTAAAAAATATCGCATAAAAATAAAATTAAAATTATATAAAAAATTTATTTAATGGAAAATTTTAATAAATGGAAGTGTATAGTATAGAGACTCTACTGTGTGAATGAAAATGAAATGTAAAGAAAATTGTAAGCATTTTCACAATTCAGAATCAATTTATAGAATCACATTTTAAAATATAACTGTTTTCGCAACACACTCACAAAAAATTCTTTTGTGTCTTTAATTTTCTATTTCAGCCTTTTTGTTTGCATTATAAAGATTAAACATCCCTATTTTTCAAAACAAATTTTATATCAAAGTAGAATTAAAAAATAGAAGATTGCAAACTCATAAAAAGCAGGTTGATCCCTTATTGTATACATATATTCAATCTAAGATTTTATTATTAAAAAAAAACTTACGTATGCAGTCAGGAAAATTGAATTTATTCCATTTTCCAGTGGTCAAGTCACACATATGGCGTATCGTTTGATTTCCATTTGGGAACTGGAAACCACGGTTACACTTTGCTCGGCATACGTACCTAAATGTGTGTGAGAAGAAGATGATAAATATTTATGAGCATAGAACATTAGAAGGAATTCTCTGCTAAAATTAATTTTTGGAATAATTTTTTTTTCAAAATTAAATTGAATCCATAATAAAATATGATTCCTTAATTCAAATTTTTATGAATAAAATTATAAATGTTTAATAATTTATTTATTTATTGCTCAATAAATATCGTTTGCCATGACGATGAAATTTTTTTTAGTCTTAAATAAACAAAAATCTAAAATTTTGATTTAAAATGTTCTTTTTTGTGTGTGTTTTCAATAGAATTTAAAAATAAAATTGATTTTATTTTGTAAAAATGAAGTAATATAATTTTCTTTTTCTTCTTTATATTATAAATTCTGTTATTTTGTGTTTTCATATTAATATAAATTTTTTAATCCGCATATTAATGAAAAAAAAACCTTTAAAAAAACTTGATGATATTTTTTAGTAAATATCGTTTGCTTTGTACTATCAACTAATATTAAAAAGTAATGGGAACGCTAATATAAAAATAAACCTAATTATATTTCAAACAAAATTCATAATATATTGTAATGGAAAATTCCTTGCTTGTTGTTTTACTGATTCAGTTTTTTATTATTGCTTTATAAGTTTCGTAAGAGAATTCTGTAAAAGGAAATTCTATTTCATTTGATATTATAAAATAAAAATAAATTCAAAATTCGTATCCTAAAATGTCCTTTTTTTACGCAATTTAAAACTTTTATATAATTTAAAACTGGTTACTTTCTTCCTATAAAGCAACTAGAAATATTTTAACACATTTAGTTTAATTTATCTTCCTGATATAAAGGATTTCCCTCAGACGATGTGGCAACAAATTTTATTGGCTAAATATCCGTTAAAACACAACTTTCCCGTCTGTCATATCACATCTCAAATATTGATTTTGTCGGTAGTTCTAAATGCAAGATATATGGAAAAGATAAAACAATCCTATGCAGCACTGCTTCCGTCTAAATGCTATGTATTATTGATTGGAAAGAAAATCGTTACAAGCTGTTGCTATTTAAAATTTTGGAGGAAGGAAAAATTATTGAAATGAAAAAAAAATGAAATTAACAGATGCAATTGATTATATTATCTTCAGAAATTATTGTTTTTATAAATTATTGTTTATCTAATATCTCTGAAAATCATTTCCACGAAGGGCATTCAGATTTTATATGCTAGTATCAATATACTTTTTTATTCAATTTTTCTTAGTCAATAACTTCTTTTATATTTTATGATTAATAATTTATTTTTGAGTTTTGTGATTCAAGTTGTTACCTAACTGCATTGAAATCAGTTAGTGCAACACTAGAAGTATGTTAGGAAATATATACGTAAATATTATTTGAAACTCGGAAAAACTCTTTAAACGTACTCATTACTAAGATTTTCAAGAGCTACTGTATTTCACAGACAAAAATAGTCAGAATTATGTTTAGAAGTTATGACTAACTTT
This sequence comes from Argiope argentata, assembly GCA_026289955.1. Taxonomy (NCBI): domain Eukaryota; kingdom Metazoa; phylum Arthropoda; class Arachnida; order Araneae; family Araneidae; genus Argiope; species Argiope argentata. Next base: position 7,084,413 of record JAOUZG010026641.1, on the reverse strand, counting down.
TTACGAAAACATTTTCATAAATAAATGTTTATTAGTGCTTTCCTAAACCGCAAATATTAGTCACAGCATGTTTTTTTCTTAAGAGTATTTCCAAAACAAATTGCTAAAGCTTTTAAAATAAGCAAAATTCATCTTATCATAAAATGGCAATTGCTTACATCTAATAAAAATCTTACTTTTTTTTTCAGAGAAATTGTTAATATAGTTATTATGTTTATTTTCGTTATTGTATTCAAAATGCAAATTAAGGATTAACACTTAGTCAAAGAAAAGTTTTGAGAATCCAACAATTCTTCAATTGCAGAATTTCATCGCGTTTTAAGACAAAACATGCTATGCAACATATGATATCCAATAGAAATTTCTGATGAATCAAACAACAGTTGAAAAATAATTTAGTAATAATTTATTATTTTTTAATGATAATTAGGCAGCAATAAAACTTATCTTAATTTCATTTAAAAAAATTTCAACACCATTGTTTTCAGAAAATTGGATTGCGCTGCTTTTTAAAACAGGTAGACTGTTTGAAAAAGTTGTGCAAAACAATAAAAGTACAAACTGAAAACCTTTTTTCAAAGAATATTACCATAGGACTGAACTATAAGTAAAACTTTAAATGATATAAGATAATTGATATAAAATAGATTATTATAATAAATTATGTTTTCCAATAATAAAAGTGGTAATGTCTATGCGCCTACTGACGCTTAACCAGACCAAACAGTTAACCTAGAGTTGTTGGTCAACTGTTTTGTCGACTGACCTAGAGTCATCTGACTTTTCCAACTGACTTAGAGTTGGTCTAAATATAATTTGCATGATGGGAATATACAACTCAAGCAAAATTTTAAGTAATACAAATTAGACAAAATTTTAGCGTTTTTAAAAAGATTGAATAAAAATTAATTTTGCACGTCCTCAATTTCAAGAAATTTTCTTTTCAATTGCATACATTTCGTAATCGCATAATTTTGTCTCTAATTCAAAGAGATTTTTGAATCAAATTAGCATCATTGCCTTTATTGCAGTAATGAAAATCAAATCTATTTCACTGCTTTATCAAACTTTACTTTCTTCCTTTTGTTCTATAGACAATTATTTCTCAGATATTTGTTAGACAATCATTTCACTTTACACCCACGCTACGAGAAGATTTTGGTAATTTTTATAGCCAGTAAAAATTAGGTTTTTGCTCTATCTCTCTCTATATATATTTGAGGGATCTTAAATTCAAGATAATCTTTATTTCTCGATTAGATTTGCTATGATAAACAAGAAAAACTATATTTATTTAGATATTTGTAACATATTCTAGAGTATAAATATATTTATCAAATGAAAAACACAATAAAATATTACCTGTTCAATCAAATTATATTAAGGTTATTAATATGACAGACAGACACGTTGTTCACTTCATAAATTATAATTATTACAAAAAAATATTGGGATAAATTATGAAATTATAAATACCAAAAGGTAGTTTTAAATATGAAAGAAAATACTGAATGAGCGATTTCTATTTTTAAATGAATTCTCTTACTTGTTTTTCTTGGTCTTGTGCTTGAAACATTGCATATTCGAATGCATAGGAGGTGGAGGTTCCGAGCACTGCACATCCACTATATGGAAGAAAAAAAGATTGCAGTAAATAATACATTTCACTTGTATTTTAAATAAATAGCAAAGAAAGTTATAAAAAATAAGTACGATTATTAAGTTATGTTCGCACTTATAAGTATTTTTCTTTCAGCTGTAAACTTTTCCGGAGATTAAAAATAAGAAGGGAAAAAATTGTCACAAAGGGATACAAGAGTCCTGTTGTCAAGTTTTGGGATCTCCGGGGAATTTTTCAATTTAAAATTATTCGGAAACAAAGATGAATTTGTATTATTTCTTTTCAATCATCTTCAAAATTTTTAATTTTGTTAAAGTACTCATGCATATTAAATTTGTAGGGTATTCCAATTACAAGAATTAACAACATATCAATCAAATACGAGTTGATTACACCTAAAAGAGATTACACTGAGCTATAATTCTTGTGTGGTCATGAACTATCCCACCGGTCTGACGCCGTCATAAGATCCATAAATTTTACATACTTGCAATGATCACGTCATTTTTGTATTAACCGCATTCTTTTGCGTTTTTTTTTTGAGGTATGCGTTTCATGCTAGCAGCAGCTGTGGATTGTGTTGTTGCTATACTGGGTGTCCAAAAAATGGAACAAGTTTCTATTTTCCTGAATATTAAACATAAGCATATACTTACAATAACAAAGTTTTTTTTAAATACGATTAACAATTGATTGAAAAAAGTTTGACTTCAATAGATATCGATATCCAAAAGTTTTTTTTAAAAAATCAAATTGTTTAAATGTTTCCCATTGCAAAAAAGTATCAATTAATGAAATGTTTCCTTTGCATTTATTTATATACACACAAAGTATCATATTTCCATCTATAAAATTTACAAAGACATGTGAATTTTTAAATTTAGATGAGCCAATTACAGATTGAGATGAAAATATTTATATCAGAAATATAAATATATTCAGTACCAAAAAAAAAACACAGTTTTACGCAAATATGTATCTAACAATTTATCCAATCGTTATTAATTCAAAGAAATTTGTTAATCAAGGATAAAGGTGTTCACTTTGATTGACTGATAACTGCAATTTCAACTTAATATAAAGAAGGGAAGAGAAAAGGGAGAGAAATCGAGCTAGAAAATTAAACTCTTTGCTGGCACTTGCGTGATTTCTGAAAGAAGGGCAAGTTTCAATTACAAAGTACGTATAGATATGCTGTCGATTTATGCTCTATATAATTGTAATGTCGGGCTAGTTACAGAATTCAAAGATCGTTCCCCGAGTTTTCCAGTATCCTTTTAGGAAGCGCGTTTAGAGAATAGTTTAGTGATTACAAAATACAAGGGCTCTATTTCTCTTAAGTGAAACAGGAGTACGAAACTCTATATATATGATGTAAAAAATAATATTTTGGCTTAATTTTTAAAATTATTCTTATACTAGCGAACAAACAATCAGACCAAAATTCGGCATCTCAAAACCGATAATGTAGCAATTGTTTCGACTTCATACAATATTTGTGAAATCGGTGGACTGTTAAAAAATTAATTGTACAACTAAACAATCGATATTTAGAATTTTATAATTGGATTTTACTTTACATAAAACCGACACTTCTTTTCTAAAAAATGTTGAAGAACGAATTTCGTTTATCCAAGACAGAAATATTAATATTGAAAACCAACATTTTTAGAGCAATAAAACGAGGCTTATAATGCAAGAGGTCATTATCAGTGACAATTTTCTTTAAATGTGTGATGTGGCAATTTTAAAAACTCCTTGGTCGATTCCGTTTTGAACAAGAATATGCAGAATTGTGGCCAATATATTCAGCTAATTTCGATATACAGTAAGTTTAAATAATAAGAAATTGTCTCTGCAAATTTTTATTGAGAAATTTAAAAGATCTGTCTTCAATAACAAGTATTCGATAACATATATGTAAGTATTGTTAGAAGAATGCAATATTGTGTAGACGTTGAAGTTGCTCGTTTGAACAAGTTTTTAAGGGTTTAAATAATAATATCATTCGAACACTTTTTTAATTTATTGAAAATTAACGAATATTTTAAATTTTTCTGATTCTGTTCTTTTTATAATCTTTCGTGATTTGTATATTATTTGAGGAAATTACAACGGAAATTGCACTCAAACATCGGTCAGGAATTTGAAAAAAAAATCTTTTAGTCGATGAATTTGCTTTTTGATACATCAGCAAATTTCACAGATAGGAACTTGAAATTTTATCATCATATAAATAAATTTAAGAAAATATTTTTAGTCATTGTCCTTTTTCCGTTATAGAGGCAGTATGAAGTTTAACTTATACATTTGAGAATATTATTAGATGTAATTTTGCAAGTGTATATTTCTAATTAAAGAAAATAAACGTATATTCCATTTTTTTGGAACACTCTCTGTATTTTAGTAGGAATTGGGTATATGGAGTATTAGAGGGTATACGAACAATTATTTCTTCAATTTTTGTAAAAACATTGCAGATTTCAAAAGGGGAAAGGAGATTTTGAACTATCGTAGACAAAGTACAAATACTGAACAGAGGCAAAAAGAATAGGAGACTGTGCACAGTTTTGATAATCAAGGGCAGTTTCCTCTCTTTAACTATCAAATTCCAATACTGATCCTAATTTAATTAAATCAAACAAGATTTACCATATTTTGAAATGCAGTTTTATATAGCAAATTACTATGGACTTTTCAATATATCCTTAATAAAAAAAATTCTCAAAAAAGAAAGAAAGAAAAAACGAAATGGCATCTACAATCGCAAATTTCAAATTATCATGTGGGAACCTAATTATTTTTAAGTCATTATTTTTCTTAATTAACTTCAGTCATTACTCAGTTTGAAATAATCACGAGACTTCTCTATCGGTCTCTATCCCTCTCTCTATGTATAGGTATATGCATATATATGTATAAATATAATGATAATTTTTTTAACTTTCATTTTCGGTTTTTCTAGCTGGCAAACAAAGTTTTAGAGGTCTATCGATTTTGAGATGAAATAACATATGTGATGTCACAGTTCACCGTCAACTATTTAAAAACGCCTCTTTTTTGAAGAAGCATACGTAATAAAAAAAAGCAACACTGGTAAAAGAAGGTAATAAAGCAATACTGGTAAAAGAAGGTAAAATTTTTTAAAACGCATCTGCTTTCAAAGAAGTATGCATAATAATAATGCAATACTGGTAAAAGCAGATTTAAAAAATTCTTCAACCGATCATTTCTGGCGGCCCATAATATTTATGTTTTGCCCGTAAATTGGAGGCAAACAAGATTATGAGAAACAAGATTAGGAGAATCTCCTAATCGAAACAATATGATGTTGCCACATGATAAAAAGAAAAGGACAGAAAATTAAAATGAAATCAGCTATGCATATTTCAATGTATCATGCCAGAATATCATTTCTTGAACGCAAGTTAAATTATATTTTTATTAATTTCAATTGCTTCATTGAATGAGTAACTTAAGTATTGCCAACGATCCAAAAAAAACTTTGTTTCCCATTGATTGTTTAAAATATATCACATTTCCTGTTTCTTTCATTTCATATAATCACGTTCTCAAAAGGATATTTTTCTAGGTTTTATTTGCTGTAGAAATTAACTTTTCTTTAAAAAAAATCAGAACTTTTATAAATGCAATGGCAATACGTTATTAAAAACTGATTTTTTGAGATGCTCGTGCAGATAATAAAAGGCTTATTTTTCGCCTACGGATTTTTATTGACTCTACAAATCTCATTCCCAAAACAACATCATGCTCTGACATGACAATTTTTTTTTTTTTGCGAAGAAAGATATTTGACATTAGAAAGAATTTAAGCAAAATATGAAATGAAAAATAGATTATGCCTACAAATATTACTTAAATTCAAATTTCTTACTAACCTTCATCAAATTCGTGGGCAGCCATCATTCCCATCTCTGTTTAGGAAAAAAAAGGAAAAATAAACGATTTCATTTGTTTATAATAAGCATAATGTAATAAATAAACTATTAAAAATTAATTACCATCATGTTCACTTTCCTCATGCTGCTGGCTGGCTGTGATCCTGGGAAAAAGAACAATAAAATGTAACATTATGCGTTTAAAGAGTTTAGAAAATTTATATTTTAGCACTCTTCATCTAGCTGAAAATAAGGAACTACAGGTCTCTTTTCTTTAACATAGATATTCTGATAATATGTCTTCATGTTATCAGAATATTGATACGACGTGGAAACTATTATAGCCTCTTTATCATTCGAGTTCTGAAAATATCCCTTTAACATAAAAGGAGAGAACAAAAACATTCCCCATGCAATAACATTTTTTATATGTTAATTTATTCATATTCACACAGAATGATTTCTATTAAAGAAAGTAAAAACTAAGTAAAACTATTGTTTTATAGAATAATTGACATAAGATAGTGGTAATAATGAAGTCTTTTCCAGGAATTTTTGAATTAGGTTCAGAAATTCTATTTCACCCAACTTATCTATGATTCAATGAAAATGACATCAAATGTTTCAATAATTTCGAGGAAGTGAGCAAATAGCATTCATTTTAAATTTTATTTTAGGTAATATTTTTTATTAAAAGTAAATACGAATGTCAATCAAAGTAAGTTTTTTATTCATTTAAAAAAAGGCATTTAATGCCATAATAATTTTATATAAGCGGTCGAATATATTAAAACTGCAAAAGTACTTACAGATAGAAAAAATAAATTATGTATAACAGAAAAATATCCAGATATCTTTGTACAATCAGAAACCAAACACCACTTCATAATCAAATTTTCCTTAATGAACGCGAGTTCGTTAAGGAAAATAGTTCGGAATACTGTATGATTTGGAATAATAAATGTTATAAAAATATGCAAATTTTTATTTTTAACATTTTTTGAAGGTAACTAAATGTAATTATATACATTGAAGCTGATAGCCCATATTGAAGCATCTATCTGTGATCTATCATAAAAGAACAGATCATTTTTTTAGGTAAACAGGAAAGAACAGTCTGCAAAAGAACTCTAAATAAACACGCCCCTGCAATTATACCATGCGTCGGTGACCATGAAAATTTATTCTTTTCCGAACTATAATAATCGCCATACTTCAAAGCGTTACAGCAGATACTTAACATCGCTTGATAACTAAAAAATAAAAACTAATAATTATATTTTAATTAATTACAGTCATAAAATCGCTTACAGTTTAGCTACGAATTAATGAAATAAAGCTTTTATATTTTACAGTTAAATTGTTACATTTTTTTTACCATATCTAAATAATACAAGCATTTGGATGTAAATTTTACTTACTGGAAGCAACCAATGCAAAAAGCAGCAAAAATGATGATCCGAAGATTATCGGACGCAAAGCTGCTGGGGTTGACCATCTTAGCTGCATCCAGTAGACATGCCCTCTGTAAAGAGTTCTATATGGTCAAGGTACAACGTCTGGAATAACTCTACCTCACTCAATTGGAAAGTTCTTAAGAATTATCAGTTGGCGAGGACGTTTTTGAGAATTAAAGGTGAGATTTAAGTTCCACCGGACGCATGTGAAAAGTGATAGCAGAGGACATCTTCTTCTCGTAGCTCGCGTTTACGAATATCTGAAGTTTCAGGATTGCATTTCCGGAAAATTCAGCCGTTCTTCCAGCATCCTTTTTCGAACGATAAGTTGTTTGTCGGACGTCCTTCCTTCCGCATTTGTGGACAGTTGTTCTTTTTTTTTCCCCATCTTCTTTTTTTCTTAATTTCAGAAAAAGAAATTACAATGTTTTTTTATGATTAAAAAATAGAAACAAAAAAAAGAGAACAATTACAAATTTGTCACTGAGTAAAATGCCTTTTTTTTTATCTATTATAATAAAAGGCATAGAATACAAGGCTAATCAATCTTTATCGAAAATTCTTAGTTCCTTTTTTTTTCCGACTTTCTTATATATTACCAAATATGATCGTTTTGATGAGACAGATAACATATATTTTTGGTAAATATGTTGTTGTTGTTTTTACTTATGGCAATTGTCTATGGACAAGCGCTTCGCTGATACAGCAGCAGATTTAAGCCGAAAGGAGCGTCTCTTGTTTTTGAAGTAGCGACAACTAAGCTACTCATTCAATCTCATTCGCTTTCACAGTCCCCTTTTACAGAGGGGGGGGCACATTCACACATCTCACAGATAGCACACAGAAGAACAACCATACCCAAACCGGGGCTCCCAGAACACGAGGAAGACGCGCTACATCTGTGCCAGAAAGCCTGCTGGTAAATATGTAAAATGTAAATATTTAATTTGGAAATATATAACTATTTGTTCAATTTAAAATAGTTTTATTTTTTAAAAATAATTATTTCCTCGGTTTTTAAACATTGCAATTACAATTTTAAATATTTCAATATTTAAATATTTACAATTTTAAATTTAAATATTGCTTTGTAATTACAAAATGGCATTGCGTACAAGGTACGACTTGTATACAAAATCAAATCAATAGATAAAAAGATACCAAAGTTTGCTGTTACTATGCTAGCATGAGAAATACTAATAAGGATTTTTTAACGATGAATTTTCATGATGAGGCCAACCTCTAAGCAAACGGTTCTGTGAACCAACCCAATTGTAGAATTTAGGGTTCATAGCACCCTCATGAATTCGTGGAACATCAACGTGACTAACAGAAATTGATTGTATGGTACGATTTTGAGCATAACTAAGTTCCTGTTCCCTTCATTATTGCAGAAAATTCCATAAATGATGATGATAAGTATGTTTTTCATCAGTTGGTTCATTTTGAGGTGGAGAAGGATATTCTTTATTTTTGGCAAGGTGGAACACCATCTCACTTCAACTTGCGTGTACGGAAAGCATTGAATACTCAATTAGGCAACGAATGGATTGGAAGGACAAGGGCTATTTTTGACCTCCAAGAAATCCAGATCTGACTCTGTTTGACTTTTTCTTCTGAGGACATGTCAAGAATCTTGTTTATGCTGAGAAAATTCAAGATTTAAACCTTCTCGAGGCCGATGTTCTGTCATAGGGATAGCGCATCTTCCCCGTGATCTGGGCCTTCTGGGTTCAAGTCCCGATTCGGGCATGGTTGTTCTTTATCTGTTCTATATGTGATATGTTTCAATGTGTCCCCTCTGTAAAAAGGGGCCGTGAAAGCCAATGTGGTGCGTAAGTAGGTGTTCTATATCTGATGTCTTTATGTTATGCGTTGTCTATATCTGTAAAAACAGTGTGATATTTAGTGGTGCAAGGGGGTTTCCAAATGTTCAATAAAAAACCATCTCAAGCAAAGGATAATTCGTAGCGGAATCAGCTAAAAGCCGACTAATTCCCACACTCCGAGTGAAGGGATTAAAATTATCCAGGCAAGCACATTGTTATAAAAAGATCCCTATGATTTCCTTGTACGAGATGTACATGTGATTGGCATATGTCGAAGATCCCTATTAAAATCTAAAATTATATATTCACAGGGATAAAACTTTCATCAGCTTTTTCACATACCGTTTTGGGTCGTTTTGTGTTGTGTTCGTCACTTCTGATTGTAAATAATGCTTGCTTCCCGTGATGGAATAAAAAGAGTCTTAAAATTTCAAAGTGTCATCTATATCCTCGAAACCACCTTCTGCTTTCAACAAATAATAATGATTATACACACACATAATCTGAAGTATTGGCCCTATTTGAAATGTCAT
>JAOUZG010026641.1:7042016-7074674 GCA_026289955.1 Argiope argentata | reverse complement strand
AAAATCAAGTATGGCTAACTGCAACAGAATCTGCTTATTATATATTTGTTGAAAAAAGGTTTTGATTTAAAAGGAATTTTAAAATAAAATAAATAACCACCTAGACAGTCTAAAGGTGAATGTTTGTCGCAATACGACGTTAAGAAGTTTTCTTCGAAGAAATCGCGAGCATGAGGTTATGAATAAAATTTTTAAATTATTTGATCATTAAATGGAAGTAAATACAATCAACGTTCCAAGCGAAACTATTGGCCACCAAAAGCGTCGAATGCAAAATATCCAAGCTTATAATGTTCAGAAATGCTCACCTAAAAAAATAAGGCAAAGTTGACAGCTGCAAAAGTTATCGACCATGTCTGTTTTATTTCTATCCATGCTTCTTTTATATGGTGGAACATTAAAGATGGGGAATCACCGATATGTAACCATATCGACCACGTACCATCATACCGATCATGTTCCACCGATGCTCCTTCTGATTATCATCAAAGTGTTAAAAAAAATAGAAACTACTAATTTAATGAATGCGGATAAAGCCTTTTACGAACTAAACTTTTTTAAATCCTTGCTATTATGAAAAAACACAAAATTTTTATAATATAAAACTCTAATGATACAAATACTTACCTATGGCTCAAAGACCTGGATCCTAACGAAAGCTGGAAAAAATAAAATAACCGTCTTCGAAAGAAAAATTCTGCTAGCCATTCTTGGTGGGATAGAAATCAACAACGTTTGAAGAAAATAAAACTTGAAGTTATATAAAATCTACAGAGCCAGTTATTATAAAGTCCACAGAAATAAATCAGATGAACTGGGCTTTGTTTCTTTGGTGGATGTATAGTATAGTTATTTAAATGAAAGGTTATTTGTGTTTGCAAAGAACTTTGTTGCAGGGGATTTTTGCGAGTGTATTTTCAGCTTAACCTTTTTTATTTCTTTCATTATTTTTATCATATTTTGGAATAAATTGAATCTGAATATATCTGTTGCTAGACTAAAGTGATTTAGTATTAAATGGAGAGAGAGCGGAGCGATCCAGAGGAACAGCCTTAGCAGTCTTGGGGGTTGGCGTGCGTAAATAAGCAGGGGCGGAGGCCAAAATCAAACGACGAATACTCGCATTTTTATTTATTAGCAAACAATTTGGGCAATAATATATTCATTTTAACACTGATTCCTGTTGAAAATTTAATTAACCACCCCTTCTGTTCAAATCATGGTGTCCAGATAACGAGCCTTTTAGACAAAATATGAAATTAATATACAGACAATATTTATTCATGCTATAATAACTTATGTCAGTTCTTGTTTCAAAATATTAACGTTAAGTTATCGTTTATTTATTGAAATCCTAGACTATGCAACATCCATGTTTGTCCCCGACTTTATTCATAAGTAGATGCACGTGTTTATAAATACTGCAAAAATAAAGCCACCGTAATGAAATATGTAAGAATTGAGTAATTACGCTTGTCAAAGTATCATTATCCTAATATTTTATAATTTATATTTTAAATTCATAATTAGGTTTTCAAATTTATTCATCTAGGAACTTAATAAATAAATAATAATAATAAACACATTCCTTGAGGTCTCTTCTCAGCCCAGTGGTCTTAGGCAGCTGCCTAATCAGAAATCTGACGCTGAATGTATAAAACTGCATTATCCTTCTACTATGAAATGAAATTCAACTATTGCATTTACATCCATCAAAATGTTTTCGATGATCGAAATGCCGAAATTTTTAATGGATGCTAGAATTGAATCATCCTCTTGTAATGATAAAATTTTCAAACTAAAAATCTTGGTTGAAATCATTGAATAATTAAATCATTCAGATAGTGATTGTTGTAGGCGAAAATAAAATCAAATTCTTCTTTAAAAATGATATCTCTACAGGGAATTTGTGTGATGAAATATCAAGAATGCGGAATCGGCAGTTCCGATTAATATTATTCAATGCCACGATTCTAAAAAACAGTTGATCACAGGAACTGCAAGACTAAATAAGAATAGGTAATTAAACTTGATTATTAATGAGCTCTAGCATTCAGTTCAACAGGGGAAAGGAAATAGATTTCATTTCATAAATTCGAAGAAATATACGCGTTAGGTATGCTTACGCTAATTGAATAATTTCATAACGGAATAGAAGGTGAAATTCTATTTTATTAGCAGAATAATAAAATTATATTAAAAGTTTGTGTATAGACAGCCCTAGCAGTTTCAAACCCACATCTGAATGAGATGTAGTTTTTTTTTACTCTTTTATTGTTGTCCTTTCGTTATATTAACAAACTGTTTTAAAGCAACATTGTCTATTTCAAGATGGACGTCGATGGGTTAGATGAGGAGGATGACACCTGAGTTGACCTCACTTTCTGTTGTGTTTTTGTAAGGATGAAGACACGTTCACAGCACAGAAAAAAAAGCATGATGATGCATGTGATTTCATGAAATATGATCCATTGTGAAAGTACAATGAAACCTTCGCCAGTTATACCAGAAAAGTACTCCAAAAACAAAAACCATATAATTTGTATACGGTTTAATCAATGTAAATTGGAAAAATGTGTTGAGAGTGGTTACTCAAATTCCCAAACAAAATAAAATATATTTATGATGTTTCATCAAATAAAAGAAATTTCTCAAAAAATATTTCAGAAGTCTTGAAAATTTTCATTTAGGGCATGTTGTTCGTCACGTGATGTTGTGGTGACTTCAACCAGTCATGCTTGGGACGATATAAAACAACAAATATAACACAACTCTTCTTTGTCTCTTTAGTAATTCATCATTAAGACAAAGGGCCATAAACATGATAAAGAATTATCCTAATTAGAATTTTATTAACTTTTCCTTGCAATGTTTTAATATCATCCCCCAGTTCCTCATTTTCTTCATAAAAAAACTTTTAATATTTTATTTTATTTTAAAAAACTATGCAATCTTTACATTTTTCATTCATTTTGTTCACTGCCAGATTTATTTATTAATTATTCTACTCTAGAAATAGTTCTGTTAGTTTTCATTATTGTTGTCAATTTTATAACGTAATCATTTGCAATTGACAGCAGTGTATTTTTTAATAAAGTCCACTTATAGCTATACCAAGATGGGAAGAAAACATATGAATTCTTGAAACATAGATGTGGTATTCAACTTCCCTTTATCCCATGATGGCATTGTAAATGGCATCCATGATGGATTTGATGTAATTGCCTGAACGGTAGATAGATATCAGCCCAGTATTTAGATTAATAGTATATTGACATTCCGATGGCGTTGCAGATTGGGCTTCGTCGACGAGTGTTAACGTGATGTTGTGTTAACACTGAAAGGCATCGATGCTTGATGGAAGTTGGATTATAAATGTTGTAACGTATAAAATTCTTCATTGTTTTCATGTTTTGCGAATGTTTCATGTTGTGCGTTTGTCAGACTGTGATTGTTATAAACAAACAAATTTAAAAAGACAAATTTGGAGTAGTCACTTGGTTAAATTTTGATGACATCACAGCATTTCATTTTTGAGTACTCCATTTCCCTACATGCACTTAAAAAAATTGACGATAAGGGGTTTGGTAAATTTAAGACTCAGACGACTCGAATTGTCTACCTTTTATAGAACTTAATTTTGATAATGAATTTTATTCCCCTTTTTACAATATCAATAGTTTAATCCCATAACAAATGAAAACATAATTCATTAATATAATTTCACATTAATTTATGATGGAAGCTAACAGCAAATCCATGCTGGAATTTAGTCGCGTTTAAATAAAAGCGTTCAAACAAGCATTGAAATACTTTTTTGTTCTGCATAAAATAAAAGAAAGAGGGCAGAATTGATGATAATCAAATCTTAGGTTTTAACCTATAGCTAATTTCATGAACGTATTTCATCCCACTTTCCGATTTGCACAATTTTCACTCGAGCATGAGGAAAGTCGAGTGTAATTTTTAAAAATTTAAATCCTTATATTTGTTTAAAAATTTATAATCATTAATGCTATTTTCTAGTGCCCCCAAATAGATCAACGGGTACTCCAACGCTTATTTGTTCAATAGATGTGTAATCTCAAGTTTCGATAAAAATTAACCCTTATCGAAAACACTAGATAGAAAATTTCGAATACATGAATCATGTATTAGAATATCATCGCGTGTTCCATGAAAACAATATTCGTTAATATCGCTGAATATTTAACCCTTTCAGTCATGAATTTTTAAAATATTGAATTTAAAAAAATTGAAGGAAATTACTGATAAAGGCAACCAAGAACATCCACATTTATTTTCATCTCATTTTCACACAAGGTATAGGAACCAGGAAGTCGAGGCAAATGCCACCATCAGGTTTGAAAAGAAATGAAAAATAAGAACTGAAATACCGAGGTAGTAAATGCCCCCAGGAGTGCCGAAAGGGTTAAGAAAAATGTCTGCACGAAGTCATTCCTACTAAGTTACCATCCTTTTCTTTCCATCATTATATACCAAGAACTCGACTGGTCTTATAGATTTTTTGTCTGTTCAATTAAGTTGTGGACGCAGGGCCTGATTCAGGCAGAGACATACAGAGCAGTTGCCCCGGACCCCATATAAGTGGAGGGCCCCCAAATGAAATAGAAATTTTATTTTACGTTTCTTTCTTTAATGAATGAAGAATGGGCCCCAAAGAAGTTTTTGCCCCAGATCCTGCATGGAGGTGGTCCTGCTACAGGCTAAATCGGCCGCTGCATAAAGAGATGTTATATCTGTTCAATGGATGTACGCAAAAGTGGGGGCGGTTGAGCTACATTAGAAAACTACACAATATTGAGTGTTGTTGGTTAGGTGTAACGAGTTTATTGATTTTTATGTAAATTTCGCTGTGTTAGGAAAACCAACGAGACAGGACTCCTCAAAGCTTTTTTACATTTTCTCTAATAAAATGTTATCTAAGCGAACGTCTTGCATATCGTTGGCATATAATAGTTACCAATATATTAGCCTTTAACTTGAATTTTGCATTTTTACTGAATTTATTGTTCAATTCCTGACAGTTAATTGGCTGAATATGGTTGATAATATCCGAAAATCAAATTTGTGTTTTAGATACATTTTTTTTTCCAGTCGAAAAAAGAAAAGAAAAAAAAAATGTCACACAACCACATGCCAAATTTGATGAACAAGGTGCGTCTAAAAAGTTCGGTGAATGGATGGATATCTCAAAAGCAACACGAGTGAAAAATGAGCCTATGCGATTGTGCAGTGAGAGACTTATGGAGAGACGCCACGTAGCAAGTGGCGCAATAAAGCGACGCATATTAGTCTGTTACTGCCAGTGTGTGCGGAAAATTCACGTCAAATCGAAATTGAGCAACGGATTAACATGAAATTCTGTTACAAACTTGGAAAAACAGCCACAGAAACGCACGCAGTGTTGGTGCAGGTGTACGAAACAGACTCCGTGAGCTGAAAATGCATTTATAACCGGTTCAAAAGGAGGGGAAGGAAACCATCGATGATGAATCTCGTTCGGGTCGACCCAGAAGTTTGATCAGGACCCGACTTAGCCAAGTTGGGACCCAGGGCAAAAACTTCTTTGGGGCTCCTTCTAATTTACTACTTTAAGAATGAAGAGCATTCATTAAAGAAGGAAATGTAAAATAAAATTTATATTCGATTTGGGAGCCCGGGACAACTGCCCCTGCCTTAGTCAGGCTCTGAGTGTGACAATCAACATCGTAAACACATTTTCTGCTCAAGAAGTCTATTCCGTATACCTGCACCGTACCGTGCGTTTCTTTGGCTGTTTTTCCAAGTTTGTAACATAATTTCATGTTATTGCTTTGCCCTATTTCAATTTGGCGTGAGTTTTCACACGCACACCGTTCGACTGGTCGTAGAAGACTAAAAGGCGTAAAAGATAATAGAATGCCCTACCGGAACTTCGGAGAGCATTGCTTGTTGAGTGCAATATTTACCAAGATCAAATCGATAATTTGAAACTCAGCATGTCTAGGCGTATTGCACCGTCTGGAAGACATACTATGTATTAACCGTCATACCATCCATGTAATTTTCGTTTTTCTATTTTTTTTTTATAATTTGCTTCAGGGAGGGGAAAAAATCGCAATTTTTATTCATGATATCAAACATAGCATCTTTTTTTGAATTTTTACTTTTTATTTAATAAATAGGCTTTAGAAATAAGTCACATGTGATTTGTTTCTCACTCTTTCTTTTCCTGAACTTGCATTATTCTTAATTTATGGACATTGTGACGTTTTCGGATAGATAAGGAGAAATATATTAAATTCTGTTCCCACGGGAAAGCAATTATAGATAACGGATTTCGGATAGATAAGGAGAAATATATCAAATTCTGTTCCCACGGGAAAGCAATTATAGATAACGGAGGAATTTGTGGAAGGTGGAAATAGCAGACTAGATGGGACCAAGACGTCCCCTTGCTAGACGCCGTTTCCCCCTCTCTTGTGATTGGTCATTTGCCACCCAGGGCTGGTTTTTGAGACCGAGATAAAAAGGAAGAGAGCCAGGTGTAGAGCGAAGTGTTAGGAGGAGACTGAAAAAACAACAGTTGGTGCTTGGAGGGAGGATTCAACTTGGAATTCTGTGGAAAATTCTCAGGAGAGAATTTGGAAGGTACGTAGGCCGCCTCGCCCTGTAGCCGAGCCCACGTGGAGTTCACCGGAACCTTTGGAAACATTCAGCGTCTCGTCTGAAGTGTGAAAGCTCATCCGAGCTTTGGAAATACCTCCAATTAGCTGAACAGCTGTCTCCTGAGCTGCTCTTCCAGCCAGTTCATCACCTTACGCTCTACAAACCCAGCAGGTTAATCGACACGCAGAGAATCCCGAACCTCGGGCCAGTTCTTGCGGGAGTTTCAAGAACTAGACCCTCCTTCTTCTAGGAGAGAGATTACCTTACTATTTGAGGCACAGCACCTTCCCCTAGTGGAACTCCGAACGTAATTGCCTAGGTATTCGTAACCTGTTTAATCAAGAAGGTGTAATTGTGCAAATTATATATGTATTATAGCTGGAAATAAATAGATTTTTATTTCTCCAAGTCCTGGTTTGTTTACGGCCCAACTCACCAGTAGCCCCGGCCAAAACGTTACAACATGTATGTAATTAAAACAGCAATAAAAAAAATTCTAGCTTTAAAAAAAGTTACTCATTATAAGCAACATAACAAGCGCTATCATACGATAATTTGAAATGTGTTTCTATCTTCAATTGTCAATTATTGTGAATGAAAATTTTCATTATTTTTAAGCTGGATGGCCCATCTGCCAATATGGTTGCAATTTTCACTTTATATATGTAACGTATTGCAGCTGCATGTTCCAAACTTAAAGGAATAAAAAAACCTACCATAACTTAACATACTGTATTTAGAAAGAAAAATGTGTTATCACTCATTTTAAGGCAATAAAAATATTATACAATCATTCAACCAATCAATAATTGATTTCTATTTATCAACGATTGCTTTTTACAATATATACAAGAACATTCAGTCATTGCAGGTACATAGTTAATCATTTCAAATACTGAAAGCATAAAGTGCTAACAGAATTTGAGATAAAATATCAGAGCTAGGATTAGTTGAAAATAAATTACTAAGAATTATGTGTATAAGAAAGGAATGATTTTTAAATTCTTGAAAAACTTACTCTAGCACTGAAAATAATAAAAACAAAATGCCATTCAATTTTTTTTCGACAAGGGAAATAATGGTGAGAATTTTAGTACTTAATAAAATGGCAAAAAATTTAAATATTTTTTCTAACTAATAAATTAATTTTAAAAAAGTAGAGGGTTTACTTTAAGAAACATATAGCAGTAACTAGATCCAAATGAAATCAAAATAGGAAGTTGCAATAATAAATATAATCAAATACCACTACAACAATCTTACCTAATAAAGGAACCTTTATATAAAAAAATAGAAATTTGAACTCTAAACAAACATTATATGAATATATGGGAATTATGAAAACTGCATCTTTTCAAATAGATTAACATCCAAAATCGTGGACTTTTCCTTCTTTTTAAATTTCTACGATTTTCTAAAATTGCTACATTTAAAAGGCAATTATATTTTGATTATTAAATCAAACAAGCATATCTATATTGCATAGTTTTTTCCTATCCCTGATTGTGCTTTGCATACAAAATGGGGATTTTTTTTTTGTCTTTTTTGTACTTTAAATGATGATTCATAATTATAAATACCAAAGAAAATTTTTTTTAAAGCAACTGATAATAAATATGTGCATAATTATATTATAGGGAAAATAATATACTCCCTTTTAATGAATATGGGAAATAATTATCATAATTAATCTAAAATATTTTTCCAGGAAATCACCATTTTTTATATGATAATGATAATTCATACTTAAAATGTTTTCCCTAAATTCCATATTTTATTCCCAAATTATGATTAAAAAATAAATAAAAAACTTTTTTTATAAAATGAAATTCAAAAAAATCCTCAATTAAAATTTACTGTTTCCAGTAAGCATGAAAAAGGAGTAACCTACTCAATTACTTTAACTATTTAAAAAAAAATCGAAGATCAACATAATAATTCCATTTCACAAATATTAAGTATAACTTAATCAATATTCATATTTAGAAACATAAATTGATCGATGTATTTTGGTTTGATTAAGCGCCTCTTTTCAGAAAAGACACGCCCTTTCTTTAAAAATACTCTTTCAGGTGGTATAGATGTGGCAGGTATGCACAAAAGTTTTCTTGCTAGTTTTGCAAGAATAGGAAATTGTGCTTGTCCTTGTGTTCTCCACCACATGAATGGGTTCTTTTTTCTGTCCAACAATGGCTCTTCTAAATAATTTTTAATCTCACTACTTATAACTTCATCTGTCCTGGAAGGAGCTTTCTTTGGAGTGGCTTTTCTCTCAAATCCTTCCCACAAGCTGTCAGTGCAAGAAGTTATATCCCTGGAATCTTTTTCTAGAGAATGGTCCATCATTGAATCATCTGTCACTTGCTTACTAGCTTCAGCAGTTAACTGTTGTATTGCTGCCTCAACAGCCACCTCCGCTTGAAAAGCAATGTTTTTAAATCTAGGGTCCAAAACTGTAGCCATGGCCAGCATTAAGTTATGCTCAACCTGACCCAGACGTTTCCGGAGAGAACCTAGGATGTCTTTCCTAACTTTTTCAATACTGCTAACTGTTAATGTGCTACAGTTATTGATAAGAGAATTTAATCCTAATGTAACAGGTATAACTTTAGAAGCAAATTGATATGGTTCATTGCAAAGTTCTAGGGTAACAACTTCAAAAGCTTTGAGAAGACTAATTGTTTCATCAATTGCAGTCCAATCGTTTTTTGTCAATATTTCAACTGAAGATGAGAAATTTGAGAGAAGTTTCATCAAAACATTCTTCAAAGTAGCAATTCTCTGAAGCATATAAAAAGTACTTATCCATTCATTGGGATGATCTTTCTTCACTTTCAAAGGATACTTTACATCAACAGCTGCATTTATATCAAGAGACTGATTTTGAGCATGTTGCATTTTTAAGTTTTTGTCATGCATCTGCGCTTCAAGAAGTTGCTGTTTAGCAGTTTCATTACCACGAAGAAATTTCACAACATTTCGACATTTAGTAATCAGAGGCAATAATTCGATGGAAGATAAAGAGGTCTTAATAATGTCATCTAAAATATGTGCAAAACAAGTTATCATTGTCCAGCCAGTTAGTTGTGATGTTCTAGTCATGATGTCGCTCCCATCTGTAACAATACACATGACATCCATTGATAAGTCCCACTGCGAAATACAAGTCACTATACTAGTCATTAAGTGTTCAGGGTTATTATCATTCACAGGAACAGTGCTCAGAGCATAGTGTTTATAATGAAAATCGCTGGTAACAAAATGGGATGAGACTGTCAAAAATTTTTGCTCGTTGTATCCAGTCCACAATTCTATTGAAGTATGAACTTTCTCAGAATCTTTTAACAAGCTTTGAACTTTTTTGTATTCAACATAATACTTTTTTGGTATATGATCAATAAAGAAATCTTTAACTGTAGGAAGTTTATAAGATGGTTCTAGAGAATTTATTAATTTTTTAAAGCCAGTTCCTTCCAAAAGATTCACAGGAAGCATGTCTACTAGTAACATTTCTATTATCTTGTCAGTAACATTAGTCTTTTTAGCTACAACAGATAGTGGTGTAGTGGTTTCTAATGTTACTTGAGGTATAATATTTAAAGTAGGATTTCGAATTTTCTTCTTTTCTGAGGCACATGGTTTGGGTAGCTTATTTGAAAGGTATTGATACTTAATGTTATTTGCTTGTTTGCTCTTGACAACATCTCCTTCAATAGGATGATATCGTGATAAATGGTAAACCAAATTGGTTGGTGTTCCACAATAAGAAATTACTTTTTGGCAGATCTGGAAAAATATAATGACCCAATTAGTTACATATTTAATATTATTCATTATATAAAAAAGAGGAAAAACAAATTTACAAGCAGGCAGTAATTATATTGATATATTAATTAACAAAATAATAATGATGGGAGAAAATACTTTATGGGAAATTAGTTATTTAACTGGAATTTCATTTTTGATTAGTTAAAAACATTCAGTTTTTCCTATAAATAACAATACTGTCAAGAGAAAAAAACTGTTTAACTATAACTAACACAGCACTCTCATTATAAGCTATATAAGAATATTAAAACATTGAAAAAATTGCAATTACAAATATTATGTTATGCAACTATATGTTTTTAAATACTGTCATATAAAAATCTTTTGTGAAGTTTATTTTTATACCAGATCATGGTATACAGGTAAAAGAGAAAAAAGGGACGGGGAGAGGGTTAAAAGAGAAAATAGAAATGCAATATTATAAAATGCTTTTAATGCTATTTTAAACATAAGGCATCAATAGTTAAGGCTCATAATCAATTAATTTCAAAGTAATAAGGAATCCTAAAACAGAAAACGGACCTAATAGTTTTCACAATTGTAAGATGATAGTTTGGCTATTCATTGAATATTAAAATCAAGCAGATTCATAAATGATTCTGCAAACCCTGAATATATGACACTGCCATTAATCATGAATTTACAGCTACTTTTTTAAAATTTTTAATCATGAAAAATTCTACAATTTTTCTTTATATTTTAATATCAGTTTCATCATTTTTTTTTCTTTTTCTACACAAGGGGCAAGCATTAAACCTAAAATAAGGCAAATTTTATATTTTTAAAAACTATACATTTATACTTACAAAATTGTAAAACACATCCTTAAAACAGTGAAGATTTTTTTTTCTAATCTCCTTTAAAAGATTACTATTTTACATTAATAAAAGTAATAAACCATTAGCAGACAGTTGATAGATAAGTGTTAAAACATTCAAATCCATTTTATATTTTGTATCGGAAAATTCATACATTTTGATATTTTCTTCATTACTTGCTGATCTTAAATGAGTTGTCAGGTGAATCATAAAAATCACATGATATTCAATCAGATGATTAGGGTAAGAGAGAATGCAGATGCGAATCATTTTGCCGAATTTGCCAATGGTTTCCTTTTTAATAACACAAATTCAATTCCCTCAGCAAAGAAGCAATGGAAGAAAATGTACAAAGTTCAACAAAATTAATTTATTAGAATAACCCAATTATTTTTACACAGTCCTTTCACCAACTTTCTTAGTAAATGCATTTGTCTGTTTCCCTAGATATTTTACATAGGCTAATCTGTTAAAAAAGAAAAACTGTATCAACATATGGATTTAAATGGCCGAGTGAGTTCAGAGATAAAATTATTTATAAGTATAGTTTAAATGTTAGAGAAGTAGCTTTGGTCAATACAAGAGGGTGTTTCAAATATGGATGTATAGCTTTTTATGAGCTAGCATGTTATAGCAGCCTGGAAATAGTAATAAGCAGAGAAAACCAATAGTCTATTAAAACAGACTTTTGCAATTTAACCTAACTGCAAAGCTTATTTAAAAATTCATATTAATGTCTATTTATTATTATTATTACTTTTCATGATGAACTTAGTTGATTAATTTGTTAGTTGTACTGCTTCTTTAATCTCAAAGTGTATTATTACTAAAAAAATACTGTTTAATTATAAAATATCATGCATGTATTGCTCCTCCATTTATATTCCTATAATTTGATATTTTTACTTACCTGATTCTAATGATTTATGCTAAAGTTGAATAACATTTATTGTACAATATTTTTGATAGTTGGTTTAAAAATGTTACAATTAGATTGCAAATAAATAAATAAATAAATAAAAATAAAAAATGAAGAGGAATTTTTCATACAAAAGTTTTACCCCATCAATTTTTAATATAAATGCAGAGAAAAATTAGAAATTTGTGCATGATTAAATAGAATATATTTTGAAAAGAAAAAAAAAAAGTTACCAAGCACAAATATGCAGGATTTAAAATATGAATAATATAATGTGTTTTAGAATACATACCTAATTTTACACTTTCTATGTGTGTGTATCAATATGATACTCAATTTAATAACATTTTTTCAAATTATTCACGCATTGTAAATAGATAATTCAGAAAATGAAAAAATATTGAGCACGAATATTGAAAAATAAAATATGTTAATAATCACACACAAAAAAATTTCATGCTTTTCCCCAATAATATTCAGTTTAAAAAAAAATAATGGTAATTTTCTGTTAGCCAAGCAGCAGCAAAAAATCGCCAAATAATGTTGAATCCCGACAAATTTCTTGCGCAATTTTTCAGAAGTGACTGTCTAACGAAAAAGTAACAAAATAACTTATCAATAAAACTTAAAAAGACATGTCAGCCCTTTTGCTATTGTTTCTTTTGTTCAAATCAATGTCACATTTAAGCATCAAGTACAGAAGATGCTCAAAATTAAAGAAAATACACAATCTCGTTTTAATAAAAATTACACATAAAGAAGAAAATTTAGTTGAAATAAACTTACACAACACATGGCTTTCTTCTCATCAAGAGCAGTAAAATAAGTCCATACAATACTTCTTTTCCCTTTCTGGTGCTTCTTGAATTCAGAATTCTTTTTTACAGATATTATTGTTGGTTTGTGATAAGAAGCACTTGAATATGGAAGTTCTGTTATATCTGGACCATCAATTATATTCAAGCCACCCATATCCTATAATAGCAAATATTTTGTTAATAATAAAATGATAATGTGACACAGTAAAAATAAAACCAATGCTTAAAATGAATATAATTACATACATCATCATGTTTATTCTATAAATAAACATGCAAATATTTTTTCATGAATCCTTTTCTAAAATTCTGTTTAATAGACAGTTTTAAATATGATATCTCACTGTCCAGTATAATGTTGCTTTTTATTGGGCAAAAGTATATGATTATTCCAATTAAAAATTTCCATATATGTCAAATAAAAATTGAAATTTGGTATTAAACATAATGCCTTTCTCCGAAGACAGAAAATATTATTTAACACAAAGCAATATCAATTTTTAAATATAAATGCATTTAATCCAGCTTAAATCAAATATATATCACAACATATGCCATGATTAAAATAAGTATAAAAATTAGAAGTAACAACCTTGTTTCTAAAATTAATTATTTGAATTCCTTAGGAGATAAAACCATTGTGTATTACAATTAATAATAATTCATAAATTGAAAATAAATAAAATTTTTAAAAATTGGTGATTTTTAAATACATATATGATGTTGGGGTACTTTTCTGTAAACTAGGCATCAGTGAAAAATAGCCAAAGAAATTTTGCAGGATTTTACATCATTTAGCAATTTTTCGCATGAAAATTGCTGTAAGAAATTCGGCAAAATTCTGCATTAACTGGCGATCGGCTAACAAAAGAGTACCAAATTTGGCAAAATGGAATAAATAAATAAAAAAAAAAATAATTTTATTTGTTTAACTTGATTTTAAAAAAGCAAAAATTAAAAAAGTATTTTCTTTTTATTTCATGAATTTTTGTCAAAATTACTGTGGATTACTCATTTTAGTAAAAGAACAAATGTTAAAATATAGTAACAGCTCATATAATATAATTTTCAATAAGAACTTAACTATTAAAAAATATTTACAATGTACCATTAATATATCCATACTACAAAAAACAAACAGACTTGTATTTATATTGAGCAAAAATTAAATAATAGACTTGACACAAAGTAGCAACAAAAAAGCTCAACTTCATAAAATAATGAAAAGTGTCAAACATACATAACAAACCAATAAGTTGAAGAAGTGTTATTAACAAAAAAATAAAATAAACTAATTTAAACAAAATCATTGGGATATTAAAAATATAGAATAATTATTGCATAATAAAAAAAATAAAAATTTTCAGGAATGGCATATTTTGATTCCGAAACCGCAGAAGAAAATTTTGTCTGAAGTAAGTTTTTACCATAACATTGATAACAGTTGAAAAAAAAAAGTTTTCTTTCTCTTTTTTCTATAATTACGTAGAAACAAGAGCCAAAGTAGACTCCTTCCCTAATTCACATTATTCAAAGGCAGCTAATTTCATTTATGACAAAATAACAATTAAAAAAATAAAGGGGAAATTTTTATTTCCAATTTCATTCTTAAAATTGCTTCTTGCATACTATGTAATTATGGGTTAGTCATAATATGGAGCAGATAAAAAAAACAATTTTTACAGGAATAACACATTGTCTTCATAACAGACTTCTAACATAATTCTCACAGAAACAGAAAAAGTAAACATCATTCGACAAATAAGTACCGATAAAATTTTTCTGTACTCATGGATTTTGAAAGCATTAAGACTCATCGAAATCTCACTGTCATATTATTAAGGACAACATTATATTTTATATATATATATATATATATATATATATATACTGAGAACTTTTGAAACAAAATAGTTTAAGTTACTCACAGTAAATCTTTATTGACTGAATTCCAAAAAAATAATGAAAATTCCTTAAAGTGAAGCAACATAACTGCATTCATCATAATATTATTATTATACATCATTATAATATTTTAATTTAAATGATAGTTCTTGACAAAGGGGGAAAATGAATATATAAAACTATTAGAGAAAGACATTTTATTAAATAAATAGAACTAAAGTTATTGTATATGTATCATTTAACCTATGTCTACTACCAATTCGAAACTCACCTTAGCATGCGTGTTTATTATAAAAATGTATTCACAAGATTAATGTCAGAACAGTAAAAAAATGTAAAAAATTACCTTAAACAAATAAAAAAAATCCACATGATAAGTAAATATTTTCTATATATGAACATAAAATAAAATGGTAGGTTTCTTTAAAATATTAGAAATCATTTCAATAGTTCTTCGAATCGAATAATAAATACAATTGCCGTAATAACAAAATAAAAACAAACGCACGTGTGTTTGTTTACATTACACAAAAAATTAATACTGACCTGTACTTGATCATTGGAATTGCTCAAATCCGTACAATCATATGATTGCACTTCAAGTTGTTTTATGCAACTATCGCTTAAAACAGCACCACTATTTCCAATACATTTATGACTAGCCAAAATTTGTAGATCGTAAAAGCATTCATCGCACGATCCACATTTCCATACAACTTCTGATTCAGTAGCCATCGTATCAAAAATTTCGTGTATCAATATAAATCTAGGGTTATCGTTATGCTATCAATACATGTATATCGGAATTATTGAAATCGAAACGATTTACAACAGAAATGGCGTCGGTTATCGGTTACGTTCATTACATTTATTCAAAAAGAGATTAAGAATAAACAAGACTTTAGAAATTTTAGAATGCTGGACAGTTTTAAATAACAAAAATACTTAATAACTAGAAATTAGGAATTATCGAAAAGTAAAATACACTTGCAAAAGACGGTTAGAACCAATTAATCGATTGTGAGCTTCCCCTATGTGTTTTGATATTGCCACTTTGCGATACTTTCTACTACGTCTGACAGAACTTACAGTATTGTGTTTTAACAAACATATCCTACTCAGTAATTATTAAAAAAATCTTTATGCTTTAGAATTTAAATTTTAGCAGTAAAAATATGTTGTAAATAATTTCCCACACTTTGGGAATATTGTAAACAGTGAAGAAATATATCATCAATCAGCAGCTTCACATCTCAACTTAGTTTATCTATTTCGTCATTGTATTTGCTTATTTGAAAATTTGAATAATTTTAGCTTCAAAAACCAATGATTTTCTTTGTGGGTTTTAGCCAAATTTAATTCAGAAACTGCTATAAAATGGTATAGCAGTTATGAAATAGAATAAATAATAGCCATTATTAATGATAATTGTATTTAATAATTGTAAATTATTAAATTTTGATCTATCGGAATAATTTTTAATTTATTATAGAATCGCTGTTATCGTTTTCTTGCAATAGCACTTTTATTTTCTTTCGTTTTTATTGGATTTACTGATATTATTTTCCATTATCGTCATAAAAACGCAACGATATATGCTGACATGTAAAACATATTATTTTTCGAATACCCCTTGGTTTGATGAACTTAAATCAAAAGAAGGAATAATTATAATTACTTTTCCGTTAGCCGGGTGCAAGCAGAAAATCACCAAATGTAGAATAGAGATTTTTTGCTTGCGCCCGGCTAATGGAAAATTACCATTCTCTATTCTCTAAATTATTTTCTTTATATATATATATATATATATTATACATCAAATTATGTTTAAGAATTGCAGTGTAATTTCGTTATCTTATTTCAAACCGATTAAACTTTCCAAAATAAAACTTGAAATCTCATGATGAAAGCAAAAATGTGTTTGCATTAAGTTCTACTGGAATAATTTTAAAGTATGATACAAAGGATCTTCAAATTCAATATGGCTTTTTTGTATATACTTGGCAATTTAGTTACTCGTGGCCCATTGTAACCTCAAAATTTGATTTATTGATGTACTTCTAAAAAATTAATACCCATTTTCTCTTTGTAGTTTTTTTTTTTAGTAATATTGTATTCCAAACTGTGCAATAATTTGAGAGTATAAGGATAGGTGCAACTTTTAGGTACAAACTTCCCTTTACTATGAGTCATGAACTATTAATCAGCAACGTGACTTTTGTGGTATGTTGCTTTGTACTTTTCTGTTAAATGGGCACAAGGGAAAAATTGCCATTTAATGAAAAATTCCGCCAAATTTCTATGGAGATTTTTCACTTGCACTGGCTAACAGAAAAGTATTGGGGGGGGGAAGCTTTTTCATAGGAAGACTGAATTCATTGTATAGAAAGATTTAACTACAATGCAGCAGATTTGAAAGAGAATATGAGGGCATTAATATAATTAAAGGATCAGAAATGTCCTTTTTATTTGGTAGAAATAGAAAGAATTATATTCACATCTACAGCAGCAATTTTAGGTTTGTCTATTAAGATATTACTTCATCTGGACAATTGGAAGTATTTATCACAAAACTTCCTGTAAGAACTTTCTCGAGATCATATTCCTCAATTACTGCAATGTTGTGTAGTATCAGCATAATAATACTTTTACTCTGTTTATTTTTGGTTATATTGGAGTGTTATGTTTGAACACTATTGATTCTGCTAAGATGACCCAGTCGATTTTCCTGTTAAGTTGCTGGGATTATGATATTTCTTTAAAGCTCTCTGATAATCAATTAAATTCATTGCTTGAATCTGTAGCTGGTAGGGAATTCCAATACATGGCTAGAACCTTCCAAAATATTAGAGAATCCATGTAATGTTGATAACATGCTTGTTTTTGAAATCTCAAAATATATTTTTTTCTCTTAATATATTATTGTTTTAATTTCAGTCTTCTTTTTGGCCTTTTTTATGAAGAAAACAGTTCTATCTGCAATGTTATTTTACTTCAAATTTTCTTTTCCCATTCCCCCTCCAGGTAATTTTTGCATTTGTCAATATATTGGTGATATAATCCTATACCAATAGATACTGCTTAGTATTTTATTGACATGTTTTTATTTATTTTATGTTTTGTTTCTCAATCATTTGCAATAAAACTGATGTACATGATGTTTCCATAAAACACAAACTATTTTTTATTGCAGTTGCCCCATTTTTTTTATGTGAGGAAATTTTATTTCTAGCAAGTGAAAAAAAAAGAAGACTTAACCATTTTCAGGGAACCATGAATGTATTGTTTGAAGAGCGATTTACCAAGTATATCAAAATGAATAATTTTAAATTCTTAATTGAATTCTTATGATTATATAAGAAAAGTAAAAAATGAATCTGAAAAATAAATTATGATTAAATATTAGTGAATAAAACTGTGAAACACTATAAATTGTATAAAATATTTAAAGAAACTAAGGGAATCAGTAAATTAGTCTATCAGCTCTAATCATTGATCTAATTTTCATCAATTTTTGTTTCAACTAAAAATTTATGACTTTTAGATATGCCATCAAAAATTGCCTGGATTTTGTTTACAAGAGAAATAGGGAAAATATCTTGTGTTTCATTTTCAATGAGGAAATCTGAAGACAAAATTGCAAGTTCAAACCACCAATTCAATTTCCAAAAGTGTTACTTCATTTGAGAGGTCTTAGGGCCTAAATATGTCCTCATAGATTGCCTTCCTCCCAGCACCCAAAAAGATCCTATTCAAAGAGAAATAAAAAAGATCCCATTGTAAGTTTATAGAGTATATTGTGTCCCATTTTAAGCTTATAGAAAAAAGTTGCGACAGAGTTAACCCGGCTTCAACCATCAAACCAATTTCAAAAAGTTTTCTATCATCTAAAATCTTATGAATTCTTGTTGTATAATCCAGGTTCCTCCTTTCATTATTAAGGAAAAAAAATGTTTTTTTTTCTTCTAGTAATTAAATTACTTCCCAGTCTATAAGCTATAATTATTCATCCCCCCATATAGTTGCTTTGAACAGCTTAACACATTATAACAGGTCATTTACACCCATTCTTCATTTTGAGATATTTTGCCAATCAAAACTTAGACAGAATTTTCAGTTTTGGAAATATTTCATGCTTCATCGTAACTTGACAATTTTACTTGTTTAAATTAATTTTAAGGAAATGCATCTTTATAAGAAACAAAAGATTTTTAAATTATAAGAGCATTCTAATTTTTATTCTATACTCTCATAGGGGAAAATTGGTAAAGCCATCCTGTTGTTGATGTCACTTGAACTTTATTTTGAAATATCTTTTGAAAATTGAGACAGCAAATGAGATGATGCATCTAGAGATCACGAGCCCTCAAGTGTAATAAAAATTGGTGCATTAAATATTATATTAAATAATGTAAATTTTAATGACAATTTTGACAATGAAAATGCAGTAAAGCTTTTGAAATAATATCACCGAGACAGTGATGGTGAGAATGGCAGCAGTAAGGAGATATGTAATCCATATTTATAGCTGTAATAATCAGTACTGTGATTGTAACATTGGAGGAGGGTTCTTTGGTTTTCCAAATTATTTCAAATAAATATATATAATGGGTAGACAGCTGGCCATCAAAAGTATCTTATTTTATTTAATACATTGCATACAGGCTATAAAGAAATCTCTAATATACAATGCTAAGGTCTGCATGTTTTGGGGCAAATTGCGCATTATTTAAATTTTAGCAATTACACATCACGATGTACTCTAGGAAATGAAATTAAAATGTAGAAAGGAGATAACTTATGGGCAGTTTTTAACAGGTGTCATGCAAAGCATGAGAAAACTCATGAACAGTACACAATATATATATATATATCTGCCTTGGCAGATAATCATAATTACTTTTGAAATTAAGTTAATTAATGGGGATTATTACATTTATTTTAAATATTTTTTGTAATTTTAGAAGTTTTAAATATAAATTATTTAATTCTTGAATTTTTTTCTTCTGTTTTCAAAAGATGTATATTTAATATAAAAATTACTGAAGTTATCAATTAGCAACAACTTATGTTTTCTTAATTTCTTCTTTTTTTTGGTTATACTGTTCCTTTCTTAATAATAAAGGCATCATTATTTTAGAAAATAAATTATCCACAAATTAAAATAAATTAGAGATGACAAAGAAAAGAGATGGAGTCAGATTTTTTTAAGAAGGTCAAATATATTAAATTATACCATTTACTTCCAGAAAATTTGTAAATTTGTTGAATCAAGATCATAAAATATTGAGAGTGCATATATCATTCCTTTTAATCTCCAAAACTTTTCATATGAATATAAAAATTTTGTCATTAAATTCCACTTATTTTTAATATAAATTTTTACATTCTTTAATAATAAAATTTGTATGAGTTCAATAATCTTTAAAGGGATTTGATAACCAAGATTAAAGCATTTTTATTGTTTATGTGATAAAGTACTTTATCATTAGTCGGACACAAATGAAAAATCACTAAGTAATGTAGAATTTCCCTAAATTTTTTTAAGTGAATAATTGCCAAATAATGTAGAATTCTGCCAAATTTCTTTGGCGATTTTTTGCTTGCACTCAGCTATCATAAAAGAACCAAAAATTACAACAGTTATTGCTGCTGTTATTTTATGTGAATATAGATTTTCATAACTGAAACTCTTTTTTTTTTTACTTCATCCAATCAATATAACATTTCTTATTATTGTTTAAAGAAAAACAAGTAAAAGCAATAACTTAGTAACATTTTTAATCAATAAATAAGTACATACATAAAAAAATGTATTTGTTGAAATTACAACAGTGTTTTTGTCCCTAATTTTTTTAAAAATTAAATAAGCAAACTATTTTTAGATATTCTATTTTTCAATAATTTAAATTTTACATACATTATTGAAATAAATTGCTACTTTTCCTAGATCTATTTCTTATTCAGAAACCAAACTTTCTTTAAAAACTGGGTGTGATATTTGTCATTTATTATAAACTTATTGTATTTTAACTATTTTCATTTCTGCATATCTAGATTATCTTATTCATTAATCGTTTGAGTGGGGTGAAGCATTATCACACTCCATTTGTCATTTTAGCACATGTATATAAGAAAATTCTTCCATGCTCAAACAGTTAATTAAACTTGAGTATATCTTTCAATTTTCCATCTCTTATTATTACAGATTTTAAAAAGATTTTTTCCCGATTCTTTTAGTTATAAGTTAAGTTTAATAACATAAGTTTTTCTTTTTTAAACAGACTGTAATGAATATAAAAAAATTTATTTTAATTTTAATATAATTTTATATTATTAATTAAATTTAATGAAAAAATAATAACATGCATTTTAAATGAACATTTCAAGATTTTATTTATTTAATTCAAAGAATAGCAGAATTTCTTAGAACACTGAAATAGTTTGAGTTGTAACTTTAACAAAAATAACGAATTCATATTAGTTCAGCAAATGTAAAAAATAATTTATTTATATCACATGATAATTTGTAACATGCATGAACACACTAGAATACAATTTTTTCAACACAAAAAAAAAATCAAATATATTATTTACACTCTTGATCTTTTTATATACATTTATACATTTTTAAAAAATTTCTAAAATACATTTTATAATGTCCTTTGTATGTGTAAGTAAATGTATGTAAAAAGTGAAATAACAAATAAATTAAAAGGACTAAAGTTAATTTGAGCACTGCTATCTGAAACTGGATCAATCATTATCGCAGTTGTGAAAAATGAAAGTGGCAGTTCAGTGAGCAATGTAGGACTGTGTTGCTTTATTAAAGCTTGAAGTTTTTCTGCTTCTCGATTGCAGGCTTCAACTTGTAACTTAGTGGGACTATCACTAATAGCTATGACTAGTACAATTATGTCTGATTCCAGACTTAAGTATGCAAACACATCACATTCAGTAACTTTCACATGTTCTCTGAACTTTTCAGCTATTGTTTGAATCACTACTGGATCCACATCTCGGATGGCTTCAACTGACCAATCAGACAGCTTCTGACTGTAAAGAAGTCTGAGAGCTGCACCTATAATATGAAATTAAAATATTTATCTTAAATTAGTGAATAATTCAAGTATAATGGCAAATAAATTTATATTAATATCTAAATAACAGAACCATTAAAAATATGCATGTTTTGGTGACTGAATGAAAAATTTTCTCAATCGAAAATTTGATTATAAATATTCTATATGTGTATTATTTTATTATGTCCAAATTTATTTGTGGCATATTGATTAAATTAAATTTTGTTTCAACAACATTGGTGTAAAATTTTCTGGATTTTCAAAATCTAGGAACTATAAATAATATTCATGTAAATTTATTTAAATAAATATTTACTTTTTATTCTATAGCTGTACATGCAAAATGATTTAAGTATTGCAAAAATACTATTTGGGAAATATCAGTAATAAAACATTTTAAGGAAAACAAATTATTATTTTTATGTCAATTATTTGAATTCATTATGTTATAATCAAACTAAGAGTCTGAATATAAATTCTAAGAACTTAAATTTTTTAGCTATTAAAAAATTCATTATTCTGCTATATGGAAAACCATGTGAATTTTTAGTGTTTTAAGACTGTAATAAAAACAGTAAGACATTTTTGGTTATCTAGAAAAAACAGTTTCTAATAAATTAAACTTAATAAAAGAAGGTTTTTTGACAACTTAAAATTAATTTTAATACTATTTATTTATTTAATTAATTATTATAGACATGATTTTTTTCAACATTAAAACAGCATATATTCTTATCTTACCACATATAGGGCAACAGCCTCCTGGTGGAAAAACTTTGGTACAATGTTCTGATGGTAGCGGTGAACATTTGATGCCAGCACATCGAGAATTTTTCCCATCTGTAAGTATAAAAATGGAACAATGGTTCTCCTAATTCTGTATAGTATAAATGTATAAACATAGAATTATATGCAGTAAATCTACACAATTTTATTCTTCTGATTGTGAAAACCTTCCCCACCCCCAATTACTTTAAAATTTTAATGAAAATGAACAAGATAAATGCATTGAAATGTGAAACAAATTATTTATTTATCAATTTCATTCAAGAGTCAACTCCAACCAGCAGCAATATGCAAAACAACAGTATTCAAGATGCCAAGGAAAGAAATATTAAATATTTTGTTCAAATGTTATATAATTTAAATGAAAGGGCTTAAGCTACATATAGAATGATAATGCTTTTAAAATCATTAAAATATCAATTAATTTTTAATGTAGTAACTTACGTCTGGAACCTACAGCTGCACAAGCACCTTTATAATCAACTGAAACTCTTTCAGCCCAAGCAGCACATTCACTTGCATATGTTTCTCCATTATGACCACAAACTAATCCATTGCCTCGACAATGAGACTGTAAAGATAGAAAAAATAAATAAATAAACCAAATTCATATAAACACAATAAGATCTTATCACACTGTATGGAGTGGAAAACTTGCCATTTAAAAATTATGACATATTTTATGCAAAAAATTTTAATTATATATAGAGAACAATTTTACAATATTTAAAAAAATATTTTAACTAATTATATCTAAAACAAAATTTTGGATGTTTGTGAATTATTTAATAAATAAATATATACATATATATTTCTCTTCATCAAAATATTGCTTTTGTAAGTAAAACTAATAAATATTGCCAGCCTCTCAAGCAACTATTTTTTAATCCTAGAAAGACAGAAGTAATCAATCATCCAAATCAGAATTTCAAAGGTTTTACACTTCTCTTATTTATTCTGTTATTTCTTATGTATTAATTGGCTTTCCTTAATTATTCAAAATCATTATATATAAAAAGAACTGCTTTCATTTATTGTTGTAAACACAAATGTGTATACTAGAAAAGACTCACAGCAATCATTTTGATCACTGAATGATATGATTCATATATGTTGGTTTTTCTGTAATATTTTTCATTATCTCTATATTATTCAAGCTCATTCTGTATTATTCTTTATTTTTATGGATTTGAATAGAGCTTAATTTGAAAGTTGCAAGTCGAGTTGCAAAAACATTTTATTATTGAGCTTGGAAGTTGTGTGACAACTCAACTTTACCTTGTATATTAACTTGATATACTTTTAAGCGTTAATCCCGTTATCTCCGATAATTTTATTTAAACGTTTTAAAAGTAAATTAACTGTAAATATTAAATTTTTATGTCTCTATAAACACAGCACACTGGTGGCTACTGGACATGATACTCGGGCATCGAAATTGGTTGACAATGGCGAAAACGAAAGAAATAGTGCAACATCAATCGCTAGAGTTAGCATTAAAGTCCCAGTGTTTTGGAAGAACCAAAGATATGGTTTCTCCAATTGGAAGCTCAGTTTCAAAATTCTGCAATTATGATGGACTATATAAAGTTAAAAGAAGAACAGATAAAGTTTTCCCCTTAAAAATAAATATTAAATGTTGTCTCTTTAAATACAGCACAATATAAATGAGAAGTGTAGAGGGATGCTAAAACACACTTTTTTTTCTTTTTTTCTTTGCTTTTTAAAGCATTTGCCTTATTTGAAATTGCTTATATTTCTTTCTATACTTTTTATCAATTTTGAAATATAATTTCCTCTAAAGATGTCTCAAAGAATTGTTGGATAGCTATAGCTTTCAGAAAAGTGAAATCTATACATGAAGCACAATTAATCAAACTAATTTTTATTTAAGAGAAAAAAAAATTCTTAGAATAAATTTCTAATAATGAAAATTAGATCAAAACAAAGTGTACAAACATCTATCTCTCAAAATTATCAAAATGTACAAAATGAAGCAGCAGCAAAGGATGGAACAACGCAGACTGTAGTTCCTCCCGATATTCTTTAAAAGTCTATCAATAGCATAAAGTTGTTGGAAAGTAATCCCTGAACCAAATTCTTCTGTATTAAGCCATATAACTTTCTGGGATTTTACAAATTGCATAATGAACAAAAACTTCTCATAAAAAAGAGGATTTTGCATTTGATATAACAATATACAGATGGAAAAAACTTTTTGATATTTCTAGGATAATCTTTAGATTAATTAAATGATTTTTTTTCCTCAAAGAATATTAATAAAAAAATTTTATAGTGCATGATATGAAGCTAAACTTTTTGCAAGAAACACTTGCTTATAGCAGATTCAGAAAAATCATGAGATATTTATTGTTTGATCCAAAGACAAAATTTGAAATGCTTTGGCCAAATAACTTTGCTCTAATAATTTGTTTGATTCTGCACATACTTATTCAAAATTGTTTTCATCATTGTAAAGCAAAATCAAAGGATAATGTTAGTTGAAAAAGTATCAAAGGAATGGTACACAGCACATTTTTCAATGCATGTAAGGAAACTGATTAATCCATGAATTATCTTTGAATACCAGTTAATACTCAGTCAAAATATTTGTCAATTTTTTTCCATATTTAAAAGAAGGAAAAACGCAAGTAAAAGTAAAATATAACACTTAATAATTAAACATAATACAAGGCTTATACTTTAATTAACAAATTTTTGAATATGTGTGGTTTTAGATCATTTTAAGTGGATGATTTAAATGACCACTCTTAGTCTTTTTAGGTACAAAGAATAAGCCCCTTTTTTTAGTGTTAAATTTATGTGCTATGTTATTAATTTGTTCTTGACATTTATCATGAAGGCCTTTCCTAGCCTAGCCTCTTTTTCTATCTAGGTATTAGTTATTTATATTTCTTCCTACTCTTCACATACTGTCATTTAGAATAATGCATTGACCATTATATCGAATAAGATTTTTTTTTTAATTTCTTATTTCTGCAACTAATAACTGCTTAGTTTAGTTACCTAGAAGGAAATTGTGTTCTAATAAAATAAAAATTAACACATTGCTTCACTTTCTTACCATGCATTTTCCATAGTATGCTAAAGCCTTCCTTCTTTGTAACATCCAACAAATATTGGGATGCTCAACATTATCTGTATCACAGACTGGTGACTTAGGTAGCTGGTTGCAGTTATGTTGCATATTAACTGAAAAATAAATTTGTTAGTTGTATTTTTTATTGCTGTACCATTGAATATTATTCCTTCATTTGTACGGAATAAAGATATAATAAGCAACATGTACATTAAAAACACTGCTAGATAAAATTTTAGTCCCCATAAAAATTAAAACATTGATGGATTACTTTTTCACATTATTTATTTACTTATTTCATTCAGTTAATCTATATAAATTACATAGTTTAACCTCACTTTGGTATCAAGAATTTAGTACCTACAATTGAAAAATCAACATGAACAATCTGTGTGCAAATTTAAGATGGCAAATGCAGATACTATTTTTTATTGTGGAAAATGTTTATTAAATTTCAGATTATAGATTATTTACATGCAAATGAAAAAACTAGTATAAAATTAGCTTAATATAACAATTTTTCTTTTTGTTTTATAAATTATTTTTAATGATATATAATGAAGACTTTACTTACCACAGTCATACTGCTTGCAGCTTCTGTGTCTAATACTTAGACAAACCCTTTTTTTCGGGACACATCTTCAAAAAGGGAGAAAAAGTAAATAAAAAAATTAGCTGATGATCTTAAATATAATGTAAAAATTTAATTAAATAGAATTGGAAACTTGACGCACCTGTGATATGGATGACAGGAATTTGGACTGCATGGATCCGAATCATAGCAGGCACCAAATTCAAATTGATCATCAGTGAGACCTTTACATCTGAAAATATTGTAATAGATATTTTTATCATTGAAGAAAAGTTAAAGGGCAACTTTTTGAATGAAACTTGATCATAATTTAATGAAATAGGAATATAATGAATATATAGCCAAAAAGGCATTTCATTTATTTATCAGAATTTATATTTCAATCCTACTGGAAGCTGGGAATTTTATTTACTTTAACTTTTTCTTGTATTTAAAATAGAAGTAAAATATATTTCTGCAAAAAAATAATAAATACTGGGCTTGGCATTTAAGTAGCTTAGCATAACATAAGAAGTTTGTTAATATATACATATATTTATGAATGAAAAATATATCTTGCTTACGGAAATTCACTCACCTAAAAGGTTTAGAACACGATGTGTAATGCATGCCTTCTACATATTTGTTTGCCAACCTTTTAATTGCATAACAATGAATTCAAGATAGGAATATCCAAAGCACTAGTCTTAGGGAGCAGAGAAATATTGAAAAATGCAAACATTTTATGTCCCTGTCCAGTGTGCATTATGCCATTTGTTTATAATAATCAGTCACCTTAATTTCATGCTTAACATTTTCATCATATTTTTTTTTTTTGCCTAATCAAGATAATAATGCAATTATCAGATATTGTGGACTGAAAAATAAAATTGACAGTTGTATTTTGTCTACAATATTATTGAATGTCATTCCTTCATTTGTAAATAATTAAAGGAAAGGAAAACATGGGAAAATGGTTACAGTAATAAAACTCTTGATAAATTAACCATAATTCTGTTTACTTATGTTACTTATTCTTGAGTGATGATAGTTAGAATTAGTACTGATAATTTTGTGATTATGTATTTAGAATGTGCTTGATAAAGGTGCACTTTTTGTCAATAAAATAAAGCTTAAAAGATTTTTTTAAATTTAACATTTAATTTCATTAAAATTTAGATATTTTTAATGTAATTATCCAATTAAACTTTCAAAATACTTTCTCACAAAAATATTTTTTATACATTAATTTTTTTTAAAAAAATTATCTATTTTAAAAAATATTAGTTTGAACAGTGATACTTCAATTATCATTTTAAGTAAGTAAAGGAATAACATTTAGAAATAGTCGATATTATAGATGTTTCATTAATAACATATATTTGCATTATATTAATTAAAAAAATTGTAAAGATTTTATCTTCAAAACAAGAATAAAGCAAAACTTTAGGTTTCCTAAAATAATTTTTAAGTTTTTAAAAATTGCATTAACTATATTTCTATATAAAATAAGATTAATATAAATGTCTAAAAAGTATAATTTATGAATTAAAGGCTCCTTTTCAATATGTATATGGGTATATTAAACATAATTTTAGCAATCGCATGACCATATAGAAGATACTTTAGCAATTTTAACTTCTATTTATTTCATTCTGGTGGTATATTATGAACAAGAAGCAATGACGAAACTGATGACCATCTACATCATGATAAAAGAGCAGATGAAACCAAAATTTTTCCCTTCAGTGGCTTTTAATATGAGATTTTGACAAGGATTTCTTTGATATGTGTAATTTTAGGAAAGGGAAAATTAGGTGTCTTTAAAAAAATGTTGTCAGCATTAAGGATTTTTATTTTATTTTTCTGTTTTTAAAATATTTAATGAAATCAATCACAAATTAAAAGTTCTGGAATCTAAACACAATATTATCAAAATTTACCTAGCTAAACAAGCACTTGGATATGTTTTTCCATTAGCACCACAAACAGGAACATAATGATCTTGGCAATTACAGGGTAGGCCTAAAAAACAAAAAAGTACTATGAATGTATAGCAAAATATAATAAATAAGTCAAGATTATATTTTTTGTAATTTAAAACCAAAATGAGTTTTTTTTTTTCAAACAAGTTATTTCAAAGTTAACTGTTCAATGAGTTTGTTATTTGAATATTATTCATAGAAAATATTTAACTGATATTTATTTAGAGGTAAGGTTTAAAATATTCATACATAATTTCAGGTTTAATAATTCAGGAAGATAAAGAAGAATAAGATAATTCAGGAAGATTGCAATCATTATAATAAAATTCCAGTTTCTTAACTGACTAAATATGCAATAAATTATACATCTATAATCAAAAATATACCTGAATTGCATTGTTTTGGAGAGCAGGTTACTTCGCCATCATAACAAAAACAAGTTTTGCAGCCATCAACAAACAATGTGTTGTGATCTGTAAATTAAATTAAATAAAAGAGAATTATTAAATTGATTTTTATTATAGAAAAAATACATTAATCTGAATAAATTTTAAATGTCAAATTTATAAAATACATTTAAATCAAAAGGGAAAGTTTAGTATTAAATTTTGTAATGCTAATAAAAGAAAAAAAATATGGAAAGAAAAGAAATCAAATATTAAAATACAATAGATTATCCCATTACAAATTTGTTCAATTGATTTTAGCTATAACAGTTTCTAAATATGTAAAACTATTTTATGGCTATACTGTATTTCACTTTCATTTAAGGTAAAATGATATAATTCTTCAAAATTTTCAAAACTTCAGTTCAATTAGCAGATTTTAAACTCTTTCACATTGGTTTTGAATTTATTAAAAGTATGATTTAGGAAATTTATATTTAACTGAGCAATATTTTTCAAAAAATGAAAATTTAACCATATGGGTGAATATTGGATCTATGGAACTATTTCTTTTTAATGTTATAATATTTTTATAAACTCTCATTTACGCTCCAGAAGTCAGTCAAGTGTTTAACAATGCAAGTGCAAAGTGTTTACTATAGATAAAATAATATTTAATTCCCCCCATGCTATCAACAGATTTCTTTTCAAATTCAAGTACTTACTGTATCGCTTTCCTTCATGCCAACAGTGATCAGTGCTTATACAAGATGGTGTCATACAATCTTCTAGCACACTTTCAGGATTGCAGTAACAAACCATATGGCAGTGAGGTCCGTGTGTATTGCTAGGAACACGTACAAAAGAATTTCTTGGAACTATGAGTTGTGACATATCTCCCATTCTGCAACCTGTAACAATATCTAGTTTAGTATGCAGAAGTTAATGTGCTTGCTTTTTGTCTAAATGATCAACCCAAAATAATAAGTGAAGTTTTTCATTTAGCAAAGATAAAAAAAATCAAAGACAATATTGTTATCTTAATTCAGAAATAAAGTATCCTAATTCCATTAAATTTAGTTATATTTATTTTTTACTTGAACATTGAGTACTTTTTCACTCACATAATCAAATATTACTTTTTAAATTTCTTTTAAATGTTTTTATTTAAAAGATTTAATAAGACAATTTAATTTTTAAATAAGATAGTTTGCTCCTTAAGTGCCTAAACATTATATTCATTTACAGTGTCTGTAGAAATCTTTATTTCCTACCTG
The DNA here is from genome assembly GCA_026289955.1 of Argiope argentata. Taxonomy (NCBI): domain Eukaryota; kingdom Metazoa; phylum Arthropoda; class Arachnida; order Araneae; family Araneidae; genus Argiope; species Argiope argentata. Next base: position 7,044,527 of record JAOUZG010026641.1, on the reverse strand, counting down.
TCAGTATATCTAATTTTTTTTAATTACTTCTGCTTTTAGTTGGTATCTATACCTTCTTATGTGAAGCAAATGTGCTCTTATTAGTACTTTCAAAGAAAAGTGCAATTATATATATATATATATATATATAAATGAATATAAACTTGAATGTTTATAGATTAAGTTAATCACGATCGACAGTAGACAACTGGGATGACAGCTTTTACTAAGACCTAAAATGCATGTACTAAAAAAACATTTATAGAACATTGTATTCTTTTTATTTCTTGGAGAAAACGCACATTTTTCTCCTTTAAAATGACATAATTATAAAAGCACATTATTCAGAACCTATGAATAACTTATGGAAACTAATAGATGCACCCAAACTTAAAATGTTGCTTATCATTTAACATTGTATTCGGCTCTACCTACCAGTACTAATCTGCATTTAAAACGACGAATATATTTTAAATAACACATCGTTCTTTGCATAAATGACCATTTAGAATCCAATGCAAGGTTAGCAGTTAATAATTATATATCAAGATATTGCTGGAGAGTTATTAGCCCAAGTCTTAAACTATGAGAAATAAATATAGAAGGAAAGAATTTATTTTTTAATGTACTTTGATTTTTTTTATATAAAATGCATCATTTGATATTATATTTGAGGCAATTATAATTATGTTTATAGTTCTATAGGTACGTACATATTCCATATTTATTATTAAGTTACAATAAATATTGCAGACCTATGCCAATAGGTGGACTGCAAAACCTTTAAAAAATTAGAAGTAGCCTGTACCTTGGAAAGGGTTATACATTAATACCAACTGGAATGAAATAAACCTTGTTTGTCATTGTAAATTCGATGCAGTTTCTGTAATGTGATGAAATGACTGATACAAATTGATTTATAGTTTATTTAGATTTAAATCAGTCCACCCTGTGTGGCAATGGAATGTCTTAGTACGAACCCGTGACACTAGGGCCAGCAGCCGAATAACATAACCATAATACCAAAATTATACTTTAGTATCGTAGATGTTATCTGGGTTATGAAGTTAGCGCCATAGTACTCCTCCACCAGTGAATCTGCGGAGAGACGAACAATTTCAAAGTGCCAAGCATAATGCTAAGCGCGTTGCCAATCGAATATATGAGTTGCTGCGTCAAGTGAGTCTGATGGCTTCATTTTGCTTGCAGTGTCAAGTGAGTGATGGCTTTGTTTGCTCGCTGCGTCAAGGGTCGGACGGCTTTTGCTGCTTGTAGATGGTTCCAAGACAGATCAGAAGGTTACGTAGTCAAGGTCACCAATGTGGCGATTGAAGACCGTTGGACGAACCCGCGAAGCTAGGCCTAGTAGCGGAGTAACATAACCAAAATACCAAAAGTATACATTAGTATCTTAGATGTTATATGGCGTATGAAGCTAACTGTGTACCTGAACTTAAAAAAGGACAGTTTTAAAACGATCTTAATTCATAAATATGATCAGATGATGACTTTAACACAATCGGCTCTTATTCTCCTGATTTCCACATCACTTTAACGGAAGGATATTTGACCATAACATTAAATTCAATGTATATAGATTGCATTTAATGGAATGCAATTCTGAAACCTGGTACTCATTGATCCCTAAGGCAGAACTACATGTAGACAAATTAATTTGAAATTTTAGAGTGGAATTGATTGGAATAGGTTTGAAGCAAAATGATTAATATAACATTTATAAAAGCAAATAATGACAGTAATTAAAATATCTTCAATACTTGTAATGCAGTGCATTTGAAAATAAACTTTTTTTCTTATAGTTATTTTTCAAAACTTTACCTGGGACACAAGTGTATTGATTGCATTTTTGATGAGTTAAGCAGTTTCTATCCACCATGCACACGTCATGAAGACCTTTACATTTATTTGGCTTGCAAGGATGAGTAATTTCTAATGCTTCTTGGATGTACTTGCTTTGGACTAAAAAAAAAGAAGAAATTAGTGACAGTTACAGCTTTTTATTTTAGATTTACTTGCTGTTTATAATCAGTTGCAATTATAATAACCTATTCATGCATCATCAGATGCTTTCAAAGCAATGATTACATAATCATAACACAATTGCAACTTTACCCATATGCAACACCAAAATTGTATCTACACTGACAACAAAAGTACTTTAATCAACGATGAAGAGAGAGAAATATATATAAGTAAACGATAAAAAAAAACTAATCCAGAAACTAGAAACTATAATTATATTTTAACTAACTATATTCTAACAGAAGCTTTTTATACAGAAGCCTTTAAAAGAACAAGTTTCTCTGATTGGAACTTAATTAAAAACAAATTATCCATCAACTAAAAATTCATCTGCCACAAGCGGACGGTTTGAGTTTGTGTACTTAATATTTACCAGTGAATTTAAGATATACGATTAACATACAATGCAAGAACAGTTATTTTTTTATAAGTAGAAAATATTTAAGTGTGTATTTATTATTTGTGCATGCAGTCCCAAAAATTAAAAAA
>JAOUZG010026641.1:6994324-7027016 GCA_026289955.1 Argiope argentata | reverse complement strand
TATAACTAAAAAACATTTTTATATTATCCCAATGGAGTCTTTATTCTCTTAAGAAAGTATATTATGATTTCATTAAAGGTCAGTTTTAATACTTTTATAAAATCATAAAATAGGGAGTTAAAAAATCATTTTGCTGAAGTAAGACTTTGTAAATTAATTCTCTGAAATGTAACTTATTTTTAATCAGCCCTGTTCAGACAGACAATTTAATTTTTTTAAAGGAGAGATTGATATCTGGAATTAGTAGTTTTCTTTCTTAAAAAAATAAAATAAATAAACTATTATTGTAAATTAAACACGTAAAAATATAATTTTCAGCACGTGTTTGCAAGATATGAAACAAATATGAAAAAAAGAAATGGAAATCTGCTACCTCAAATTTCATTTTATCATGGGAGAACATTATTATTTTTAAAGCATTGCTTGTTTTAATTAATTTAAATTCTTAACCAATTCAAATAGGTTTGAAACAATCATGTGACTATCAGAGAACGCATGCGTGGATATATCGAGATTCGGGTACATGGCAGACATTCGTGCCAAATTGTAAATTTTCGTTAATGATAAATCGCCAAATATGACAACCATCTTTACGATTTTCTAATAACCCTAAAAGAGGAAAACTGATGTCACAAAAGCGATAAATCGCCAATTTTCTATCCATTCATTTTGTGGTTTCGCAAACCTAAAACTAATACAACATCGTGTTTTCACATGATAAAAAAACAATTAAAAAAACAAAAAACACTAGCTCTTTTAATTTCTGGCGAGTGTCGTTGATTTTTTGTGTTCAAAAAAAGTTCCTATTTGCATAAGATATTGTACGATATCTCCATGATGTTTAATATTCTGAATGTCGACCAATATCGTCAAGATATTGTAAAAATATCGTTGAGCATTTTGCACTATTGATGTCATGAAAAAACTCATCATTTCAGTTCAAGGGATTAAGTGAACAGGATGAGGGATTTAAATTAATCCTTTTTTTTTAGATTCTTCAATATTCGTAAGCAAGAAAAAAACAAAGAAAATTATTTAAAGCAATTCATTTAAATTATTGAATATTGTTATATTTAAGTTCTTTTTACCATTTTTAGTTCAGGCTTCATGTATTTCTTATTTCACGATTTTGGAAGTATGATGAAATTTTTTGAAGAAAATGAAATCGTAAATCGCATATTCATTACAAGGATGGAAGAAAAAAAATTAGAAAGCTTTATTATCATGTGAGAACATATATATATATATATATATATTGGTTTGAGGGTTTTTGGAATCTCATAATGCGTAGGCAACAAATTAACGATTTATCGCTTTTAGGGTTATAACAAAATAATGCAGAAAGTTGTCACTTTTGGCGATTTATCGAGAAAAAATCATTTCAAAATAGAAATTTAATTTGTAATTCTAAAGTTAAAGTCAATGGCTACGTAGTTACATTTTGTTCTGTTTTTAAAAGGTTTTTTATCATGTGAAAACATGATGTATTGGTTTGAGGTTTTCGAAACCACAAAATGAACGGACAGGAAATTGGCGATTTATCGCTTTTGAGGTATCAATTCTCCACTTTTAGGGTTATTAAAAAATCGTAAAAATGGTTGTCACATTTGGCAGCTTATCATCAACGAAAAACTACGATTTGGCACGAATGTCCGTCATGTACCCGATTCTCGATATATCAACGCATGCGTTCTCTGATAGTCACATGATTGTTTCGAACCTTTTTTAATTGGTTAATGACTTAAATTAATTAAGACAAACATTGCTTGACAAATAATAATGTACTCAAATTCTGACATAAAATTTGCGATAGCAGATTTCAATTTCAAACTTTTTCTAAATTTCTCTTATATTAAAGCCGATTCAGTACTTTTAATAATTATTTTAGATGCCCAGAAAAATTTTTATAAAATGAATGAATGGATAAATTTTCTAAAATTATTTTTGTCTCAGTAAGCTAAAAGGACAAGTTCGCTGAAAAAATAATGAAAAGAATTGCCTTAAAAACAAAGCAGAAACGCGAACACATGTTAAAAACGTTAAAATGATTAAAATTTTGTATTTTGTTCAAACCCTTTGCCATTCACATTTTCTTATTTTGTAAACACGGCCAAAGGGCTAATATTTATAATTTCGTATTCACAGATTAATAATAATTCTGACTTACCTGTAAACAAGCTCTCATACACTTTTCAGACTGAGGTATCCGACAGCAGGGTCGGCCAATCCATCCCTTCCCTTTGTCCACTTCTGGAAATTTGTATAGTGTTAAATTCAGTACTGATTTTATAACCTCAATTCACACAGCAATCTGATTCCTCAAAATAAACAATTTCAATAATCTGTAAGAGTTTAGCGGATTGCGCTAGGCCCGAACTCCCAATCTTATGGTTAGTAGCCGAGTATCATTCAGATCAAGCAAAAGGGGCCCTTCAGCTCGAAGGATATTAATTGGCTTATATAGAAATCACCACAGAGTATTAAAAGTAGTAAAATTTTCAACTAAGAATTATGATTGCTCAAATCGGTGCTGCTTGCCAGGCAATTCCTTTTCTATTTGTGGTTGGTATTTTCATATGATAATGTCTCTACATTCAGTTATTAATCTTTACTCTACTAATTTCAAAATTTTCTCTATTCGATAAACATACATATTGTAAATTAGTTACTATGTTAAAATGGATAAAAGAAAATATTTAAACTTATGTAATGAATTACTCATTTCAATAAAATTCTTTTGCTAATTCCAATGAAAAACACGAGAATTTATTGAAGCTTTTCAACATTAGACTGAAATCCTTTCAAAACAATATTATCAATCAGGTTAATGATCATAGAAAGTTTCAAAAGGCACTTTCAATGGATCAAATCTAATTTTAAATCTAGTTTTCATTAATGAAAATTCTAAATAAATTATTTTTAAATCACATCGATTCCCATTGTCTAAAGTATGCAGTGCCAAGTTTAGTAACTCTAGATATAACGGTCCGGCCTTTAGAGTGCATAAAAAATACATTCATCTTTATTATAAGTAAAAAATTGCGAAAAATCAAAATAGATAAATTTTTATCAGTTATTTAATATACGGATGAAACGAATTTTTAAATAATTTGAAAACTCAAAGTGGCAGTTGAAATGGAAATCACCCATATGCGGCGCAATCTCCACCTGTGAGTTATCTTTTATTATCATTATTATTTTCTCCAGGAAACGGACTGAAGGGTTTTGCCCTGCGAATAACCCGAGCTTGTTACGATTTTAAAATGTAACCTGAACTCCGATTCAACGATCAAGAATTCGCTGTAACCGCCCGTAATGGCTAAGAGGAAATCGGTTCGAGTTTACATAGCTCAAGTGATCTGTCATCGTATCTCGAGATAGAGAATGCGATATAATTGCACTAATAATAGGCTGTCGTTGCTCCGAGTGTTTGATGAGAGAAATCACATTAAAGAATCATATATAAACTAAAAATGCTGAATGTCATGTTTGAGATGAAACGATTCGGGCAATCATTTGATCTTAGAAATAAAAAGAAACTGCAGTCCGCACATATTTACAGGAAGCTGAGTTAAGTGAATTTTCAAAGGCTAGATTCCATAAATGGTTATTTACGTTAGGAAGCATAGCAGTTATAAATTGGCATTATAAGAGGTGTCATGATTTTTTTAAAGATATAGTCTCTAAATAGATATTTTTCAGATATATGTATGAAAAATTTCTTTTCTAAGCGTGAAGTAGTCATTTAATATACCCTTTTCTATTTCAGACGGATTTTTGTCTGAGCATAGAATTATCGTCCGTATAATTCCAGATAAACTATTCTCGAGCATGATTTAGAATCTTTATTTATTTTTATTTATTTATTGTTCTTAAATTCACAAAAATTACATTGCTGTAAAAATAGGCATATTAATCTTTATCAGTAAGTTCCATCGTCCACAGTTTCAGTAAATTTAATAAAAACGCTTTTTAAAGTAATATTTTTTATCAGTGCACTAAAAAATACGAATTATTTTTATTCTAATGACTGTTTACATTCTAGTCTTTAATTTACTTTGACCGATTTTTGTCGCTTCCATCCCTTCAGTCTGAGGATAGAATTATCGTCCGTATAATTCCAAATAAATCATTCTCGAGCATGATTTATAATCTTTATTTTATTTTATTTATTTATTGTTCTTAAATTCAAAAAAAATTCATTGCTTGTGAGAATAGGCATACTTTTCTTTCTCAATAAATTCCATCTTCCACAGTTTCAGTAAATTTAATAAAAACGCTTTTTAAAGTAATATTTTTATCAGTGCACTAAAAAAATACAAATTATTTTTATTCTAATGATTGTCTACATTCTAGTATTTAATTTATAATTCATCATTTTAAATAGTTGCTTTAAATAGTTCAGTTGCTTAAAATTAATTTTTCTCCAATGCGTAACATGAATTGTTTAATACAAAATTAAATGAATTATTTGAAAACAATTAATTTTGAAATTGTAAAAATAGGATAGAGTCATCGAGAGTATGCAAGAATCAAAATCTGAAAACTCTTGCACATCATAAAGTAAATTAAAAATTCATTTCGAATTCCCATTTTCAAAATAGGAAGTATACCAAACAAAATAAAAGTAGGTAAAAATAATTAGTTCGTTTTAATTGCAGTCTCGCAGTGACTAGAAATGCCTTACAAGTTCCTTCTACTTAAATATAATTTATAAAAATTACTTTTAAAAATATTACATTTCAAGATATCATCGTAAGTAGTCAGAATTAATTAATTAAATTTAATACAATAAAATTTATTATAAATTATACATTACGATTATTATGTTAGAAATAATTATGTTTATTATGGCATAAAAATGTATAAATAAGACGAATAATTGAAACCGGAACTTTAATATACAACTTTGATTAGTACAAATTTAATGCAATTAACGCATTTAGTTTAAAGTTATAATTTAAAGTATTTCAGAAAGATAATCTTTATATTACTGTATAGTATTGAAAATAAAAATAATACTAAGAATTGAAATCTGCTATGCTTATTTCAATGTAACATGTCAGAACATCATTTCTTGAAAGGCCAGTCATTGAAAACGTTTTATTTAATTAAACAATCTAATCTACTTTTAAAAATATTTTTATTAATGTTTGAAGAAAGCATCTAAAAAATGGCAGATTTTGCAAACGTATGGATTAATCAAACAATTTAAACTATTTTTTTTTAAAAAGATTTTTATTCAAGTTTGAAGAAAGTGTTCATAAAGTTAAACAAGCTGAAAAAATCATCTCAACAAAAAATAATAATTTTAATGTACTAAAACCTTTCCCAATAAATGCTCTACAAAACGGTGTAAATATCTCCAATATCCATTCACTATTTCCCGAGTTTTTGTGGTTCCAACAATCAGGCGCTTTCAGGAGGCTTCATTTTATGCTATGTATAAATACGTAAAATTTTCAAAATTGAAAAGCGACTGCAATAAATAAATTTAATGAAAATCCGAATTTGAGTTCCTTTAAACTATTATATCTTCACACAGTTGATACGAGCATGTCTATCATTAACAAAATTATCAATTCCAGATACATTATTTTATGTTATGATGTTTGATTAATAATGATTAAAATTGAAACTCACTTAGAATCATGTGAAATTATTTTGGAACAAATACATTAATTTTGAATCAGGGCCAGCTGAAAAGAATGACATCTAAAGCCTCTATTTATTCGTCAAAACTATCCCCAGTGGTCGGAGGCTTTGAGCCCATGATGGCCGATTTAAGCAGTACCAGATCGAAGTTTCTCGTTAAATAGCACTCTTTGCGGAAGAAAAATTTGTACAAAGCAAATTCAGCGTTATACTCGTTTGACTAAATAGTAAAATAAAAAAGTAAGTTTTTAAAAATCGTCTGAAAAATCAATAACATGAAATGCGAAAGAGAAGCAGTAAAATGAATAAGCCATCATTATTTTTATAATTGTTGTTGTTGATGTCTTAAATGCTTTATCTAAACGTAAAAGTCTTGTAACGTAAAATACTATTACAAAATACTATTACAAATAATAACGTAAAATACTATTACAAATAATTTTATATACCACTATCATACAGCAAAGAAATATATTTATTGCAATTAAAATGCAAGCAAACAGTTAATCCTTTTTTGTATTAGGTTTTTTTTTCTAACTTCCAAGCTTTTTTGGGAGCAAAATAATATATATATATATATAAACTTTCACACTACTATTTTATATCACATTCTTATTAATAGACGCTTAATCGTCAAGAATTTAGAGTAAAAAAATCCTGAATTTTTACGGTGAAATCAGTCAATATCGATACTATCAGAAACCAACTGACTTTTCCTCAATGACAAATATCAAAAATATTGTGTGGTTCAAAATGGCGGGTCACTCTCCTTGGCATTTAAAACCTGCATGCTATTTATCATTTTTTTTAGAGAAGAGATAAGATTTATTAAACCGGAACATAAAAATCAGGAGGGAGGGGATCAGACTGGATTACTACATTACGCTAACTGACGAATGAGGAGAAAAACCAGAATACCTTTTAGAACACATACAGCGGCTTTGAAAAAAAATTAGAACTTATCATAAGGTACATTTTAGAAGTGAACATATTTAAATCAAGGTTGATCGAAGAAATGGGATAATACTTTATAACTCGATATTTTTACTGAGTCAAATTCTTTTTTAGTAAGAAGCAACTTTTTTTTAACAACGTAAAACGTATTCATTTACATACATTTAGATTAATATGCTAATAATAAGGCCTTTAAGATATTTGAGAACGTAAAAATTAAGTAAGGTATCAGAGAAGACAAACGAATAAGAATTATATTATTTAATGGACGTTTTATAGTTTCGATTTAATAAAGATTTTTTTCCCTATGATGTCATTAAAGGTTTAATTATTACTGGGATATGAAATAGAGTTTTTTTTTTAATATTACAAGGTTACTATTTTTGCAAAGCACTAAATATATAAAAAAATGTAGTGGATAATTATAATTTGTTTTAAAATTTATTATACTATAAATATTATTTTAAATTTTGCTTAATATTAATGCGAAGAATGAAGACTTGAATGTGTTTTTAAAAGGTCTTCAAAATATGGTTGGCATTTATTGTAGTATTAGATTACTATTTTGTTGTTGTTGTTGTTACTAATGACACTTGCCTTTGACAAGCTAATAATTGTAGTTTTTTGATCAATTATTTATAGTAATTGTAATTGTTAGGGATAGCCCTGTTTGTAGGACGTTGAATTTGCATCCTTTAGGCTGCGAGTTCGAATCTGCCAGCCGAAGATTCTCCATTAAATCTGTTGTCACATTCTCCATGTGGAGAGTAATACCACTGGGGTACTGGGTCGGAGGTGATTGTTCTCTGTTTCAGATCTAAAATAAGATCTGTGGATGAATGAAGGAAATGCATGAATGAAGTCCGTCCCTAAAAAAGGTTTGTCATACTCTCAGAAGCTACTGCACCCCTCCTTCCGTTGTAAAGTGGAACACGAAAACAGCAACAACAGTTGTAATTATTTAATAAAAAGTAGGTAAAATAAAATTTTCCCTAATTACCTAAGTAAGAATTGATTTAAAACATTATTTTTTTATATTATTTGTTTTTGATTGTATTGAAATATAATTATTACAAATGGATGTAATGAAATACAATTTTACATTAAAGAAAGGCCATCTTTCTGGCACAGAGGTAGCTTGTCTTCCTCGTGTTCTGGGAGTCCCGGGTTCGAATGCCGGTTCGGGCATGGTTGTTCTTCTGTGTGCTATCTGTGAGATGTGCGACTGTGCCCCCCTGTAAAAATGGGCTGTGCTAGCAAATGTGGTGAGCGTGTAGCTAAGTCGTACTCTTGGCCCTAGTTGGCGCTACTTCAAAAAAATAAGAGACGCTCCTTTCGGCTTAAATCTGCTGCTGTATCAGCAGGGGGGTTTCCATAGGCAAATGCCATAAGTAACAATAACATGAAAGAAAGAAAATAAATTAACAATAAATTCGATCTCGACCTTATTGGAATTTCATCCATTATATTCACTTTTGGCTCTGATGTATTGTGAGTATAATTATTGTTACATTTCATCTACTAAGATAGAAAGAAAGAAAAAAAAGATAATAACAAATGAGAATCTCTGAACTTAACATATAGCTCAATGTCAAGGTGAAAAACGTGGGAAGCGGCATAGTCCACCTGCACGGAAAGGACTTTGAGCGTCAAATATCCAATTACAAATGCCGTTTGTCAACTACTCGGGACAAATCGGTCTAATTGAATAAAACCGGTACGGAGTTAATCAATGGAATACATGAATAAGTAATTCCAAACTCACCTTCTAACGTTTCGTTCATGCAGTTCCAGAAGGAAATCTGAAAGGAGAACAAATAAGTAATTAACATATGTAATTTGCTTTAGCTCTATCAGCGAAAGAGATCTCGAGAGATTCATGTTATATTTTAATGCGCGTAGCACTGATTAACAGGTGGTTGTTGAGCGGGAGAAAAAACAAAGAAGAAAAAAAAAAGAACACCTTCTCGATTAACTCCTCTTCTTTTTCGCGAACGAACCCGTTCTCTAGTTGGAACAAATAAATTACGGGCAAGTTCATTACACTGGGGATTCGAGTCATGGGTGTGCCCAGAAATAATAGAATTGTTATACACCTTATCGGTAGATGCATTATTGAGCTGTTCGGAATGCGGTTCAGATTAAAAGAATCCGCGGAAGTGGTCTTTGGAAATGATATAAAAGAAATATTAGTTCAATGCAATTACATTTTTTCCGAAGAGATCAACTGATTAGAGGATGTCTGTCTGTAAGTCCTACGGTGATGATGGAGAGCTAATAAATTTATATTTTTTTTTCTCAATCTCATAGATTATAAATATATATAGTAAGAAAGAAATATTAAATAGTTTTTCTTCTCGAGATCGACTGATTAGCGGACGTCTAACTTTAGTTTTACGGTCCAGTCGAAAGGGATAATATTTGCTTCTCTCGACGTAATAAATCATAAATAAATATCTGTTCACAAAATTATTTAACGCAATTAACTCTCTTCTCAGATTTTGATAATCTTTTATTTGCTTATAAAAATAAAATAAAATATAATATCAAATGGGATGAATAAAAGCAATTGATTTTTAAAAATATGTCACTAAAAATATAGTAAAAAGGATGATTAGTAAACCAATGTTTGTAAGAACCCCTGCTTTATTACAGTCATTAACTGTTTCTAGAAATCGAATGCGCTTCATTAAGCCATTGACAATTTTCACGCTATTTTTAAAAAAATATTTTCTAGCATGGATAATTAATAGTAGGTTGAACGAAGGAGGAACAAATATTGATAGCAAAATAATTAAACGCTTTTTTGAATGATATTTTAAGAAATAAACTCAATTAATTTAATACATAAACAAATTATATGTTATTACTTTTATTTTTATAAGAGACAAAAATTATGATTTATTATATCAATGACGAAAGTTGAAAAAATTTCTTACTATATATTAAAAAAACTTTTTTTGGAAGCTTTAATTACGCTTTCCATTAAAATATTTTAGAAAACTTTTCACAGAGTATTTAGCTTAATAAAAGTTCATTTTAGAAAAATTCTAAAGTCAGATGATATTTTGGAAGTTTTAATTACGCTTCCCTTTAGAATGTTTTAGAAAACTTTTCACAGAGTATTTAACTTTATAAAAGTTCATTTTAGAAAAATTCTAAAGTCATATAATATTTTGGAAGCTTTAATTACGCTTTCCATTAAAATATTTTAGAAAACTTTTCACAGAGTATTTAGCTTAATAAAAGTTCATATTAGAAAAATTCTGAAGTCGTATAATATTTTGGAAGCTTTATTAAAATATTTTAGAAAACTTTTCACAGAGTATTTAGCTTAATAAAAGTTCATTTTAGAAAAAATCTAAAGTCAGATAATATTTTAATTTTTTTCTCAAAAATGAAATACCAACTGAAAGAAAAAATACCAAATGCTGATATTAAATAAATTTTTTTAACTATATAATTAATTAACTTGTAAAAAGGCATTTAATGAGTAATTATAGACAATATTAAAGAATTAAATAATGTTTTACAATTAAAAAACGCATCACAAAAAAGAAATTTTCAAAAGAACATTCGAAGATGAGTAAAAGATGTTCTTCCTCAGTGCGTTAAAAGCTTTCTTTAGATAAGAGGCTAATTTAAACATGTATTCCAATCATGAATTGGGGGGGGGGGGAACAGCATTCTTTCAAACATTTCAAACATTCTGAAAAGATAGCTTTTATCGCTGGCGTGTATTTTATTATTAATCAAAAGCAACAGCACTGATTTAAAAAGAAATCCTAAGAGTTCGTAAAACTCATTCGTAAGATAATAAAACATGTATAGAAATGACAACAGGGTTTTTAATTTGTTTTTCTTATCAAGAAATACAACGGGAGAAGATATGCGCGCAGAACGTGCGCATCGTACCAATTCCGTAACGAGTCACTCTCATATTTATACTGATGAAACTGTCCGCTGACTTCCTCGTACGGACTTGCCCTACAACGCGAATGACATCGGATCGCGCATTTTATGAGGACGAACAAATGGAATTTCACAAGCTAAACGTAATGAATCGTTCAATTCCCTGAACGAGGTGACAATATCCGGCGTTTAAGTGTCACCAATGCGCTCGTAATGTACGAAGCACGGAAGGTCACGATTATTACTGCTTTGAAAGGAACGATATTTTGGAAGCGTCACTCGGCTCACGAGGAGACAATGCTCAGCTTTATTAAATGAGTGATGACATGACATTTTAGCGGGCGAGTTCCGGCCGTTTCACAGTTGCGTGCTCAAAAATTAATAAGCAAACACTTAGTATCATCGACCATGTGAGATTTCTCTCTCTCAAGATAACGATATATCAGATACGAAAAGGTTAAGAAAGTAAAATACTTGCGATCAATATAAATCGAATGAATTGCCCCCAAAAATTTTTAGTCCTTTGAATTTAGGTATGTTTTAAAACCTTTTTCCATTATTATCATGTCAGAACTTGATGGAACATCAACAAAAATTCGGAGACGAAAAATTGAAATTTTATTATCTGCACGAGCATCTCAAAAAATTAGCTTTTAATAACGCGTTGCCATCACATTTACAGAAGTTCTGATTAAAAAAATAAGTTAATGACTATAGCAAATAAAACCTAGAAAAAATGCCATTTTGAGGCACGTGATTATATGAAATGAAATAAATAGGAGATGCGATATTTTTTTAAGAAATAAATGCGAGACAGAGTTTTTTGGATCGTTTGCAATGCTAAAGTGACTCATTCAATGAAACATTGAAAATGAATAAAAATACAATTTAACTTGCACGAGCGCGTGGTGCTTGACCGTTCAAGAAATGAAGTTCTGACATGATACATTGAAATATGCATAGCAGATTCCATTTCAATCTATTTATAAAAATTATTTTTAATTACTCTCCGTGTACAAATTGTAAGGAGTAATAGAGCCACGATTACTGCATTGCTCGTGCCAGAAGGTACTACAACAATAATATTAACCCTTTGCACTCGATTGCATTCAAGACGGTGCATCATTTTGACGCTTTATTTATTTATTTTTCAATTTTGATTATTGAAAATACCCACAGAAGTGTAAAAAGACAAAGAAATTCAAATTTAAACACACACACACACACAAATTTGGAGAAATAAACAAGTCCTTGTATATTAAATAATTATGCATCGAATTACTTTTCTGAGTGCAAAGGGTTAAGAGAATTGGCCTTTTGCATTCAGAAAAGTAATCTGATGAAAAGTAATCATATTAAGAAGAGGACTCGTTCGTTTCTCTGAAAAATAAAAGTATACATATAATTATTTTAATTTATTTTTCTCATGCTGTTACACATATCTTACCATTTTGAAGGTATTTTCAACAATTGAAATAAATAAAAAAAAAATCTACGATCGCAAATTTCATGTTATAATGCAAGAACATTATAGTGTTTTAAAGTCATTTATTGTCTTAATTAATTTAAGCCAATAACTGGTTTAAACCGGTTTGAAACAATCACGAAGTTTCTCTATCGGTTTCTATTCCTCTAATTATATATATATATATATATATATATATTAAAACTTTCATTTTTATTTTTCTTAGCTGGCTAACGAAGTTTTGGAGCTCGACCGATTTTGACATGAAATAACAGCTATGGTGTCATAGTTCTACGTCAACCTTTTAAAAGCACAACTTTTGCGAATAAGCATACGTAATAATAATACAATATTGGTAAAAGCAGGTCAACTTTTTAAAAACATACCTACTTTCAAAGAAGCATACATAATAATAATGCAATACTGTTATAAGCAAGTAAAAAAATTCTTCAACTCATAATTTCCGGCAGCCCATAATCTTTATTTTTTGCCCGTAAATTTCGGTGACATCAAAAACTCCCAACCAAAACAACATTATGTTCTCACATGATAAAAAATAAACAAATAAAACGTCAAGGCCATCTTTAAATGGGAGTGAGAGTCCCCAACTAAGTGTAAAAGTTTTAAAGCTAATTTAAAAAGTTAAGTTAATTGTACAGTAATTATAACAAATACATTTTAAATGGCAGAGAATATTAACAATAAAAGGAATTCACACTTGGAACATACGGATGGAAATTTGAAGTTCTAAAGTTGTTATAAAATTCATAGCTTCCACCTAGTAAACAAGCAGGCTTAAATAACGAGCTTTTGACTCAAGCCAGACAAGCAAGTGTGTATATCGTGACGGAGCAAGTGAAGAAAATAACATTATTTAAATAAATAAATAAAATCGTAAGAAGTTCCTTTTCTGCGCTCTTTTTTTACTTTTGCTTAAGCAAGACGGTTTACCTACTGATGGAGTTATACCCAAGTTTGATTTTTCGTCAACAATTAGAAAGTAAATATGGCACACGAATTTTAAGAAATAGCTTTTATTCCAATTTTAACAGTCGTGTTTATACATACAAAAAAAATTATTGCTCTTCATTGGATTTTGTTCAAAGTTTAATACCTGCAGTTTGTATATAAAAACCACAAGCCACATTTTATCATTATAAATTTTTGTGGTTTTAGGTTATCATGTTTACATGTATACGAATAGAAAGACAGCTATTTTGACGGATTTTATCTAACTTTTTTGTAGTTGTTTCTTATGGCACTTGCCTAGGACAAGCTCGCTGAAGTAGTCAACGATTTAAGTATAATCAAAATCTCTCGCTTTGAAGTAGCGCCAACTAGAGCCAAGAGTACGACTTTTGCTACTCACTCATCACATTTACTTGCACAATTCCTATTTACAGGGGGGCACATTCACATACCTAAAATATAGAACACAGAAGAATAACCACTGCCCGAATCGGGATGCCCAGATCTCAGGGAAGACGTGCTCCCCCTATGCCGGGACGCCGGCTTATCTAACTTTAATACAAATGAACAGCAAATGCATATTAAATCTTATTATAAAAGTTTTTTTAAAGAAATTATGTTCACAAACTTAATCTGGAATTTTTTTTTTTAGGGGAACCGAGGGAGGATTTTAAAGAAACCTAAAACGTCGGCTTTCATTAGATTCTCCGACTTTCCTGTTCTTAATCAATCTTTTTCTCATATTTCGTCAAATGCAATAAATTTATAAATGGAAAATATTAGTATTGACCCAGTGAAATTTTCCCTGAACTATCTCAGAAGTAATAGAATAAATATTGTCTGAAAAATAAATAAATACTGTCTGTACATCACTGTGGTTTCTTTAGAATGTTTGTTTGAACTGATCCCATTTCTATAAAATACTTCCAAATATTCCATTTTGTAACAAACTGGATCGAAGAATACTTCTTAGAAAAAATCAAATTCTTGTAGCTTCTGTTTTGAAGGAACTAGAATAATATGATGCAAAAATATTTATTTAGTTAAATATTCGCCGAATAATTTTTTATCGTAGTGATCGTAGTAGCAAGTAATAAGGTGATAAATCGCTTACTTTTGATGATGATCTCGTGTCCGCTTTACAAAGGAAGGGGGGGGGGTGCAGCAGCTTCTGAGGATATGGAACCCTAAGCACCCGAAGGCAGAAGTCTGACTTCTATGTCATATAAGGATGACACACTCATATTCACTTGCACAGCCTCTTTTTACAGGAGGGCACATCCACACAACTCATAGATAGTACACAGAAGAACAACCACGCTCTAACCGGGACTCGAACCCAGGACGCCCAGATCACGGGGAAGACGCGCTTCCTCTATGCCAGGACGTCAGCTAGCTTACTTTTACATTTTTTAAAGGAAAAATAGTCTTTAAAAAACTTTTTTTGTATTTTAGGATAGTAAATTTATACGTAGTGAAGAATCTTTTGACACCATTATTCATGGAACTTCAAACCATGTTTATAGAATTAACAGACACTTAGTTTAGGTAAGTGGAATACAGGTCATCCAATTTTTGAGATCCATTTACAACACACACTGAATTACTTTTTCTATTCAAAACAAACACTAAATTGACTATATAAATCTTTTTTTTTAATTCCAAGTTTCGTTCAATTCAAGTTTTTTTTTAAATTTTACGTCTAACATGGTTACGGTTACAGTTTTTCCTACATCTATTTCAAACCTTGTTATTTATATTTTTAAAAAATCGTGTTCTCCTTCTCAGGTGAATTTTACAAACGATGAATAGAGAAGTAGCAAAGTATTTTGAACAAGATGCGTTGCTAAATCACACAGCTGGAATGGGAATCAAACTGAACCCGGATTTGACATTGATTCTATAAAACAACACTTTATTGCACATGTCCGGGCAGATGTTAAAAGATTTATGCTCAGGTGTTTTCCTAGACATGACATTTTATTGGTTCGAGAAGTCGATCGAGTCGCAAAATACGAGAGACCTGTCATTCACTTACATCACAGCAGAAGATATATTTTAACAAAACAATGGATCGCTATCATTGATGTGGATACAAGAACAGCTTGAGGTATTGGCATTCTCGGTAGAATGAGACGTTGAATTCATGTTCCAGGTATTTTATGAAAGCTGAAATGAATCAAAAGATGATTTTTGATACCGTATGGTGTGATGGGTAAAGACGTTGGAAAAAATATACAATTCAGCTCATTTCTTGAGACTAAGACATTGAATAAACGAGCAAATACACATCTGTCATAATAAAATGTGGATTACATTGGGCATTTACAACACAAATAATCACATCTTTCTAAATAATTGCACAAAACATTAAACCAGTAACAAAATCGTTTCGATGTTTGGGTTTAAAATAAATTAAAAAAGATATTAATGACTAGCAATTTTTAGTCAGATCAGGCTCATAGGGAATGTTCACCGTCTTTAATTCCAACTAAATCTTATGTGCAACCTGATGTTCATAATTCCACCAGCAAAAACATTTTAAGTACCAAATTGTAATCCGAGGCATTAACTGTGCCATAAAAGCTTAAGTAACCGGAAATCAATTTCAAATTGGTTATTATTTGTGTTTGATTTAAAAATTTCCCCCTTCTGATTTCTTATATAGATTTCACAGATAATTAGCAGAATACTTCTTATTTAGCATTCATAAACAGAAAAAAATCACTTAGTTTAATATTTGTTAAATCAATGGAAGTTATTTTTTTTATCAATGGAAGTTATTTGTTAAATCAATGGAAGTTTAATATTTGTTAAATCAATGGATGGTGCACATTCTTACTCTCCATAGTGTAAGTTTGAGCTAAATTTAGACCTTCTAGATCAAACGGTCCTTCCTCTAAATTGCCAACTCAATAATTGCTCAAACGCACTCTCCTTTATAATTCATAAATATGCTTTCAATATTAAACCCATGGAAAAATAAATGCGACAACAATTCAATCTTTACAATACCCAAGGCCTGACTAAGGCAGGAGTATACGGGGCAGTTGCCCTGGGCCCCAACCTAATTGGGGAAACATTTAGAAATTTTTCCCCAATTAAGAAATTGGAAAAAAGAAGATAAGAATTAAGAATTAAGAAAAAAATTAAGAAATTAAGAAATTTTATTTTACATTTTTTCAATGAATGTTCGTCATTACTAAAGTAGCAAAGCAGGGGGGGGGGCAAAGAAGTTTTGGCCCCTGGCTCCAACTAGGCTAAGTCGGGCCCTGACAATACCAAATGCAACCCATTCCTTTCTTTTTCTCAAGCAAATATTCATTTAACTGATACATATTTACGGTTACAAAAGCAGTAAAAGTGAATATGAAATATATTATCCGATATATTAATTTTTTGCAACTAAAATCTCTTTATTTCAAAAATTTAACTGAACTATTTTTTAATTGATTGAAAATTAATCGAATATTGATATTTAGTTATTAAGCAAATAATATTTGTTTTATGAGGTTTCTAACGTAAAAATTTAAAAAAACCAGAGATCATATGATTCGATCAAAATTTTCAGCACATAATTAATAGTTAGATTAATAAAGAATATTACTTTATATAAATTCTTTAAAATAACTTTTGTATTGTTATTATTGCTCGCTTAAATACCATAGTTGCATTTATAATTTACAACAACTAGAAATGAATTAAAAGCCGAACGAGTATTTATTGTAAATAGAATAGATGAAATTATGAAAAATCACTCAGAGCGTGTGAATTAAATGTAACTGCAACATTGGAATTATATTTTAGAATCCATACTACTGTATTCGTTGTACAATTCGGGCTGAAGTAAGGTACACAATGTTCAATCAAGGTTTCTAATTCATTGGCCAGATTATCTGCATATTTGTAAAGACTTACAAGCTAAGCATATTTAAAAATATGTACGGAATTTTTACATATTATATTAAATGCAAAATATCATATATGGTGCTAAATTTTGTTAAAAGAAACTGCAATGTCTATCCAAAATTTTTCCAGAAATTGTTTAACTGGAATAATTTTGAAATATTTAGACAAGAAATAGATATAATTTAGGTAAGGTAATAAAAATCTAAGATAAGATTGCAAATGTATAATATAGTTCAAAAGTGGAGTTATCAATGTAAGATTAAAATTCTCATTTCTTTAATTGCTAAAGATTAATATTCAAATTAAGCGAATAATTACCTCATCATGATTAAAAGTTTTCATATAATTTCTAATTATTTGATCAATGCAATTTCTTGGATATAAGGAGATGACAACCTTACTCTAGGAAAAAATATAGAATATATGTAAAATTCTAATATTTCTAGCATGCCTAAAAAGATAGAAATCTCGAGGTAGATTTAGTTTAGTTTAGTTACACTACCCTTCCGTTTGGAAAAATGTATGTGCCAATTCGAGACAAACTTTGTAATTTAGAACCTGATCAGATGATGAGGTCAATGCCTGAGGGGGAATCCACATCCAAACTTCTGTATCACACCTATAGAAGGATGTATGGACTACGACATCAGATTTTCCGTACACCGGTTTCACACAAATTACAATTCTTTGGTGAAATTAGATTTCGAGTCCCGAATCTTCCAGCCTCGAAGCCCAATAGGCCTTGGACCCTCTCTCTTAGTATAATCTCTATTGCAATATCAATGGATTATAGGTTTGAGGAAATACTAAAGAAAATATTCGTTGTGTAAAAGGACAATATATCTACTTTTAACGTAGACAATAAGGAATTTATCTTCACGCTTGCCGATAGGGTTTTTTCTTTTCATTAATTGGTAATTTTTATAAAGTAGATCACATAAATAAACTAAATCATACCAATTTTTTAGATCATTAAAACTTAATAAATCTACAATATAAAGGTAAACAAATTCAAGAAACCTTGGACATACAAATATATGCAATATTTAACTAACAGTATATTATACATTTATTCACTTTCTAAAAAGCTTATAAATAAAACTTATTATCTGCTTAGTTATCAGGCCATAAGAAAATACAGAAAACGAAACAGTAACACGTAAATTTATAAGAATCATTTATATTGTTTTCTTTTTAGTGAAAATTTTATTAGTAGGGAAGAAGTTATATATAATTTTAGAAATCCTATTATAAATATTTTTTAAATTTTACTTAAGGATTAGATAGAGACGCTTGAAATGAAACGCATTTCTGAATCCCACGGGAGTAGAAAAATGCCAACAACAAATCCGCAAGGACAAGAACGTGTTATTGCAGAAACAAAACACATCCTTGAACCTGACATATGAGTTAGGTTCTTCTTTTTCCGAAGCAAGTTGAATTCAAGCTAATTTAACTGTGCCAAGAATTTTCCTTGGCTACATGTCAGTTTTTTTTTTTTTTTTAATTCTCTCGCCAAGTGTAAGGTCATTGTACGTTAATACGCGTGTTTAGTTGGAGAGATTAGAATCAACCGGCGATTTTGATGCAGAAATGGAAAGCCGCAAGGAAAAATTAAAATTAATAAAACCGAGCGAGCAAATTATTTCGGTAAATAACACTGGAGATGAATGCTAATTTAACACTTAATGTTGTGGTTCGAGGTATAATTGTACCAAATTGAAACAAGCCATAATTCTAGCGAAGAGGACGCAATTAAGGTTTGCGAGAATTGAGAGGCATTTCATAAAATAAAATAAAACAATGTAAATTACAGTTCTTTCTTACGGAGTGAGAGATTTATCAGAAATTCTGGATACAATAAATAAAATTTACAGTAAACAATTGAACTATGAAAATATGAAAATCGGATACTACAATCGTCATGTTTTCTTCTGAAAGTTGTTAGGAAATTTTTGTTCTCTCTCAGAGATTCTACAAAAAATTGATTCTAGAAAAAAAATTACCGATCGTTCATTTTCAATCTATTAGATTGTAATAATATAATAGAATTATAATATTAGAGATTAATCTTGTATCATTACACACAATGATTAATCTTGTATCATAAGAAATTTACAAATGTAACAACATTTTTAGCCAGCATCCTGCCATAGGTGTAGCACGTCTTCCCCGTGATCTGAGCATCCCGATTCGGGCATGGTTGTTCTTCTGTGTTCTGTCTGTAAGGTGTGTGAATCTGCCCCCCCCCCTTGTCAAAAGGAGCTGTGCAAGTGAAAGTGATGAGTGAGTAGCAAAAGTCATACTCTTAGCCCTAGTTGGCGCTACTACAAAATCAAGAGACGCTGATTAGGCTTAAATTGGCTGACTACCTTAGCGAGCTGGTGTTTGTTATGGTAAGTGCCATAACAAACAACAACAACACATAATTTTAACAGAATATTTACTGTGTCCACAGACAGGCTGTCTTTGAACACGGTAGCTTAAAAGCTCAAAGAAATATATGGATGAAAGTAGGTAGGTAATATATTTATATTAAAATTGTAGAAATATATCGGATTGAAGCCTGTTTTCTCATGCGCCCTGGAATCTCAAAAATATTTCATTTTTATACATCAATTTTTATTTGTGTATTTGATTTATTTTTGTATTTGTATTTTGAGTTGCTTACTCCACTGGTTAACAATGGATCCTATTTATTTGTGTGTGGGCAAAACCGATAATTGAAAAACACAAGCGAGGTTTGACGGGCTTCAGAATGTAGGTTTAACGCAAAATTTATGCATTGTTTCTCAAATTGATGAACCAAATCGGAAGGGCGGATATAAATTGTATATTTTATTCTTGTCATGATACTAAGAAACTAAGGAAAAAACATGTTACTTTATTTTAGTACAAGAGAAAGTTCTCAAGAAAACGATGCTGCTGCTTTATGTTTCAATATGAAACATTTCTCATACCTCGCAAGAGAAGAAAAAAAAAGGATTAAAATACTTTAGATGTTTGTGTTAGAAACTCTGCATTCAATCATTTTTTATACCAATAAAATACATTTTTAGGATACATCGGGAATATGTCGACTGAAAAATCGTGAAATAATTTGTTCCGATGGATTAAGTATTTTGGGCCACGCCAGCTACTAAGCCTCCTACTGTTTAGAAGATGTTGTTGCACTATTTGAACACTAGATAGATGACACTTTTCAAACTGGAAAGCAAAATTACAGGTTTGTAACAATATTCATATTCTACTGCATCATCCACAAAATTTTGAATTCAGCTATGCCAACAAATTCATGAAATATAACTAAACCATTCATTTCAATTCAATCAAGTAAGAATAGGCCCTTTATTATTAAATATCCCAGATACCAAGCTGCTCGTATCGTGTTTTTTTTCCTGAGAAAATAATTAGATACGAATCACATATTGATTACGTATGAATATTATTCATTCTTATCTCATCTAACATCCATCAGTGATATCTCACAAAATTTTGAGATACCGGAAGGTTATTATCCAATGGCAACAATGCGAGAACCACAAAAGTTTACAAGATGACGATATGTGACATTATCAGCATGACAGTAGATAAAAAACATATCTCTAAGAGTAAATTATATTTTTTAAAAAAATTATTGTGAAAGTAAAATCATGTTCTTTTTTTAGGGAAGGCTCGGTATAGATAATCTTAAAAAGCAAAACCTTATCTAATTATAAAATTTTATTCAAATAGTTAGAGTTGTTTTCGAGATACGCTAAATAAATAAATAAACGTATAACGCATAAATTAATAAATAAACGTATAAACGTTTTTAAATGTACAACTCTTATGTATTATAAATATGTTTATTATTAGTGTGTGAGTTTATTGTTGGCCATGCAAAGTTATTCTTTAAAGTTGACTTTCATGTTCAAAACACAGTTTTTTGCCGGTGTCTTGGCACAAAGGTCTTCCCTGTTATCTAGGCACCCCGGATTTGAATACTTGTTTGTTCTTATGTGTTCTATCTGTGAGGTGTGTGAATGTGCCCCTCCCCCTGTAAAAAGGGGTTGTATAAGCGAATGTGATGAGTGAGTAGTTAAGTCGTACTCTTGGCGCTAGTTGTCGCTACTTCAACAAGAGACGCTCATTTGGCTTAAATTGGCTGATGCTTCAGCGAGCTTGTGCATGGCAAGCTTGTGCAAGGTCGGATTTCTTTCTTTTTTTTATTTCTTTAGGTTCTTTCCTATTTTCACTATTGTACTTTTTATTTCTAATTTTTGCTTCTTTTTTTCATTAATCTATGTTCCATTATGTTTTTAGGAATAGAAGCAAACGCGCTATTAAATATACATTTGTGTATCTTTTTAATTTAATAATTAAAATGGCAATTCGTCATGTATCTCTTATAAAAACGTTTCTTTGTTCTTATTACACCCCCACACGAATATCTTGTTTAAAGATCTAAGATGTACATATACTCCGTTGAAAAACCATTTAAACTCAAACCATTGTTTATAACTGAACGTCAAAGGAGAACTCTGAAGAATGTTGTGCTTTCTTAATATTCCGGGTCTTACCGTATCCGCAATTCAAGATATTTTTCCCTCTACACAATGAAAGCGTTTTAAGAATTTGGAAACGTCACAGAAAAAGAAGCTCAACGCAAGAAGATTTTAAACACGTTTATCTAAATATAAAACCCTGTTATGCCATAACATCTATATTCATGTCATTCTGTACACACAAAACGCACTGAAAGAAAGTAATCAGTTGTTCCCTCACGTCGGAAGCCCCAATGGATTGATGCGTATTAGTTTACTCATGTGAATGAAATGACTGTCTCTTGGTGTCTCTCATCTATTTATAAAATTGTCATTTCTTTGAAGAAAGAAGAAATCTAGTCGAGTTCCCTTAAAACTTGATCGTTTTTTCCCCTTTTGCCTGAATTAAGACGAGTTGAGAAAGCAGCTGTCCCGACACGGAGGGACGCTTTTCTAAAATTAGCTACCACCTTCTCCGCTGTCTTTGTGCCCGACACACAAATGACAAATGCTGCCCGCGCAACAAAACCTCCCCTACACGCCGGCATACTCTAAAGGATCTAGAAAGACATTTGTCAAAACGATCAGGGATTTAAAAATAAGCCCCAACGACACGAAATTCCTGGTATCGGATCATCAGGCTCGGATCGCTGATCCCCCCCCCCCTGGTAGTGGGAGGAATTTCGGAAAAGTTGAGCTATTTCGTCAACTCAAGAGAATTTGTGTCGTATGATTCAGTAACTGTTGCCACAAATGAGAAAAAAATATTAATTCATACTGATATCTGTTTATATTTCCTTTTTTTTGTAAATATAGGGTGCGATTTAATTAAATTCCGTTTAGATGATAAGTTCAACCAGTAGTTTGGGGAAGAGATCGTACGAGATATACTTTAAAAATCGAATTTCATCTACAGCTTTGTCAAGTTTCAAATTAGTGCATTTAGTTTATCAAATTAGTGATTCAAATTTTTAAAACAATTTGAGGCGAATGACGGTTGGCTTTGTAGATCACAAAAGGTAAGAAGATTTTTTTATTATTATTGTTTTCAAAAACATATTTACAAAAATTTGTTGTTATTACTAATGACACTTGCCATGGACAAACTCGCTGATGCATCAGCAAATTTAAGCCAAACTAGGACCAAGCACCAACTAGGACCAAGAGTACTACTTAGCTACACACTCGTCACATTCGTTTGCACATCCCCTTTTTACAGGAGGGAGGAGCACATTCACAGACCTCACAAATAGAACACAGAAGAACGACCGTGGACTCAAACCCCGGGGTGCCCATATAACAGAGAAAACGTGCTACCTCTGTGCCAGAGCGTCGGCAGAAAACTGTGTTTGGAACATGAAAGTTAACTTTAAAGAATAACTTTGCATACCCAACGATAAACTCACACACTAATAATAAACACATTTATAAGACATAAGAGTTGCACAGTTAAAAATCGTCGAGTAATATCTTCAGGTAGCATTAACAGTATACACGCTCATAGCTTCTTTGAAACCAGAATTGCATGAATATCTAGTAAAGCAGAATATATAAATATATTGCATTCGGCCTTAATTTTTTAAAACCAAATTTAATCTTTTTTTTCCAATTTTTAATTATTTACAAAATGTTTTATGAAAACTTAAAAATGTTTTGCTTAAGTGCAAAACTTAGGTGAGTAGTTTCGGATACTTTCTTATTTTTATTATTTTCTATTTTGTACTATTATTTTCTATTTTGTTATCTAAAATACTCACAGACAAGTTTCATTCAATTTCGATTCTAAATGAAGTTCATTCACCCTTTAACTGTATTGAAATAATTGTTTTAAAAAATTAGCAATGAACTGTTATATATTAATTACAGTAAAGCATGAGCTATAATTCATAAATTATGATACTAAGCAATAAAAGTTAATAAAATGTGTACACAATATACCGTCAGTTTTTAGGTAAACAGTATTTAAAAAATACGAAATTAAAAAACAAAACAAATAGAATAGTAAAGTTACTATTTTCTTTTCCAGGCACTTGGCATCTCTTCTTTACTAACATGTTTTCTACTTCAGATATATTTTTGTTTAGAGAAATTATTTTCAATATTCAAGGTGAATGTCAGAATTTTTTAAAGTCGAAACGTTAGAAACAGCCGAGCTCATTTTCAAATATACAAATGCATATTTAAAAAAGAGAAACAAAAAAATAATCTTATAATTTATTTTTTAAAAAAAATAAATAATAAATAATAAGTAGCAAATATGCATCAACTAACAAAAAATGTAAGAGAAAAACAGTTTAGTAACCCAAATATTTATTATTGGAGTTTCATAAAACAATTTTCGATAACAAAGGCTCAAAGGAACAAATTTATTTAGACCGAAAACAAGATCAACATTAACATATACCTAAGAATTATCCCATTAAGGAAATCAAGATTTTTAAATAATTCTTTTCGGTACCTCTTTTGTTATAAAAGTATTAAATTTCACTCCAAAAATTGTAGCAATTTCTTGTTATATAATTAATTATGCTCATTTAAAACTCTGCCTGAAAAAAATATATTCAATAAGAACTATCTATATATTTATCTTTACTCAAATTAAACTGAATGTGTGTGCGTGTGCGTGCGTGCGTGTTGGCATTCTACAGACAAAACCGTTTGACTTGAAGCTTTCAAATTTGTACACTTTAGAATTCGGAAATATGCATCTCAGAGCGATTTTTTTCCAATTTTTTTAAATTAGAATTTTAGTCAATTAATAATTAAGCAAAATGATAGTATTTTTCTCGATGATTTCAGATAATATAATTCTACAATATTTTTTTTTACAATTAAGTTCAAAACAAAAATACAAACAAAAGTTTAAGATATCTTTTTAATGATATCAATGTTTTAACACATAAATTAAGTTGGTATTTTCAATGAACTTTTAAAAAAATGCTTTAATTATATTTTTCAATAATTTGTTTCGAGCAAAACAAAATAAAATTTAATATACACGAGCACATTACGCGTGAATGGGAAGAAATATTGGACTGAAACTGAACTGAAATAACCAAGACTGGAAATTGAATCCTGAAAAGTATAATATTCAGCACGTGTCTATATGAAATTAAATCGATATAAAATACAATATTTTCTAAAAAATAAATGCAAAAAGAGGTTTTATGTTCTTTTACGATATATGTATCCTTAAATAAATAAGTCAACTTTATTTAAGGCAAAAATGCTTTCATATATATCATTAAATACAGGTCCAGGTTTAAGTTGCAAACTTTTAGTAATAGAAATACATGATTTAAAATGGTCTAAATGAGATAAGTAATTATTCTTTATATAACTGGTGCCAATTAATGCTATGATGAACTGCGAATTTCAATTTCTTTTATAGATCGCCTGCCCTGTCAATTATATTTAACAAAATATTTTTGATTTTCAAATATTTTAAATAAAAAGAGTTGCGCTCCAATCAACTAAATCAGTCATTAAATCTGACCGATTTATGGAATTTTGAATATCACTACTCTATAAAAACAGATTATTTTTAGACCACTTCATCGACTGCCTTAATTAAAGATACGCCAATAATCTCTCAGGCTTTCTCAAAAATGAATGGCTGAAGATTATGAAAATGTTGATTGTTCTAAAATTGTAATATTCAAATCCCATGAATCGGTCAGATTTGATCGCAGAAAGAAATGTTTACTTATTTAAAAGTTGGAAAGTCGAGAACGTTCCGTAGAATATTATTCCTCAAGGCCAAAAGACTGCCTAAAATTTAAACTTCATATTTTTTTTAAATATATTTATAGGCAGAAATGTATTATTATTGACGTCATTCAAACCCTTTTGA
Organism: Argiope argentata; assembly: GCA_026289955.1. Taxonomy (NCBI): domain Eukaryota; kingdom Metazoa; phylum Arthropoda; class Arachnida; order Araneae; family Araneidae; genus Argiope; species Argiope argentata. Next base: position 7,001,773 of record JAOUZG010026641.1, on the reverse strand, counting down.
AAGTAAAACCTAAAACTTGAATTTTACGATGAGCCAAAAAATATTTGTTAAATAGTTTTTTGAGATAATGAAAATTATGAAAATTACTCTGTAGTAAGACTAGAATTCTGAACAACTATGCTTCCATTTCTCATTTTTTAAAGACGTGCTTGGACAAAAAGACATGCCTGAAAAATGCTTTTATATTAATTGTAATTTAATCATTTTCCCTTTATATTAAAATTGAAATTTTATGGGCACTGACAAAAAATTAGAGAGAAATATGTAGTACAACGTACAGAACGGTTTAAAGTAAATATAACAGTATGAGTAAATCATACAGAAATCAAAATATAAAACTACATTTTTTTTTCTCTCAAAAACTATTATACATAGAGATGAAGATACATAAAAAAAGGAGTTGAAAATTTTGCTATATTAAACCAACTAGAAATCAAATATACATGTTTATTTCATACTAGTAGCAAAAAGGCAAATCATATTAAATAAATCTTAGATTTTAACATTACTTTTGTTTTATTTCATAAAGATTTTGAAAAATTATCCAAACATGCTTCATAATGTTAACATGAACATTTATTTTCAAATTTCAGCTTATATATGGTTCTTTTAAATTAGAAATTTAAACATTTAATTATTCTTTTAAAATAGAATCACCCCTAGGCCTGATATCAGTCTAGGCATTTCAGAAATAGACAAAAAATTTATTTGTGAACGAAATTCATTGGTTCCATTGTTTTAAAGAAAAATTTTACTTCATTTCATGAACAAAAAATAATTACCGAAAAGGCATTTTAGGTTGATGAATTTATCGGGTTATATTGGAACAGCATTGTAATTAATAAATAGAAATATTGGTCCGGGATAGTCTGGTTGGTAGGGTGTTAAATTTGCATCCTTGGGCGGCGAGTTCGAGCCAGCCAGCCGAAGACTCCCCTCGCGTGTGGTGGTGCATGTTAAATCTGTCATGGTGACAAAATTCCTCTATGTCGCGAATATTACCACTGGGGGTACTGGATCAGAGGTGATCGTTCTCTGTTCAAGATCTAAATTACGATCTGTGGATGAATGAATGAAATGTATGAATGAATTCCGCCCCTTAAAAAGATTTTGGGACGTGTGTGAGCTAGAAGTCTGACTTCTGTCTTTGGGTGCTCATGCAGTCCATATCCTGAGAAGCTCTCCCCCGGGAGGGCACCTCGTAATAATGATGAGATGCTTCCGGTATGGTGGTTGGATCTCACCACCTTTGGAGGGTACATTAATAAGTAAGGTTAGATTTCTTCCATCGATGGTGGGACGTACTTCCTACGGGGAGGGTTGTACCATGGCCGGTGATGAGCTTTAAGACTCACCCACAGTTCCCGCCAGTGTTGCTGTTACGGCTGTCATTCAGTTTTATGGTTAATCCATGTACATTCATGGCTCGTCGAAATGTCTATCTATGACTTACCCTCAGAAGCTTCTGCACCCCTACTTCCATTGTAAAGCAGAAAACGCGAACAGCAACAATAAAAATATCGTAATAATTGTGCAACACAATTTAAATTGGGATACAAAACTATTTTTTTTAGTATATGATCACTATCTCAACACTTTATAATATTTTATCGAACGCAAACTTCCAGATTTTCTCATAAAATAATGAGTTATCTCTAAAGCTACTATAAGAAAACATTTACTTTGTAAAATACCAAATAAATTTCATTTCCAGTCGCCCGAAACGGAGACATAAATTTTCCCTATAGTAATTAGGAATGCAAGTCACTCCTTATCATCTTCCTTAAACTTTGAACAACTTTTACACGTCAGAATGACCTTACTGAAGAGCTTGTAGATAAATACAATTCATAAAAATGACTTACAAAAAGATACGGAGAGCTTGTAACCCATACACAAAATAAGTAAGCACGACACGTGGTAAATATGAAACAGACATTTCTACTCCTTGGAAATATTAAAAAGAAGTAGATAAAGTGTAACCATGATACTTTATGATGATATTTAAATGGTTGCCTTAATGCAGCTATCAAAAAAATTCCTCCTGAGTTGAACTGAGATTATGATGGAGTTATTGATAGAATTATCATTTTAATTAGTTAACACTGTGAAAATAATACGATAAGATTAATATCAATGTTCTAAATTATTAGGTAATGTTAAATGTCGCTCACATTCAACGCTAAGGAATGACACTTGCAAAAATTTTAATTATCAGTTATTACCCTACTTTTTCGTTTACCCTTCTTCAAACCGTTCATTTTTCGCAAAACTTTTTGCGAATCTCCCCAGATTTTCAGCTTTCATGATTCAAATTGACGTTTATAAATTTTTAAGCTTCATGTCAGACAGTCCGATGGGAAGGGTCTTTTTGATAAAAAAAATATGGCGTTGTCAACAAATAGAAACATTTCGCGCAACCGTCTATAGAGGAAGACGAACATAATTTTGATTATCTAGGACAGGGATGGCGAACTTTTATGGATAAACATGCCATTTTTTCTAAAGAAATATTTAATGAAGTAAAGAAATGCCGTCAAAAGATTTTTACTGGTGATTACTGGGAAAATCATCATGCCCAATGAATCATCTGTTATTCTTCATGAATCATTTAAATAATTTCTATTGTTTTTCACACTAACTAAAACGTCTATTTGAATTTTGGAAGTATTCAAAATAAACAAAATCCATGTGAATTCATTATTTTGAAACAATATTACTCTTTTAAATTTTTGAAACACCGAAATCCAATTTCTTTCAGGTATAATAACTGAATAATACTATAGGTATTATAAGTCTCGTGTTTACAAAAAATGGTAATAAAGAGCTGATTAAACTGAGAAAAAGATTTAATAAACATAAAACGTTGTTTTATTATAATTTTAGAAAATTTTCAAATTTCTTACAACACTAATAATTTATCAGAAACATTTCATGAAAAGCACTGTCGAATTCTTAAATAACAGTGGAAAATTAAATCTTTCAGTTTTCAAAATGGTTGATTTGTCCGATTATTTCCCCATTTTAATTGCAAGAAGTTTATTTTGGGTAAAAATCTGATTTTAAACTACTTTCATATAATGATACGTATATGAAAAACCATATAAAGGAAATCTTTTCTTCTCTATATTATACAATCCTTACGTTAATACAGTCCCTAAAAATATGAAAAAGTAAGTAATTGGAGTATCATTTGGTATTAAACCAATTCAAAATATTTGTGTTTCAATATTTTACAAGTGTTTAATAATCATTTTAAATTAGGAGCAGCACAATTATCAACTGAAATTGTGTTTATATTACTATGCTCATTAAAAATCACCGTCTAAAAATATTAGTTATTTCATAAAGAGGGATTAAATAAACGAGGAAAGGGTCAACACAAGCTCAATTTGAACAGATTTAATTCTCTAGAACCTACCTAGACTGAATAAATGAAAGAAAATGAATAATTATGTGAATATATTTTATTATCCTGATATTTTTGAACAATGTAAACTATTATTGTAAATAAAGATTACGTAAAAATCTTTGATTAGCTTTTAATATCGTATTTTGAATGTGCGTGCATCCATACACATATATAAATATAATTTTATTTTAAGCATAATTTATATCTTAATTGATTTCCTAATATTTATCTTAAATTAGCCTTTCTTACTTTATTCTAAAATGTTCTCTTATTTCTTGATCCAAGTCTTATTTTTTTTTTAAATTTAATTATTTATAATATTCACTCACGAAAACTGATTTCTCACACTTCGAGTGAAAGGATAAAAATATTTAATACCTACACGTTTCATTCGGAGATACTCAAGATTTCATAAATCAGCACTTGCCAAAGAAATCCCTACCAAAATATCGTAGTAAAATCACTAGAAAGAAAATTTTCTCACTCTTTTGCTTTTGTGTCACTACGTGAATAGACGCGTTCTTATTACCTTTCGTTCCTTTATACAAATTATGGTATCCGTGTTATAATAATTTGAAGTTTATTCTAAAACTTTTCTTTTTGGCCGCGCATTTGTAAAATTATATTTACATACATCAAGAATCTTTTATTGATCTCAATCCATCAACCCATTTATCAACAAGTTTTTAATTAAGATTAGCAGCTTGAAATAAAAAAATAAACAGATTTATCGCACGTAAATAAACTCGCATCAACGATGGTCAAAACTGGGATCGCAATATCCTCAGAATGAAAACGCGCGGGGTGGACGAGCAAGGCGCACCAACAAGCATGTGTGTTTCGCATCACACCCTCCTCGTTTTGGCTAATTTTAGTGAAGGCGACTCCGTGTCGCAGAGGGTCCCGTCGTTATGGGTTCGGCGGATGAGAGATGAGCCGCGACTCCGCGAAATAGGGACAACTTATTTTCATTAAGCAACAGTAAATGCTCGTTCGGAAACAGAAATACGGGCAGAAAAAGTCATAAAACGCATCTCCGAATAGAGGGGAGAGGAATTAATAACCACGCTGACAGATAAATCAGCTCTCAGCATCGCGGTTGTGAAAAATGAAGTGGACTGTGCATTTACATTGCCGTTAATGAAGTCGAAAGATTGCTGTCGTGGAGGATATCGCTACCAATGGGACTTGATGAGCACGTTTTTTTTTAAATACAGAAGATAAAAAATCTATTGTTTAACCCCTTAACCGGTTTATTTTCTTCACAATCTAATAAGATGACACCTTCTATTTTGGGAATATTTTCTTATTTTGATTCAAATGGAAATCCATGGAATACTTGGCTTATCTACGTATTCAAAGTCATTTTAATATTGAATTATAATTGTTATGGATGATTTATTTTTTGTTTATAACTATCAAATTTCGATAAATCGATGCACGTACGGCGTACGGGCAAACCGGTTAAGGGGTTAAAAAGTAAAAATGAACTTAAATTTTGCAGTATATTAATGCACGTTACTTTTTATTTTTTAATCATTCGTGTGCCTTTAAAATTTTTAATTCTTTTAACATTTAAGTGTATACTGTTTTGGAAATACAGATTAACAAAACCGAAAACACAATTTTCCTTTTTATCTTTTAAGATTTTTTTTTGCAATTGAAGTTATATAAATACTTTTGGGGAACGAACATTTAAAAAATATTCAATGAAATAATGCAGATAATACTTTATATAGCTACCAACAAGATTACAAATGTTTCATGGAACAAAAATACGTAAATAAATTTTTTAAAAGTACTTTACAGTTTTCTCGTATGGGCACATCATCTCGTATGGACTCTCTCGTATGAAAGTGTGAAAAAAAATAATCATAGAATAAGAATGATGTTGGCATCCTGGCTTAGGGATAGTGCATATTCCCCGTGATATGGCCGCCCCGGGTTCGAGTCCCAATTAGGATATGGTTGTTCTTCTGTGTTCTACCTGTAAGGTGAGTGGATGTGCCTCTCTGTAAAATGAGATTGTGCAAGCGAATGTAACGAGTGAGTAGTGAAAGTCGTACTCTTGGCCCTAGTTGGCGCTACTACAAAACAAGAAACGCTGATTAGGCCAAAGCGCTGACTACCTCAGCGAACTTGTCCATGGCAAGTGCCGTAAGAAACAACAACAACAACATGAAGAATGATTTACGACAGACCTCTACACATTAAGATATTCCTAACATTCGAATTATAAATAGAACCATAAAAAGATAGTAGAACCAGGACATAATGAAACAGGACCTCGGAATTAATATATAGGGTCTTTAATAAACACATTTTGAATTCAGTTTTAAAATATATTCGTATTTATAGCATGTTCCTTATGTTCAACATACCCTGACATTTATAAGTTTCTCTTAGCTATTTGCTTGAACATGTTTTTTCCTTATAATTATTTCGCCGAACCTTTTTTCTTCTCGGTTATTAATAGCATTTCGTTTGTATCTTTACATCCGAATGGAAACGGACATTTGAATAAATAGAAAGATCATTAACGTGAGGATCTAATTACAGGTTTGTATAAAATTATCTACAGCATGTAACAAAATTTAAATACATGAAGACCATTCTTGCTAAATTTATTATTACTAATATATTATATAAACCCACTAATTATTAATTAAAATATTAGCTACAAATGCAAATGCATTAAACCACTAATGAATACATATCCAAGATTTACTCGCTAATCCATTTTAATTTGCATTAATAACTCTAGGATCAGATGGTCGCCCAAAGAACTTTTCATCATATTTCATAAGAAAAATATTTTCATTCACAATGCAGAGTGCTCTGTCTCAATTTTCTTAGAGCATAGACTCTATCATTAGATATCCTGCGGATTTTTGAGAAGGTTCCGATATTGACAAAAGGTTTGAAAATGCAAATCTTATAGATTTGCAATCTTAAAATTCAGCTAACATAGCTATTGCTTGCTATTTTTGAACCTAAATTTAATTATATAATTAAATCCTAGTTTTTAACGGACTATAGTGTTTCTTTTTCACATAAAAATCCTTAATAATAGAACTATAATGATGATGAACTCTTAATTATTGATTCTAAAATTACTAAATAAGTTATTGTCTATAAATTTCCCCTGTAACAAACAATTCTAAACAGTAACGCAGTTTTAATTCGTTTAGTAATTATTATGAGTATTCATCTGTATAGGTTCTCATGTATTTATACAGCATAATACATTTTGAGCATCCTATTTCAACGAAGAAAACCTAGTATGCACTTTTTGTGTCATTTCTATTTGATAGACCAGATCAAAATTCTAATACAGATCTACAATTTGGTTGGCTAAGACAACATACCAAATTCCATATGATTCCTTACATTATTTAATAATCAAATACTGCATATACGAATATATATACTGATTGATGATCAGTGGCTTTGAAGAAAATTTTTTAAACACAAAGACTCTTCTGATTATAAAACTATTGGCCAGTTATATTTCATTTGGATTGCTACTAACTGCGTTATTTTGTTCAAAATTAGAACAGAGACATTCATCTGACTAGGTTCATATGTACTTACACAATATGATGTATTTTGACTAGCCTAATTTAGTGAAGAAAACCGAATATGTATTTTTGTACCATTTCTCTTTGACTGAAAAGAGTCAAAATTTTAATACAGATCTACAATTTTTTTGGCAAGACAACATGGAAAATATCATAGGATTCATTATATTATTTAATAATTACAATGCTATACTTACGAATATATATATAAATACAGACAGACGGTCTGTGGATTTGGGGAAAAATTTGATACACGGAAAAAATCGATCCTTCGGACTAAGAAGCTATTCGCCAAAATTAAAGCTACTAACTGCGTTATTTTGTTCAAAATTAGGACAGAGACATTCATCTGACTAGGTTCATATGTACTCACACAATATGAGGCATTTTGACCATCTAAGTCATGTGAAGAAAATCAAGCACGCATTTTTGTACTATTTCGCTTTGACTGATAGG
>JAOUZG010026641.1:6949707-6993924 GCA_026289955.1 Argiope argentata | reverse complement strand
TATATATATATATATATATACCTACAGATGGTCACTGGATTTGGAAAAAAAATTGATATACATCGATCCTTCGGACAATAAAGATATTCACCAAAACTACTTGTGATCTTGTTCCACATTAGATCAAAGGCCTTCATCTGACCAGGTTCTTATGCACTTAAACAATATGATAGATTTTGACCATCTTAGTTCAGGGGAAAAAATCGAGCATGCATTTTTATAACATTTCTTTTTGATTTATAAAGCCAAAAATTTAATAAAGATTTGGCAAGACCGTATGCCAAATTCTACATGATTCAATATATTATGTCAATAATCGTAAAACTGCACCTACGAATATATAAATCAAGAGACGGCTAATGAATCTGAAGAAAAATTTGATACACATCTACCCTTCTGACTATAAAACTATTCGCCAAATCTAAATTAATTTAGAGAGCTACTTATGGAGTTATTCTGCCCAAAATTAGAATGACAGGCATGATTTTGAAAATAATCTTTTTGAACTGGAGGATGCCCGTGGGAGAACATCAATTTTTCCAAAAAATTTTATGAATATAACATTTTTTCTTTCTATAACAGTGTAAAAGCGGAAGAAAAACGAAGAAATGTAAGGTTTTAATAGGAAATTTTTAAAGCACACTGTAAAATAATCATCCTCACTACATAATCCTCTCCTCTCCTCTCCTGTCCTGTCCTGTCCTAATAAGCATTCCATCACTCGTCAAACAATGTCAGAGGACTGCTGTGATATGTGATCCCAGATGTCGCAACCAGTAATGCCGGAAAGGCGAAGGACGGTAATGATACGGCGTGCAAAAGGGGAAGAAAATGGGGAGGGAAGAGAGATAGAGGAAAAGACGGTTATAGGGAGAGATGCTCAAGAAACGAGATTCCGGAGGAAGCAAGGTATTTATCAACATCTGTCAACTCGGATAGAGGAACGCATCTGGCTTGCTCATATAGGGAAACGAAATGGAGAGAACTTGAGCTATTTATTGAGTTTGGAAAGGGGGAGAGACGGTTGATAGGTGCACCAGAACATGGGAGGCCGGCGAATGTTTCTTGTCTAACACTGGAGGAACAGTGCCGTGCACGGTCTTTTTTTAATTGCACCGACGTAAAACAATTTTTTTTGCAACCCGTGCGTGTAATGCTGTAATTTGATGCAGATGTTGTACATTTCCGTTCACATAGATTGCTGCGAAAATAAATCGCATTTGCGGGTTCTCATTAAAAACTTTTTTTGTATCATTAGTAGAAATGGGATATATTATTTGATAACAGAAACATTCCAATTTTAATACTAGAAATATGTGCACTCTAAACTAGTTACGTTTGTAGTAAGCAATGCGCTATTTAGTAACAATGACCATTGTATAACACTATAGACACAGACCTTAACTAAGGTAGGGGCAGCTGTCCCGGGTCCCACATAAGAAAGAGCCACCAAGTCGAATAGAAAGTTTATTTTGCGTTTCCTTCTTTAAGGAACGTTCTCCATTACTAAGGGCGGCCTTAGTAATGTAGCGGAGGCCTCCAAAGAAGTTTTTAATCCGGGCCCCAACTAAGCTAAGTCGGGCCCTGCATGGGTACATTGCTTATTATCAACATTACGTTATATTCGACTTAATATAAAAAGTGCATATCCTCTATTATTCCTTGATTACAAAATATCTAATATTGTCTTTATGTATTAAGCGTTAAGATGTAAAGACAAGAGGGACACGAATCTTTACCAACCTCTGCGGAAGGATTGCATTACCTTTGGCCGCCAGATGGCGCGGTAGCCAAGTGGAACTGAGGGAAAGATTAGCTACGAAGAAGAGAGTCGGTGGACGAGGAAGCAGAAGTCTGTTCGAGTCGCCAGGATGATGTGTTGACTGTTTAGTAATGAACATTTTTACTATTAATTGTTGTGTAGTGTATTTGTTTTGTTTGGTGTTATGCAGTCCTGCGTTGTAACATCATAGAGCAAAATTAAAAGAAGTCGAAAAATTGTGGTTCATCATTTTGGCTTCTGTACAAGACATTTATCTGAATTCACCATGAATCTGATATTTACTATGTACTTTCGTTTTCTTTTATAAAGAAATTTAGTATTCTAGTTAGAAATAGTCACATTTTCGAATCAACCGCATTTATACACATATTTCGTCACCGAAATTTAAAAGTATATTGTTGAATTGGAATATTAATTCTAGGCAATGGACTTAATTTTCATTATTAATTAATTTGGTTTCTTTCATTCCCCCTTTGATGAAATTTTGTAATAGATTTTTCATACCATTCCGGCATCCTCAAAATAACGATCCATAATTAAAATTAAAACGATTCCATAATTAGTAACATTATATGGTAGCAAATATTAGAAATATCTATTTTTAGATTCCATGGCAACGAAATAAAAAAAAAATTGATACAGTTAAACAAAAAAAAAATCCTACATTTTGGATCAATAATAAAAGTTCGCTCCGTTTATAAAATTTATTTTAACTTTTTTCTTCTAATTTAGCGCAACAAATTTTCATTTTGTCTAAGTGAAAACTGTAATTTAAATTTGAAAATCTTCACACGTGAATTAATGTTAAATGAAGCATTAAGTAATTGTCTTATATAAAGTAATTACAGAGAGAAATAAAAACTGATGTATATAAAATGGCGTATCAACTAACACGTTAAGTAAGTGATTCAACACTTCTATCACACTGAGGAAGTAATTTTTCTATAGTAACTAATCGTTGTTAAATGTTGTCGAACAATTTAAATCTTGATGTTCACTTTTGTGATTGCAGCACGCAAAAAGGAAAAAAAAAAGTCTTTGGAGAGGTAACAGTGATTGATAAGATAAACAAATGGATTTTAAAAAAAATTCTACATTTTGCTATAGTAATAATAAAAGTACGTGTATAAAATTTATTTTAATTTCTTCATTATACAGAATTTTTTATAATACATAAATTTACTTATTGCATCTTGACAATTAATCATTTTGTTAAAACGAATTCTGAAATTTAAATTTGAAAATCTTTACAAGTAAATTAACGTTAAATAAAACAGCGAGTAACAGTTTTCAAAGTGAATTAAAAATTAATTCATCTAACATAGCGCAACAACAGGAAGAATGGATGGATGATATTAGTCAATCACGAGAACATGAAATTGGATGAAATTTAACACTGGGATAGATTATAGTCTAGAATGGAACATATGGTATTATTATTCCTGTTCATTGAATGATTATTTTTTATTGATTAAAAATTAACTTTCTTGTCAAAAATCTTCATTTTCACACCGCCAAATGAGTAAGACTTCAGTATTTTTTCCCACGCTAATGAGGTTAGGCCTAACTCGTTTTCGACCGGTTATTTCGAACTATTCAGTTTATTTCTTTAATATTTGATACATTTAAAATTACACATCGTTAATTAATCAATTTTGCGGATTCATTTTGAAGTACTTTTGAAATAAAATATAATAGAATAAAGGAAATTGAAAATTTCTAATTTCTATTACGTTACCCCAATTCACGTAGAAAATTCATGCATTTTCGATGCTCCAATTCGCGTTGAAATGCTGTTTTTTTCCCAACTGGGATTTAGAAATTTTATTGATGCATTTTCACATTTCATAAGCTTTAAATTTTATCTTTTTTTATTCTATTATATTTACAATATGAACTTGCAGTTTACTCTTGAATTTATATTTTACAATTTTATGGCGTAATTTACTCAAATGTGACTCTTGCAACTAAAAAATAAATAAAATAAAAACCAATCAGAGTCGAAAATTCACGCATGTACAGTGTGTTGCAATTTTTGACAACCATATTTTAATTTTAATTAAGAGTTTCAAAAATTATGTGTGTAATACTGTTCAAGCTATCTGAATCTCGATCGATATAAAAAATGACTTGACTTGATTTTAAATAAATACGGACTTGATTTGCTGTTTTGATTTATTTCAGGTACATAAATTGTTAACACATCTATCTTGGTTGTGTAACAAGTACTAAATTATTTTTAGTTTGAATTATTTAGAGTATTAATTAATTAATTTTCATAAGAATTGAAAAAGTAATAATTTGTTTGTCACACAGTAAATAAATTGTTTTTAGGTTGATTATGGGCTTTTCCATGAGTACTAAGTTACGGGTAAAAGCTAGTCTTAGCTAAATGTTGTCGAGTGAGTCGTAAGATTTAAATTTCGAGGCCCACCTTTGTGATTGCAATGCGCAAAAAAAGAAAGAAAGGAGCCTTGGAAAGGTAACAGTGATTGATAAGATAAGCAAATGGATGTCGTTTCCTTATCTTCTTTTACCCTTTCGATCGGTAAGAGGTAAAGGCTAAATATAAATTAATCTTATTTGAAGAATTATCGACAAGGTGAAAGATTACACCTGAGAGTGATGCGCAGGAATCCATTCCCCACGGATGTATCACGTTTCCTATCGGTTTCTGAGGTTATTTTGTTTTTGAAATGGAAGACATCTATCTCGAAGTTGGGTATAATGGATGAGAACCAATAACTTTTTAGTACACTTTTATTGTTAAGAATGTCTCGCTGGTTGAGATTGCGGAACTACAGTTCTCAATTCTTTTTTTCAATGCATAAATTTATTCAATTTATTTAGTTTTGCTTGTAATAACTAAATCCCTCCTCCCCTCCCCCCCAATATAACGTAAATTTTGGGCTGAAACGCAAGGGGAAAGAAAACTGGTTAACTCCGGAGTTTTTCTTATCTGAAGAGCTTGTTTTTTTGGTAGTTGTAGAGGGATAAAACTTCTCTGACTATTCTAGTTTTACCGAATGGTCAGTTTCTCATTCACTATAAGCATTTTAAATGCATTTTTTATTTACAATATTGATTTTAACTTAGGTTAGTGCTGTCAATCAAATACTAAAAAATGATGAGAATGAATAATTTTTTTATAAAAAAAATCTAGGGAATACATCTTATTTCAATAAAATTTATTTCACATTACATTCGAATGACAGCTAAGAGCTCATGAAATTAAATATTTTTATCTAAATAAGGATAGCACAGATTTTTTTTATATAGAAAACGGAGAATATTTTTTAGAATTTCTCTACTCGAATTTTAATAAAGTAATTTTCAATTTATTCAATTAGCTCACGAAGTATTTTTTTTCTACACTTAAATTTACATTTAAAAAATTCAGAATCTAGTTTAAAAATTCAATTAATTTCCTAATTTGTTTTTAAAAGCAGGCTAGGTTAATTTCCTCCTAAAGTGTTCTCTTATTTTCTGAACCTATTTCACTTTTTAAAAAAATTAATTCATCTTGCGCTCAGTAAAACAGCTGAATTCAGAATTTCTTCGCATTCCGTATAAAGAGATAAAATTTCTTAATGTTTTCATCATTCTTAAAGATGCCTAATTTTTTTCTTCTTATGACTACATGGATCAAAGAAATCCTACCAAAATCTAATTGTGAAAATACAGAATGGAAACATTTCTGATTCTTTTATTCTTGTGTCACGATGTAGACGGACGCATCTTTTACCACTTTTTATTTGCACAAATTATACCTTCCAGGATGAAGTAAATTGAAGTTTAAAAATTCCAATAGTTTCTTTTATTCGGCCATGCAAATGCTAAAACATGTTTTATTTACACATGAAAAGTTAATACAGGAGTTAATTTAGATAATTATACAGTTAATATTTTACTGTTATATGAAAAACGAACTTTTGGCTCGAACCAATGCAAAAATAAAGAAATCAAGGCCATTCAAACCATTACTGAATTCAAAGTTTACGGAATGGTGTTATATCAATTATTAAAATTGATCATAATATGTGGAATCATTGCAATTCTTTTCAAATACAATGCCCCCTCCCCCCTCAATGTGAATGTATCTCAGCAGACCCCCTGAAAGAAGTTTCAATTGCCAACGCTTCAAAAGGCTCTTCGAGGCTCTTTTATTTAAAGGCTTTCTTCGAGGCTCTTTTATTAAAATTTGTAATAAATTTCAAAAAAAGGTACTAAACTAAAATATTATAATAAATGAAACTATTTGCAATTGTAAAAAAGTCATATTTTCCATACTAAAATTTGTGTAGATATCTAATACAAAAAGAATGTTATTTTATTTACCGTAATAAAAGTATTATATATATATATATATATATATATATATATATATATATATATGGAAATGTTTCCGTATCTATAATTAAACCCTAATTAATTTTGTTAACTTCCAATTTCAGTTAGCCCATAGTAACTTCATTCTAAAATATTCTCTTATTTCCTTATAGACTTTTTCTAGTTAATTAATTTAGCAGAAACATTGTAAAATTGCTGAATCAGCTAAAAGTAGACTATTAACCCACATTCCGAGTGAAGGGAAAAAAATTGTCCCACTAAGCACATTCCTTTAAAGGGTCCCTATAATTCCCTTGCAAGAGCAGTAGATATGATTGAAAAGCATCAAACATACCTATTAAAATCTAAAAGTATATATTCATAGGGATAAATCATAGGATCATGTTGTGCTCGTCGCTACTACTTGTAAATAATGTGTGCTTCCAGTGATGGAATAAAACGAATTTAAAAATTATAAGTATTCCCATTTTTAAACATACTATTTAATTTTATATTATAAGCAGTATAATTCAGCAAATAAGCTTTTCATTGATTGCATTGTCGTAATGAAGTAAACATCATTGTTTAACAACAGTCTGAACACAGCTCAAAACCAGAACGGGAAAGACCAACCGTACTAAAAATCATTTTATATCATGTAAAAAAATATTGCTAAAAGAACGTAATAAATTTCTCCGATGACATGCGAATTAAAGACAACATTATTATTCCAAAAACCAATAATCTCTGAAAAAAGAGCCACAAAACCCTCCCATATTTTTTTTGCGCAACACGCTTTAGACAAAAACGGCCTCTTTCAGTCACTTTAATCCTGTCACTTTTTGCTCGTTTTTCCAACAAAACGTTCCTGGAATAACGTTAGATTTATTTATACGTGTATTATATTTGCTATTTTAGTGCGAACACGTGACCGAAATGCGCGAGTAGGGATTCCGTACCTCTTGTCTCGAAAGGAAAAATTATGTGCCGCCCTTCTCCCCATCTACTTCAGAGAAAAGAAGAAAACAAAGAAAACATTTAACTCGGCTTTCCATTCTCGTTGGTATTGTTTTGAAACACAGTTGCATTCTGTTTTCTTCGCCATAGGGAAGAAAATAATCAACTACAATGGACTTGTAATTTTACGAACTCTCAGGGAACAACAAGGATATTTATGAAATTGCTGAGTCAATTTATGAAATATATGATTTGTTATAAAACAAGCAACGGAAAACTAAATAGACAAAAAGAAAAATTACCTAAAAGCCTCACAGTTTTAGGAGAACCCACGGCTTCGTGATTTTTTTTGGTATATTTTAACCACTTGATATACGAATTTATTTCTCTCTTCTAATTAGATGACACATCCAATATTAAACATTTATTGTTATTTAAATTCCTATAATAATGTAACGAGTTTTAAGATAATGAAAAGTTTTCTAAATGATTCTGGTATTACTGAATACTTTCGCTTAATTGCAGGTTTAAAATTTAAAATTCAATAATTCGATGCGCGTTTCGGAGACGTCATTATATGTGAAGTGGTTAAAAATGATTTAATTTTTTACCCTTTCGTTTCATTGTAAAGACTATGCAATCAAATTATTCAAATTTGAATAAAATGTTGTTGGAATTAAATTTGAAAACATTATTTTTAGAAGCATTTCTAATTAATTAGCATTTGCAAGTTCTATATTATGTTTATTTTATAATTCTTTAAAGATATGGTGCTTTGAATTATTAAAAAGAAAACTGATCTTATTATTAAATGTTATCTAGGTTATATTTAAAAAAATGTTATCTTTTGTTTGCTATTTTGTTTAAAACTATTAATCACTTTAAATTGTGTACCTTTTTATATGAGATATCCAAAACTGACTTTTTAGAAAGTAATCTATCTGCAAATGAGTGTTTTGATGTTTGAGTAAGTCAAAATGCCTTGTTTATTATATTACTATTACTCTAAAGTATTGAATAAAAATCCTTAAAAAATATATAGTTTTGAAAGTTTAATAGGAAAACTAGTCAATTCCACTCCCATTTAAAAAGTTTTAGACAGCTAAATCTATCGCGGAATAAAATTTGATAATTTAAATTTGTTGCACTCTTTAAAATATTCAAATTTTACATAGTTTTTTAATTAATGACTAATAAAAAACAATGTCAATCGTCCCAGTTGAAAGATTGCCGTAATCTTGAAGTCATTATATACTTTTTCTCATAACGGGATTCGAAATTAAATTGATGAATTTTTTTCCTTGGATTTATTGCTTAATTGGCTATAAAAAAGCTGAATGAATTGAAACAACTTATCTCAGCTTGAAATGTGGGAAATGTCTACTAAAGAAAATGCGAAATTTTTCCAAAGAATAATTTATTTGTTTACTTAAGTGTTGTTACTTTATTTTTAGTTCATGAATACCTGCATAAGATGTTAAAAATGATTTTCTTTCGAACTGAAAATAATCTGTGAAGAAGTAAAACTTGCGAGGAAAAGAAGAAGAAAAAATAGAAGTTTCGTTAACACATCGAATATATTCAACGAAAAAAATTTTTTTGGACCAAGAATGTATAATTTTATGTGTATTGTAAATGTACTTTGAAAATTTTTAAATAACAACACCTTTTCAAATCCTGGAGAGAGAGAACAGAATGAGTACCCATCAATTGCTTTTTGTTTTCGCAGTCACGTTCTTACAAATAATTAAAATGCATTTCCATCGCCAGAATCGCTTCCAGTATAAACAGCTCTCCTCCAACGATGGAGCACCGCATCGGGGCATTCCATTTCTTATTCTGCCCGCCAAGAAGATGAGTTCCAGCAGCGCCAAAGGTTCCAGATCATCACCAGGCCTGCTGTGATGTGACAAATAAGGCGAAGCCGCTGTCAGGCACGAGTATCCAAAGGGGATTATTGATGGCCTGGCAGGGATATTCACTCGAGCGGCTGACAGGGTCAATAGGAGATGAAAAAGCAACCACTTGCAACCTTGTCTGCTCGCCGATTTGCACATGGAGCCTCTACTGTAGGTTCACGGCGTTCTTCAGAATGAACTTTTCATGAAGCAATTTAGTTTATTGTCGAGACATATGCAGCATACATTTGGTGGAAGCAATAATCAATTTCTTTTTGAATCGACAGAACACGATTCCCAATCAAGAAAAGACATTCAGGCCTCGTAAAGATCAATCATTTGGAAACGTTGGTTTTAGAATAATAATATAAAGCTGGCAATTTAAAATTACTGTAAGCTGAATGCAGAAACATTATACTAACCATTGAAAGACAAAACAGAATACAGCATTATGCACAAGCCAAATTATTATTATGTTGTTGTTGTTGTTACTTATGGCACTTGCCATGGACAAGCTCCCAGCTGATACAGCGGCAGATTTAAGCCGAAAGGAACGTCTCTTGTTTTTTGAAGAAGCACCAACCAGGGTCAAGAGTACGACTTAGCTACACACTCGCCACATTTGCTTGCACAGATCCTTTTCACAGGGGGAGCACACATCTCACAGATAGCACAC
This sequence comes from Argiope argentata, assembly GCA_026289955.1. Lineage (NCBI taxonomy): Eukaryota > Metazoa > Arthropoda > Arachnida > Araneae > Araneidae > Argiope > Argiope argentata. The sequence continues at coordinate 6,984,281 of JAOUZG010026641.1, read as the reverse complement.
AGAAGAACAACCATGCCCAAACCAGGATTAGAGCTCGGGACTTCCAGAACACGAGGAAGACGCGCTACCTCTGTGCCAGAAAGCCAAATTATTATGAAATGTATAATTAGATACTGAATTTAAATAAAAGTTATTAAACATATTCTTCGCTTCGTTAGGCACATTGTTATTTTAATCCACTGTCTGCTCTCCAAAAACAAACATCTACCTTTCCAGTTTCTGAAAACTTAATATCCAACACTTTCACTACCATCCTTAAATGGTGAAATATTTACCAAAAAAATATTTTATTATATTTATAGTTTACTTAATATGTGAATGAAAGTATGAAAAAAATAGGACAACTTTCATTCACTTTCATTTCAAAATTTTATTTTTTATTACTGATTTATACGGTAATTTCATTTATATTCTTAACTTTACTTTCGCATGATATCTTAGTTTGTAACATCACAATGTATAAAGACTGGCAATAAATTACAAATGCTTTATGAAAAATAAAGATTAAAACACTTACCAGATTCAATTGCTGAACCTAACGGTGCCAAACAGACACGAAGCTAATTATTGAGTAGTAGATGGCGGAAAATAAATGTAATTTTAAGATTTTAATCAGTTTTTTAATAATTACGTTATTTCCTCTGATGGGTTAAGCGCATATTACAGCATAAAAATCCATTTTACATCACTTTAAAATCAAAAAATTAAGGTTTTCATATCTACTAAATGTTTTTCCTTACAAGAATATGTAAGTTTTCTTCTATTATTTTTTAATCACATTTTTTTTAAATATATTTTATGGAAACACTTTTTATTGTTTTAATTTCTAGATTTATACCCACGCAATAGATTGATTTTTTTATTTCTTTTTGTCACCAAACTGAAATTGTAAAATAAATAATAATCCGATTCACTCTGTTATAATGTGCTGTACAGAATCTACTTGAAAAATATTAAAGCAAGAATCTGATCAAGAGGGCATTTTTTTTTCATGAATTTGACTTCAAGAATTTTAATTCTAATAAAACAAAAGACGAATAAGTGTATTTATTAAAGTATTAATGTAAAAAGTTTCTGGACCACACCATTTTGATTCTTGAAATTATTAATTTATGAATATTATTTTATAATTTAAAAATATTACAAATAATTTTATTTATTTCTGTGCGTGCTTATCGTATTAACTATTAATAGAAATTCCAGCAAAATGCTTACCACATGGTTTGGACACATTTCAGTTTTTAAATATCATATTAGTGCCCAGTAAATGTCGAATTTTATTACTTTGATAAAAAATCAATAACAAAAAAATTACTAAAATTACATAAAATGAACGAATGACGGCAACATTTTAGTACCACTGTAGATTTCTGAAATATGACTTTAATATTGATAAATAGAAAAAGTGCTTAGTGTGCAGAAGTAGTAAGCAGTTTACAATATATAATTAATTTATTTACGATTTAGAGCCATTTATTTATTTAAAGAAGGATTTTTTTTCCAAACACAAAACTTTTTACATTAAGTTTATAAAAAAACGAAAAATTCTGCCCATAAAGTATATTATTAGATAAACCACTCTTCCAAAATTTATAACCTTCATTACTAATTTGATTATATTAAATTAAGCAAGTGGTTAATGTTACTCAGGATAATAAACTTCTTCTGTTATACAATAAGAGAAACGTTAATCACGTTGTATAACACGATGAAACTGTTAATATCCCTATAATTTAAAAATTCAATCAATGTCAAGGTCTAATTAAACCTTCGAGAGGCTTTTTAGCAGTTTAGGTATGGCAAGGGAAAATTTCAAGGCCCTCTTCCCACATCCCCTTCTTTCTCCCCAAACCTCAAAAACAAGTTTCAGTACATCCTATATAAAAACATGCAATTTAAATTTAAAAGTAATTTTAATACAGATAGTAAAAATATGATACAACTTTTTAAACACAATTTAAATGCTGTTTGATTATAAGACATTTTTTTAATTACAAAGCACCATGTTTAATTAGGATTATAAAATAATATATTTTAAAACTAGCAAATGGTAATTAATTGAGAATATTACAACAGAAATGTTCGAAACAATTTTCAGTCACAAGTTCTTCATAGTTAAATGAGATAACAATTTTACATGACTGTGGAAATAGTCAAAAAGCGTCGATCATTTGAAAAAAAATTGGATTAAAATCGTTGAATCTCTTAGTAATAGCTCATTTTGACTATTTAAGAACTCATTCCATCCGAATTTTGACATATCATGTAGGTAACATAATATTACAAGAGATAATGCAAAAACATATTCTTACCATATAAGGTCTGAGGCAAAGGTCATTCAGTTTCTGTAGACTGACTTCCAGTTCCGTTTGATCAGTTGCCATTGACACCAAAGATAACTAAAAGAATAAAAATGCAAATCTATTAATTACTAGAAGAGATAAAACCACCTGTTATGATTATATAATTTTCAGTAATTTTTAACTCCAAATATGGAAACTATAATTGTTTGAAATTTTTTTTTATAAAACCACAAAATTTGTTCAAAACTTTTCGATATTCATAGAAGAAAATCCCCAATTTTTTAAAGAATGTTTTCATTTCAAATTATTTAACATAACCTGTAAAGAAAATCCAACATTCTATAAAAAATAAAAACGCTTTAAAAACAAAAATTCTTACATTTTCAAAGTCACGACCACATAGGGTTCGCAGAAAGTGTTCAACATACGATTTTTTAAAATTCTGGTATTTACGTATTATACCGTCTTTGCCAACGGATTAGTAACTTTTAGGCGACGGATTTAAATTTGGCGATAAAGATCATTGGATAAAATCATTGCCGGATTGCCATAATTGGTGGCTTAGCAACCCATTGACGATGACTTCAAATTTGATGATAAAGTTGGACGGTATAATACGTTAGTACCGAAATTCTTAAATATCAATAAGAAAACTAAATAAGAAAATCATCTTTAAATTAATTTAAAGTATTAGACGGTATATTAACATTCAATTAAATAATATTTCCTTTAATATCCGAAAAATTAATATTTCTTTTTGTGTCTTGTTTTCTGCCTATTTATGGTATATATGTTTGAGCTGGCAAAAAAAGAAACGGATTTTTTTCCTGACATGAAAGGGATTGTTAGCCTAAAAAGATTTTCACTTTGCTATTTAAAAATAAAGTCTCAACCTGTTTTCAGTAAAAACTAAAAGGATTTAAGCTTTAGAAAATTGCATACATAGAGAAAAGTAAATCTGAAAATATTTAAAATTTAACAATGTAAGACTGAACTTATATAATAACATCCAAAATATGTTTGTGGTCATAGAAGCGGAATACATACATGCAAAAGCAACGTAATTTATTTTAATGCCTGACACTGATAATACTGAAATATTACCACGTATTTCCATGACAGCATTTTTTAGCTAAGAGTGATAGCTATATTTCCTTCTCGGAAATAATTTCCATAAGGAATTTCACTACAAAATATTTTTGATTCTGTTCATTGATTTGGAAATTAACAAAACAATTCTTTTTCACATAATGAAAAAAAAATTATACTTAAATTTACACTGAAGACAAATAAATGTAATAAATGAAACATTATTAAGATATTATGAGTATGATTTTAAATATCTGATGGTTAAAGAAAAACAAAGTAAACTCGTTTTAACATGACTTAATTATAATTTTTTTTATTAATGAGAGATCTGAAGATGGCTATAAATCTTGTCATTAGTGACCCAGTATTTAAGAGTTTGTTGACACAATCAGTTGGAGACATGCATAATTTATGAATAGCGGCACGTGAATTGGTAATAAAATTTTTAATCCTGTGCAGGCCAACATTTGTTTACAGCAATAGCTGCCATGGCTCTCTTATTAACAGCAGCAATGATCTTATGCAGATATGCCACATGTTGATGGTAATCCTTATTGCTAAAGCCTTATATAAATTTTAGCCAATGTGAAAAAGATATTTTTATAATTATCATGAAGGAAATTCATAAGTTGATATTATTTCCGTAAGAAAGAAACTGGTATTTAAATGGGTTAAGTTTTATTTCTTAAAAATATGTTTTCTTAAATGTAATTAAGCATCTTAATCATAATATCACAAGATTTGATTCAAAATACTAAACGAAGAAAAAATATCATGCATTTTGCAGAATTGAGCGTAAAATATTTTATTTAATTACATTTTAAATTAAAAGATTTTTTAATGTAAAAATAATTTCAATGACTTATATTTTTAGCATTACAATCTATTTGATAGTTTTTATGCAAATATAGTTAGTTTCATTTAAATTTCTTGATTTGAAGCATTTGTAACATTTTTCTTCTTTATTTAGTTGTAAGTAATTAAAAAATTAACAGCAATAGAATTATGAAATATATATATACTTGCATTTTCAGAAAATTAACAAGCACTTGTAATTCAGTTAAATATATTGAATTTTTTTTTAGATCGCTGTTCGTTAACTTTGCCATTCTCTCAAATAATTCTTATCCATCTCAGTATTACAAAATAGCTTTATACAGCCCAATATATTAAATAATGTGGTGTCTTACTCTGATTAAAATAGAGACCAGTCACAGAATTTTTTTGTTAAGCATCACTGTCGCTATTCCCCCCCCCCTCCCCAATTTCAAATAAAGTAGTTAACAGCCTTTTGAGGAATAGTATTTCAAGGGAGAAAGGGTTCTCGAATAACTTTTTAAAGAGAAGCTCATAGATGAGAAGCTCACAATTCCATAACTATAATTTAAATTCAGACGAAGAAGCAATCAAGAAAGTTTTTTTTTGTGGCAAAATTAAAATTCGTGCACTTTTGAGTCAACCTTCTTTGGAAAGACGTTAAATAAAATTTTAATATAGTAACAATTATGCTATTTGTTTCTGTCTAAGGCAACAAATTGATATAAACTATCGCAATGTACATAAATCAAAAAATTCTCCGATCTGCCCGAAGGCAAACGGATTTAAGTCATATTGACCGGACCGCCGCAACAGCAAAACTGGTGGGCACTGTATTTGAGTTCGAAGGACCCTTACCGGTCACAGTACAATCCTTCCCGTAGGAAGCATGTCCCATCATCAATAGGAGGAGCCACCCCCGCCTATAAGTATAACCTTCAGGGTGGCGAGATACAACCACCATGCCAGACGCATCTCCTCTTTATTACGAAGTACCTCCGGAAGGATTCGCAATGTACATAAGGAAAATTACGTTTTATATCTTATGATTAAAATTCAAAACGGGCAGGAACATGCGTATACTGATATTCGAATACGAATGTTATTGCAATGATAATTCCTTAATTAATATAAAATTTTTCTGGTTGTTACAACTTTTTACCTTGCAAATAGTCATTTCTTTTTTTACATTTATTAAAATTTCGAATCGTAAAAATTCTAAAATATTTAGAAATCAAGAATACTATTTGATTAAATAAACAAAACAATAAACAAAATGGTTACGAAAACTTATTAATAAATTTGTTTTTGAATTATTTAATATTGTTTGATTAAATTAATAAAATATATAAAATGATTATGAAATCTTATTTACAAGATGTCACATGCTTTTGTAAAACTAATACATGCAGTTTATATTTGGATTTAAAACTCGACATTCTGCCTTTCTGGATCTGTTTCCTGAACAATTTACAACAGAAATTTAACTGTTCTTTTAAAACTAGCAAATCATTTATTATTCTGTTTTCATATATATACCGTTTTTAGGCTAATTTTTTTCATCTTTTCTATAATTGTACATTTCTCTTTAAAGGTTTATTCTCAAGATGGATTGCTTATTAAGTATTCTATCCTCGTGGTTCTTCAAATTATAAATTGGCAATGAAGATCTTAAAACTGGTTTCACACCAAAAAATATTTTTTTTTTCAAAATAAGATATGTTTTATGTATCAGAACATAAGAAAAATATATAACAATGGATTTGTATATCAACATTTGTAAAACACAATTCCACTCAGAAAAAAAAATTACAGGTATATAGTATTTCTTAATAACAGCAAACCTTCCTAATCTAAAATTAACTGTCAAAAACACAATCGTAAACATAATTTATAAACGCATATGAATAAGAAAAGGTGTATATTTCTTGATATATAATTCAAGATTTGTTCCCCGAGGGAATAAAAGCACCTACAAAGAGTTTAAAATTCAACGCAGGGCCTATAAACATCAACAATTCCAAAAGTAAATCCTGCCGCTTCCTCTCAAGAGCCATAAATTTAGCCGCGACGTGGTATTTTATCATTTCTTGAATTTCAAACCAAATAACATCCACCAAATCCGGAAGCATTCCAGAGCGGTCTGATATGACCCTCCATAACTCATATCCCCAAATATGAACTCATCAATTCACCTCATCGCATCGCCCTCAGGTGCAACTCAACTCTTCTTTCGTTTTATTTCGGCAGACGATTTCTTCTGTCAAGTGATTACTCTGCAGTCGTCAGGCTCTTTTCAATGGCGGTCCAGCACAGCCTGCGATTAAAGTTCAGCGTTCAGTGAAGACCGGTGCTCAAGTGGAGGGGAGGGGCCACTGTCCCATTAAAAAAGGAAAGTAATTAATAACAATCCTGCTCGTGTGTGTGTGTGCTGTGCTTACGGAAAACTGGACACGGCGGTTTCGACTTCTGGAGCTGGTGTGGCGTTGGTTAATGCAGTTTGTTTGTTTTCGCCAATTAATCATGCGCCGATGACGGTAAGGAAATTTTATTATCAATAAAATAAGTAAGGGAAGTGAAAATGCGTTTGCATAGGAAATAATTAAGGTCAGACTGATAATAAGAATAGAGAGTAATGTAAAAAAGAAACTTGGAATATTTAAATTAAAATCTATCTCCAACGTAAATTTATTCGACAAATGAATATGCAGAAGATATTTGGATGGATATTTTCGGAATCCATTTAAAATTAAATAAAATTTTGAATTTTTGACCTTCTGTCTTAAGCCAGGGGTCGGCAATCAACTGAAACGGAAGAACCAAAAGCAACAATTTACAAAAATTTCCCTGTTTTCAAAGACCCACTAAAAATTTCCAATTTAATGTTATAGATTTGATTACATATATTTAATTTTTGATTTAAAATAAACGGTTTTAAATACGGAATAATCTTTAGTTATATATAAACACAAATATAGATAGCTACTTCAATCGGAGAACTGGCTTTGATTGCCTTTTGAAAATTTGATTACATCTGGCTTATAGCTTGTTGTTTTAAGTTTCAAACACAACTATAGATTTCTAATTGTTAGTTGACTTCTAAATTTACTTTTATTATATCCATGCAAGAGAACGCTTGCTCACACGAATATGTCGACCCGAATATCGTCAGCACACCATATGCCAAATTCTTCGCCTCACTGCAGCAATGTGGAAGGCTATTCCATGCGTCGGCCATTTGAGGGCCTCAACTCGAGAAATTTCTTTTCGAGCTGTCCACTTGTGCTGCGCGATATGCATGCATTTCTGGACCTCCACCTCTTCCAACTTTACCTTGAGGTCTGTGAACTTGCCATTCCACAAGTCTTTGGTTTTCAAATGTAACAATTGCCTTTGAAGCGATTCAGCATCAATCCCAAATGGCTCAATGTTGATCTTATTATATATAAAAAATTATTATTCTTTAATTTTATAATTCAACATGGAACTGCAGAGTCGCAGGTTGCATCTCCTTTTCTAATTTTTGTGAAAACAATCTTCACGTCGAACTTGTTGCACATGAAATGTAATATGAGATTTTATTTTAGAACGGAGTAGTTCGACTGTATTTCATTAAGAAAAAAAATCTCACATTGAAAAAGAAACTATTAATCGAAAATAAATCCTTTTTCATTTTTGGAAATCCTTTTTTCAGTTTTGTGGTATACTTTTTTTAAAGGTAATATATTCAGTGAATGGCTATTTTCCTATACTTTTTTATAAATTTATTCCTCCTAAGTTTAATCCTAGTTATTAAGAAAAAAGAAAAAAAAATAAAGAAATGAGTTGATAAAAAGACGATTTTATTACTTTTATAAAGGAAACATTAATTTCTTTTGAAAATAATTCAATTGTAAGAAAATAAAAAAAATGTATTAAAAAAATTAAAAGACTTTTCAAAATGATATCAAAAATTGGAGCAGACAAAATTTTTTGAGCCACCACTAAAGATATTTCATATAGGACAGAATAAGGTTTTAAACTAAAAAAAAAAGTTCCTGAACTTTAAAGAAAGAAACCAACGACGAATGACTTCATTTCTCTGCACTTAGTTTCATGAAATATCTTGAGATTCATATAAAAACTATAATAAAATTCTTCATACATTATTTGAAAAAAAAAACATTATATGTCCTATTAGATTCATTACATTCCTTCAACAGTTATTCAATATCTACACTTAATAATAAATATAAAAAATAGTTTTTTAAAAAAGTAATTATCAACCCATTAAAAATATAAAAAAGTTGAAGATCAAATGGAAAATTGCAAAAGCAAAGGGCAGAAATGGTAAAATTTTAAGTAAAGTGAAATAGTGCATTTTAATTTTTAAGCTATGCATGTTTAGATTTATATATATAATTCTTTTTTATGATATTCATTATGGTTTTATAGCTTTCTTCTACTTTTTTCTGCACATCCTGTTTTTATGAGTTAAATTTTGATCGGTGGATTTTTAATCAAAAAAATATATTTACTTTTTAATACTGTTTTTTTATATGTATGTTATTTTTTTCCAGTTGACTGTGATAAATAGTGTAAACATGATACTATCTTTCTTTTTTTTACAGCTAGACAGCAAGCAGAAATATTATAAAACCCAAATTACAGCCGAGAATTGAATCTATGACTTTGTAACACTGTGTTCAGATTATCATGGAGTAGCCGTTTTGAAGTTTATTTACATTGATAATAATTATATAAAATTATGCCTAGATAAAGAATAAAATTCCATGTCGAACTTCTTGATTTCTTAGAACTAATATTTCAATTCTACGAGAGCAAGGAATTCTGTCAGAAATATTAAAAGAACATTGATATTTCAGTGTTCCAACTTTTAAAGAATATGAAGAATTTTCTCTGTATGCTTTCATAGTTACTTATTTCTCTGATATTATTGCTAGATCTTCGAATTTAAAAACCATTAGTTTTTATTCGCTTCAAATTAAATTATAGATGACGCCACTTCCATGAAATCCAATTTTTACCTAAATCAAATAATTAAGATCTCTAAAATTATTAAAATATTCTATTGGAAAACGAAACATTAATTCTACAAAATCGTAGGACTATAGAATACGTAGGAATAAAAAAATGATTTCATTATTAAATCTTTATAAATATAAAATTTTCGAATTATAAAATATTTTTTAAAAGGTAATCTTGTAAGTATTAATAAGAACGACGGATATAGAAGACGAAAAAAAATATATATCTATATTGCTTCAAATTTCACCAACATAAATGTTTTCTTTTCAAAATAGCAAATTCTCTTTCAGTAAAATATAAACTTGGTGCTGAATTTGAAAACGGTCATAATAGTAGCGTCAGATATATTATCTTCAAATATCTTATTTAAGAATTCAAAAATTGTTTGAAAAAAGAGAGTTAAATGAGCTATTTGCATTATAAAACCTGAATCACTGAAATGAAAACTCGTAGTAAAAACGAATAAATAAAAAAATTCATAATAAATATCATTAATTAGGTACTAACATATTAAACCGTCGACGCCAACGGTTTAGTGACTCATTGGCGATGGATTCAAATTTGGCGATAAACCGTCGACGCCAACGAAATCATCAAAATGGCGGACAATAGTTAAGGTTTGAACAATTTTTTAAAAATAATGTCGGTTTTTTTTTTGCCACTATTGGCGGTTTAGCAACTCATTGGCGACGCCTTCAAATTTGGCTATAAAGATCGACGGTCTAATATGTAAATACCATTAATTATTGTAAGATAAAAAGCCAACATCCAAAGAGGCGCATAGCAAACACAATAACGCCCACATAAAAAGCAGTGAAAAGACAGCTTGCTTTCCCACAGCTGAAAAGAGACCGGATAATAAAAACTAGAGGTGCCAATTCATCCATCACATCACTTTTCACCAATATTTGCACTGAAGTCAGAGATTGTATCAATAAGTTTATTGTCAAGGGAGAATAGAGAAAAATGCTTTATTCCTTAAACAAATACCATTTTTAAAGGTCTTCATGAAATATCATTAACCAGAAACAGAAGAGGCCAATCCACTCAACGATATCCGACCTGTATCAATTATTTTCCATTTCATGATTGCTTTCATATGTTTCTTCTAAGTAAATCCCCTCAAGGCATTAATAACGATTCATCATAAAGGTTATGGTATTATTAATAAAGACAGAAGAGAAATTGTGACAAGTTTTTGCTCTGACAAAACATAAAAGCAGATATAATCTATAGATTGTCTATGATTTATCATTTGTTCGTAAATGTTTTGAGCTTTCATCAAAGAGCTCTTGGAAATTTTGAGCTTCTCTCAACGTTTTGCAATACAGATATAAGTTGTGTCTATAAATAGATTTTCTGTAGAATCTTACGTCAGTGATGTGTAAATTTGATAAATAAGATAACACTTTTTTGCACATTGAGGTTAATTTTAAAACACAGTTCAAGTTCATAGATGTTTTTTTAATGAGTATTAGACTCCAAGTTAGCTGCAAAAACAGTTTCCTTTGAATGGATATATAAGGCAAATTTTCAAAACATTAAAATTTTAGGCTTTTTTTAAATTAAAATTTCCAGCATAATTCATCTGCTTCCAGTAATTTGCTTGTATGAACTATCTAAATCTTTAATCATCTAAAAGAAAAATTGCAACTGGATTTATTTATCCAGAAACCAGTGATATACTCTTTAGTTCGCAAATAATGTCCATACTTAAGAATTCAGGACATTTTAGAGAATTTTATTTTAGCATAAAATTTACTATTGAAATATTTGCAGATTCTCAATCTTTACGACAGGGACTCTAAAACTTAAATAAAGTTGTGTCAAATAAATAAGAATGAACATTATGCATATTAAAAATATGTGAAAGTATTAAACATGTACGTATTATTAAACGAAATATTAATAAGGGTTACCATATTGCATTCATTTTGAACATTTCTTTGAATTATTAGTGAAAAAGTTAAAACATCAAAAATAATGCAATGTACAATTATTGATGTACACGCTCTAGTTTTAGAAACCGAATTTTTAGATAAAAATTGGAAAATATATCCATCTGTCATATAAAGAGGGGTTTTTATTTCTTGCTGCTCTTAATCAAAAGTAAAAATCATTCATTTCCAACTTCTTATTTTAAAGAAACTATTTATTTATTTTTTTGGAAATAAAATAATCATTGACTTATGAAACATGCTCTCACAATGAAAATCTGAACACTTAAAATTACATTTTTATCTTTTAAACTGATAAGTGTCAGCTAAATTTTCAAATGTGCGCCATTTTTTTGCATGTGTTTGGTTGTCGGTTATCGTGATGGAGAACTATTGCAATTTGCAATTCAAAATTGGGCCTTATCACTAACAAATCCGGGTAAACAAATTCAAGTTTATTTACATTCTGATATCGAAATCAGCGAATAACACCGCCTATCACTTAAATATCACACCATCATGGACACTTGAAATTTCAACGCTCTTGAATTTCCGATAATTTGTTCTACATATGATGAGGATGTATTATTTATTAACAATAAATTGCTTTTATTTTTAACTAAAAGCTGTGTCTGTTAAGGTTTTTATCTTATCAAAAAATATATTCAATTAACTGAGAAAAAAAAAGTAGTTGTTGAAAATATCATTAAGAATGGCTGAAATAAAAGAATTATTTGCGGCACATTTTCAATGTTTTTAATATATAAAAATATTAAAAGTTTTACCGTCTTATAAAGGGATCTTCTCTTTCAAAGTTATTTAAGAAAAATTAGATTGAAAATAATCAATAAAAATCGTATTGAAATATATTGTTATCTACTAACAGAAAAAATATAGCATCGAATAAAAAAATTGAAGAAAAAAAATGTTGGGAGGAAGTGTTAGTAATAACTTTCAACATAGAATATAATGAATTAATATCGCACACTGATAAATAAATCAACTTGAACATTAAAAAATAACACTTTTAGTTAATATATGCTGAAATCGGAGAATGGTCGCTTTGGACATTTTAGATCCCATTTTTAATAATCTGGTCGACTAAATTTTATATTTTAAGCTGTTTTTAACTTAACCAATGAGCTGATTTATTTTAGATTAGATTTTAATTTATTTCGTTAACTTGATGAAAATACATCCCCCCCATATTTATTTATTATGGTTCAAGATTGCCCGGCTACTCATCAATACTTCTAAAAACCATTATCCTAATATTTTATAATTTATAGAATTTTTACACATTTTTTTATTTGTCAACTAGGAAACTAAAATTTTAAAACTGACCTACCTTTTATTAAGGTAGGTTTTAAACAAATGATCATTCATATTAGATTTCCTTTTATTAAAAAAATTTTGAATTTTAGTATTCAGTATAAGAGTATTTAGAAGTATTCAGAATAATTCCGAATTTTTACAGCCTTGATTTGAAAAAGTATTCTAATTTGGCTCAGATAGGAATATTCAAATATTCTGATAATAAATTAAAGATTTATTTTAAAGGAGGTTGTCTTGCTTTCTTCATAAAGGCAAAATAATAATTCCCCTTCTAAATTTTTCGAACACGTAGGATATGATTTTTATTAATTTACGTAGGATTTGATTATTTTTAAAATGCAAAGTTTTAAAGGTTTAAATTTGCTCTCAATCTGGTAATATTTATTTAATGCTGATAAAAAATAAAAATACTTTAATATACACTAATATATTGAATCGTATGCATGGTATTAATCAGTACTAAAAACAAAAAAATTAAACTAACCATTTCTTATTTTCAAAATATCTTGTTTTTTTAATACTTATTTCCCTATAGTTGTGAATTATTTGTTACAAATATGACATTTCAATAAGTGTATGATGTGTATCAAGAGGGGGAAAGGATAATATAAAGAATGGTCTTCGATTCATTGTACTGGATTTATTCCAAATTGAATTTAACATGTCTATGCACTACAAAATTTGTAGTCTGAAATTCTGACAATCTTATAATTTTACTTTGAACTATGAATTTACGCCAAACTGTGGAATGATTTACGGTTTGCATTTTAATCAGGATTTTATTCTAAGCAATTATACAATTTTCTCATTTTTTTTGTAAATTAAAGTTTCTTCATTGTCGCTTTATTTTCCTTTTTAAGGAACACTTGAAATCGTGAAAAAAATTTATAGAACATTTGGAAGAAAAAAAATTTGTTTCTATCGACAGAGGAAATCTGATAGAATGAGTAGGGCTCTTAAGAAGTATTTTACTAACGAATGTTTTGCACTGCCTTCTCAATGCTACAATGCTAAATATGTAAAACAACTACTTTTACAATGAGTAAAAATTACGTAAGTTATAATTATAATATCCTCAATGTATCAAGAGAAGTATATTTTCCTCTCTGAATTTTTAATAAGTGCACTTGATAAACACTATTGCATTTGATAGAGAAATTTCATATGAGAAAGAGCAAAACGATAAAAACTTTCAAAAATATTTCTCAACCAAAAAAATGAAAGTAATAAATACAACTGGACATTTTTATAGTTCTTCAAGCTCCCCACTCTCTAGTTAAAAGTTCATTAAAATACAGAATATCCTAACCACTTCCTAAAGTACAGAGAAAAAACAATCTACGATTAATCCGCTAGTTTAATATATGTTGTTGTTTCTTATGGCACTTGCCATGGACTTCGCAGAGGTAATCAGCTATTTGAGTCTAATCAGCATCTCGTGTTTTGCAATAGCGCCAACTAGGGCCAAGAGTACAACTTTTGCTATTCACTTATCATATTCACTTCACAGCCCTTTTTTATAAGGGGGCACTTTCACACATCTCACAGATAGAATACGGAAGAACAACCATGTCCGAACCGGGGCTCGAACGAACCCGGGACACCCATATTTCTGGGTAGACGTGCTACCTCTATTCCAGGATGCCGGCCATTTGAATAAATAATTCAAGATAATGAATGGGCCTATTTTGTTTATAGCATTCTTTATTCTATTTTTCTATTATGATGCATTTATGACATGAAATTGATTATAAATATGTAACACTGTTTAATTTTTGTGTGAAGCAGAGGCAAGGCTGTGGTCGAAATCTGGGAGATGACAGATTGAATTTTTAAGTTCTATTTATTCCATCCCGGGAGGTTATGCCCGATGTACAAGAGGAACGGACAATCAGGGAGCGCTCGCTCACATCACGGCACAAAAGCAGAAGAGTGTAAAGAAAAAGGGAAATTAATTATCCCTGATGTTAACTGCCATCAGATACGGAAAATACTTTCTCACAGTGCTTATATACAATGAGATTCCTATAGGGAATTCCTCGACGCGCGCCGATCTAGGCAAAGGAAACAAGGATTTTTTAAGAAGAATTTCTTTAGATAAGCAATTTCTTGTCCCTTCACTCGGAGTGCTGGAATCTGTCGGCTTTTAGTTGATCCAGCGATTTTACAAAGTTTCTGTTGAATTGATTTAATAGAAAAAATGGAGTGGGATTAGGAAATAAGAGAATATTTTAGATTGATAATGGGGCAAAATTAAGATAAATATTTGGAAATTGATTACACCCGAAATTAGAGCTTAAAATAGCATTACATAAATATACACTTTCGCTTCAATTAAAAGTATTGTCGGTTTAACAAATTTTTATTGTACATCAAACCCTTGAGAACAAAACGAAACAAAAACGTTTTATATTGCTTGTCCATGTCCCGAGAAATGAATGGTATGGCAACTCATAAAAAGAACATTTATTACACACCATCATCACGAAAAGAGTACGTGATGACCTTTCTGTAGCCACATACATCATTTCACGCATTGCGAAAAGTGATGTAGTAGAAACAGAGAGAGGGAGACGGGAAACTAAATTCGAGACAGACTGGAGAGATAATCAATCTAATCAGTGAGATACAGAATTACACAAATATTTTGGGAAACCGGGCTCACTTCGTCGAACGACACGAGTTTCTAATGAATGAATCTGAATTCTTGCAAGCATTACTTTTCTTTTTTCTATCTGCCAAATGTTTACTATGCGTTTGACAGTGTTCTGTGTCTGTCATTCGTAATCTCCGCTTCAGGTGAGAGGTCAAGGAAGAGATGCGGGGGTTATCGTTCATTCATCCCTACCCTTTCCATGTGAATAAACAAAGGGGGAGGGGGTTGTCGTAAGAATGAGGGTGGGAGTTTGCTACGGAAGTAGCCGACCCCAATAGTGAGAAAAAGAGCAGGTTGAAGATTTTCTGAAGAGGGAAATATGTAAGTGAAATATAAATTCTTCGATTCCAGTCAAAATCGCAACTGAGTAAAAGCTTAAAAGGAAACAGACAGATTTTAGTATTAAGAGAAAATTTTAATGATCTTTTCAGATAATTTAAGATGATGAGAATTATCTGTAAATGATAAATTTCTTATTATCATGTGAGAACGTAATGATGTTTTGGTTAGAAGGTTTTAATGTCTCCAAAATTTACGGGCAAAAAATATTTACCTGCTTTTACCAGTATTGTATTATTATTATGTTTGCTTCTTGGACAGCAGATGCGTTTTTAAAAAGGTTAACCTGCCTTTACCAGCATTGCTTTATTATTAATTATACTTTTTTGGTAGCAGATGCGTTTTTAAAAGGCTGGCGAAGAACTATGACATCATGGCTGTTATTTCATCTCAAAATCGGTCGAATACCAAAACTTTTTTTGCCAGGTAAAAAAAATGAAAATTAAAGTTTTATATATATATATATATATATATATACATACAGATGGGGGAATACAGACCGATAGAAAATACTTGTGATTATTTCAAACTAATTTTAATTAGTTAATGACTTAAATTAATTAAGATAAATAGTGACTTAAAAATAATAATCTTCTCTCATGATAAATTAAAATTTACAATCGAAGATTTCACTTACTTCTTTTATAGTTGATCTCAAACAATTCTGATGAACAATTTCTGCCATCTTATATCCAATAGAATATCAAGCCTAATATATTTCGATATTGTGATATACTTTATTCTCAATTTAATGTACACATACCATGCTGGTTTAGTTAAGTGTATTTGTATCAATGTCCCTTTTGGAATTATACAACTAATAGTTTGGAATGGATAACGCGATTTTGAAAAGTTAATAGCCCAAAATAACTTTTCCTCTCCAAACTGACCAATCACATCTCTGCAAGGGTAGACGGTACTTGACACAAATGAAGTTACTGCTACATCAAAATATCATCAACGATTTTCAAAATTATATCTATGCAAAAAAACATTTTTTCTTATATTGTTGAGTGCGAGAAGTGATCGTTGCATGATGTCATGTTCACAGAGCTACTGATTCCAATCATGATATCAAGATTTCATGTTTTGCTCTGTGATGTTTCAATAGTTTTATTTTCTCAAAATCAATCGAATTTATTTCTACAATATTTCATGATTCTCAGACAGAGTCATCTAAACCCATGATATTTTTTATTGGACATTTAGAAACCACCATAACTGTGGTGGTTCACCACTAAGTACTCACGCATCACATTCACTTGCACATCCCCTTTTTGCGGAGGAGGGCACATTCAAACATATCACAGATAGAATAGATAAACTTTCTACCAGTGAAGTCCTCTAATTTCAAAAACATATTCAAAAGAAGTTGAAAAGAAATTCATCCAAGTAAATTTTATAAATTAAATGCGCGATGTTTTTGCCAAAGCTTTGAAAAATAGCATAAGTCCACATCATTAAGAAAAAAATCCTTTGTTTTAAATAGTAAAAAAAAGTAATTATATGTTAATTAAATAAGAATATAAATTCATTCATATTTTCCTTTTAGTAAATATTAATAATAACCATAGAGAACTATCTGGAAATAATGAAAATTATCAGGTAGAACTGTGGAAATTAATTAAGATGAATCTTCACATAATTTTATTTGCTCTCATGACATTTTCTGCTCATTTCAACTCGTGATTAAAAATAATGAAGGTAACCGGACTTGCTTTGATCGTTATAATGATACAACGTACCGTTTCTAATTACCGTCATCATTCTCTAGAGTTTCGTAATAATTATAATTTGATCATATTTAAAATAACTATAATTATGAACGCGAAACTGATAGTTTGTCTGCTGAGCATAAGTAGTAGATCAACGGATTCTAATGCTCTAGACATAATTCAATATCAAGGTTACGCGATAACTGTGTAAATTTCAGCCAAATTATTTCATATTTTAGTGCGACAACGAATAAAATTCTGATTATTATTTTTTCATTTCCAATATATTTTTGTTCATCATGAATTCTGGTTACAGCATTTTAAAATGAAGTATCAGCCATTTTTTATTACTTTATAATCTTTTATTAAATATAAAAAATGACAAAATTTTTAATATCGTCAAATAAACAAAGCGGGAGTGGTCTCCTTAGAACTTCCACTTATATTCTCTAACAGAGTTCTGATGACAGAAAACGTTTTGCATGGTACTGGCGTGTAATAATAACGAAATATTAACTTTTGACATGAATTTAGGTTTTTTACTCAATTTATCATCGTCCTTGGCGATTTTTTTTGGCTATTAATATGCAGATAATAGTATCCGAAACTCAAAATTTATGTTTCGTACACGTTTTTCTCAACAGATTAAAATATAAATCTGACACAAAAATTACAATTGCAGTCATAAAATCTTGTACTAAATTGGATATATTGACGTTATTGCATTTGTGAATTATCACATTTATATGTATCTGAAAGTACAGACAGATAGGCCGACCCGTTATTAGATTTGACTCAAAATTTGGCCGGTGTTTACACTATAAATGTTAAATACTTGTAGTGAATTTTATCCCTCTAGCTTTCTTCGTTTTGTAAATGTGTGTTAAGTTAAATTCCAACATTTAGACAGACGGATTTCCTCAGAACAGAATTTACTCAAAATTTGATAGAAATCTACAAATTTGGTGTTAATACGGTATATGGTACAAAGACCATAATAGTTCGCAAACGATGTAAAATCCGTATACCAAACTTAAACCGTCAAGCTAAAAGTGTTTTTGAGTTACCTTTGTCTCAGACAGACTGACAGACAGATACTTTCCAAAAATGTATTTTAGGAACTCAGTGAGATCTATAATAACACGAAGAGAGTCATTAACACCTCGTTTAAATATTGTGACGATTACCATTCTCACTCTGTACTACATATTCGAGAAAGTAAAAAAGGGAATTGATTTATTTAAAGTAAATGCAAAGTATTCCCATGGAACAACTACGTAAAAAGAATATTTTAAGATGCGTTTTGTTGAAAAAACAAAGCCATTAAACATGAAATTTATTAAATTTTATCAAATGGCAACAAATATTAATTGAAAACTTAAATATATTCACAAGCCTAAACGTTTAATTTGTTTTGTTAATTACTTTCATTAATAAAATGTATCATCATATCGATTCGCAAAGATATCAAATCATTTAATTACCTTATAAATATTTAAATCAATAAATGCCTATTCAGAAAGCAATCACTCAGCTTAACAAATAAATCATTATCGATAATATTGTAATGAATCCACCATTTGTCTGGGAATGCATAATTGATGAGCGAAATCTATTATAAATAGCAGAAAAAAAATGGGAGAAATAACGCAACTGGTGGTAGAAAGAACAATAGCTTAAAGGCCATCGAATGAATTCGTTTATTTCAATTAGCAACTCCGCAACTTTCCATTATCAATCCACACTGTTTTTATTTCTGTTTGCAATAAGCCTCCAAATAGTCCGATGATGAAAAGCTAATAGTAGAACCTTTCCCTTTTTTTTCCCTCAATCAGATGAAATAAAATGATTGACGCTTGTTTCGACTTAAATGATTTACTTAAAGTAGTTTGTTTTGAAGAATCAGTACTTATAATTATTTCTTTATTTATTATTATATCATTGCTTATAATTATTTCTTTATTTATTATTATATCATTGCTTATAATTATTTCTTTTCTTATAATGATATCATTACTTATAATTATTTCTTCAATACTCAAAGTTATATATAAAGTGTTTCTACTTAAATGCAATACGAGGATGAAAATAAAAATATACACTAATAAAACATAAATTACAATTAGTAAAAGCAATGTATAAAAATTTCTCTTATTCACTGAGAAATTCAATATAACTGGTGTTTTAAAAAATTTAAATTCCCAACAAAATAAGCAATAATATATATTTTTTATATTTAGGGAAGGGCAACAACATTTAAGTATGTAAAGAATATTTTTAAAAAATTCATCGCAGTCTAAAAAATTTTAACAGTAAGTGTAATAAGATTTCAAAAAATTTATTGATAGCAAGACTTAAATATTAAAAGAATTCGTTTAGCATATTTTGGAAAAGGACCAAAAATACATGGCCCTTAATGAGAAAAATATAAAAATTACAGGGAAAAAAAGAGAATTAATGTCAAAAACTAATATATAATTTCAAAAATTTTACCTTTTTAATAGCACAAATATTAAGATAAATTTTTAAAATATTAAATAAAAAGAAACATGACTTCTAAATAGTTTCAAAAGGGTTCTAAAATTTTATTTAAGCAAGTATATTACATTGTATTTTTTCATTGAATTTAGGAAAAGCCTTTTATAGTTATATCTTAAGCATAGTTTACCACTAAAATAAGTTATTTATGGAAAATGAGCTTATCAATAGAAAATTCTCAAAGGAAATAAGAAGAATTCTAAAGAATATCAATCGAAAATCTACTAATAGAAAGTCACCAGTAGAAATAAATAGAATTCTAAGAGTAGAAATAGAAATAAAAAGAATTCAAAATCACCAAAACGAAAAACTAGATTTTTGACAGAAAAGGAGAAATGCTTAATATTTTGATGTATAATTATATATTAGCATAGTTTACCCCCAGAATAAGTTATTAATATAAAATCAAGTTTAACAATAGAAAGTACCCAATGGAAATAATAAGAATTCTGAGGAATACCTATAGATAATCTACTAATAGAAAGTCATCAATAGAAATAAATAGAATTTAAGAGCATAAATAGAAATAAATAGAATTTAAAATCACCAATAGAAAATTCCCCAACACGAAAAATTCGATTTTAGACATAAAAGTAGGAATGCTTAATATTTTGATTTATAATTATATACTAAGCCTAGTTTAGCACTGGAATAAGCATTGTTTACAATCAGGAAATTAACAGTAAGAAAAATCATATTTTAAGCATAAAAGGAAGAATTCTCAATACTGAAAAAAATAGATATCATAGTTATGTATTAGCAAGATACAAAACGCTAACCTTAAGGAAACATGAATATAGAAATCAAAATAAGGACGTGAACCGGATGCAAATTTCTGCATTTAAAGAACGATGCTCCATCAA
The DNA here is from genome assembly GCA_026289955.1 of Argiope argentata. Taxonomy (NCBI): domain Eukaryota; kingdom Metazoa; phylum Arthropoda; class Arachnida; order Araneae; family Araneidae; genus Argiope; species Argiope argentata. Next base: position 6,963,662 of record JAOUZG010026641.1, on the reverse strand, counting down.
GGCTTGATGCTGATTACAAGACAGCATGACGGATCATGATGAATGAAATATAAAAACATATCAGACAGATGGAACGACGCGAATTAACTAATCTAAATATCTCGACCTAAGTAAATATATTCATTTTTTTTATTTATGACCAAGGGAATATCCATCCAAATTATTCTCCAAATCAAATGAATAAAAAATTAATAAATTATTAGCATATTTGAGGATAGTCCTTCCAAGAATATTTTCAGAAACCACACTGCTATTTTCATAGGTGTTTTTAAGTCTCATCTGCTGCCCACACTGTTTCTGAGCTGCTGTTTTCAGTTCTTGTAATGACAGGTGTCAATTCGTACCTGATTTACATGGTGAGAAGTCGCTGTCTGTCTCACGTCAAAGAACGAATGCTTTAATATTTTAAAAGATGGCAGAAGGTCTCAGATAGGGTAGGAAAATGTCCAATGAAACGGGTTTCAAGAGGCTGTAATTGGTTCTTGTTTTTATTTGGAAATGCATGCAAATTCTGTAACAACATCTGAAGTGATCGGACTTTGAACTTTAGCTAAGAGGTTGACATCATAATTGTATGTTGAAAAGAAACAACAAAAAATGGTATTTGAACACACACACACATACGCAAGCTTTTTTATTGAGTTATTTGATACGTTTCGATGCATCAAGTGGAAAATTATTTCTTATTGTAAAAAGGACTAAAATATGATATTTAGAAAAGAATATTAAAAAATTGTTCTAGAACAACACTTTTTGACACTGTGAGATCGTGTCAAAAAGTCACACACAATGTGTGTGTGTGTGTGTTTGTGTGCGTGCGCGCGCGCATAATGACATTTAAAAATTAAATTAAACACTAATTTCAAAATTTTTAACAATTTAGCAATAGTAAATTTATTCTAAAAATATAAATTTTCTTATTTTCCAGATTCATTCCAACTTGCTCTAGTTAATTTATTCAATAGAATCTTTGTAAAATTACTGAATCGACTAAAATCCGACTAATTCCCACACTCCGAGTGAAGGGATAAAAATTGTCCAGACAAGCACATTCCTTTTAAAATATCTCTATGATTTCCTTACACGAGATGTACATATGATTGGCATATGTCTAAGATCCCTATTAAAATCTAAAAGTATATATTCAGAGGGGTAAAACTTTCATTAGCTTTTCGTCATTTCGTTTTGTGTCGACCTGTGTTGCGCTTGTTGCTTCTGCTTGTACATGATGCCTGCTTCCCGTGATGGAATAAAACGAACACAAGAAATTCAAAGTGCTTTCTATGTCTTCAAAATTGCCTTCTGCTGGGTTAAGAAGGCACTGCAAGTAATTAATTTATATAAACATTTATTTTATTAGCAGCCTTATACATTTGTGAAGAATACAAATTCTAGGAAGGATAAATTATAAGAATAATATTATTTCCCTTTTTAAGAGTATTTAGATTTCTACATTTTTCATTACATTCACTTAATTATTAGAATATTTATGAAATTGAAAACATATTTCCATAATATAGTGTTCAAATCTGGATAAAGGACAGTCTGTAATTATTATAGATAAATAAAAACAAATAAGTATTCACAAGGTTAATAAAATAAAGAATATTAACTTAAAAGAAATCATTAGTATATTAAAAATGTTTAACACGTAAAATTAAAATGAAGTTCTAATTAAAAGATAAGCATCATAATGTGCACTGTCCAAGGCCGCAAAATGCCTAAAACTGCTACTAAAGTTCTGAAATTTTCATTTCTTGCTTTTTTAGCATGGTTAATTCGCTTCTGTAACATGATTCGAAAAAAATTTCTTAAGATATTCCATGATAAATAATTGCATTTAGCTGAATCTTTTTAGTTACCATTGATGAATATTGTAATTTCTCAATTATTTTGAAACTTTGGAGATATAAGAAACATACTTAACAGAAAATAACCCAAAAGAATATTTTTTAATCACCTAAAAAAGAAATATATTTAAAAAAATTATTTCATTTTATTTATTTCATTTCATATAATCAAGTGCTCAAAATTTTCCTAGGTTTTATTTGCGGTAGCTATTAACTTATTTTTTCAAGCAGAGCTTTTGTAAATGTAATGGCAACGCGTATTAAAAGCTGATTTTTTGAGAAGCTCGTACAGATAATAAAATTTCAATTTTCCGCTTATGGATATTTGTTTACCTCATTACCAAAATAACATCATAATCTGCCATGATAAAAATTACACATAAATCTCTATTAATTAAATGAAAAGTATAAAAGAAATCTATTCTCAGGATGTCCCTGAATTCATGGGCCAAATTTTAATGGGCGGTAAAATACTTTTTTTAAAAAAAGCATTATTTGTATAAAATATGGAGAACAAAAAAAAGTTTTGGAGAAAAAAAACAGAATAAATAAAAAGAAATCTCGTTACTTACTTAATATTACAGTAAGTACACAAATGTCATCAATATCGATTAAGACTTGGCCATATTTGGTATGTGATTGGCGCACTCTTTCGAAGATGCTTGATGTTTTATGAATAATTGCCGCAGAAGTTTAAAGTTTTGCAACGAGTTCCACACCAGAGTCAATTAGAATTTCATAGACAATTCTCTTTTTCGTTTTTCTTGAGCTTATTTGCTCCGTCAGCAATTCTCATTTCTGACCCTATATTACAGTACAAAAAAAAATGCCTTATGCATTTTACCTACCTTTAAAACTTGTCCCATGAATTTAGAGACATCCTGTATAAAGCATTTGGTAGAGAACTATAAGAGCTGCTGTATTTAAATGATTTAATATCAAAAATACATTATTATGCAATGATCTGAATGTCTACACGTTATACAGTTTGTAAATTTCATTAGGAAGTTGATATGTAATCAATGAAATCAGGAGCACTACAACCTTAACTCTTAAAATATGTAAAAATATCTTCACAGATGTTAAGTTCACGTTACCACGTAAGGGGGAGGGTGCAGTAGTTTCTGAGGGCGACGACCCCTTAGCACCCGAGAGCAGAGGTCAGATTTCTAGCTCATTTGAAGATGACACTAACACACTCGTTTCCACAAAAACTTTTTTACAGGGGACCCTTTCGCACGCTTCACAGGTAGAAAACAGAGTAAAGAACAACAATACCCAAACCCGGGCTCGAACTCGAAACGCCCAGATCGCGGGGAACCCTAGGCTGGGACACCGGCTCACCCCTAATTAAAAAGTTTATATAACGCAATAATGTTGTTTTTCTTAATTTCTAGCTAGCGGTTTCCGAACGAATGTCCATATTTAAACTCAGATTTTGAATTAACTATATATATTGTTAAAACCAACTTTAATTATTAATATATTAATTGTTAATATATATCTTTATGTATATTAGTAATATAATTATTAACATTATTAATATACATATATAATTAACTATATATATACACGCATTATTTTATAAAACAAGAAAAAAAGGGGGAAGAGGGAGAAAGAGGAAAATATTTTAAGAACGTGAAAGAGCAGAATAGTAAGGCAAATTTTACAGAATGAATCCACTTTGTTCGTAAACAGCGGAAGAAAAACGAACGACTACATAAAAGAAGGTGAAATATTTTTTGCCTGTAAAATTATAACATTAGAAGTTACGGTGATTTGGCGCATTCTTGAGGTTTTGCCAAGCATTTGCACTCCGTTTTCTTTTTCCATTTATCTTTTTTTTTTACACTAGAAACACTAATTACGGCATCTAAAAATATCTGAAAGTTCCACAACATGTGCGATACATTCTTTCCGAAAGCATTCCGATTCAACACAGATTCTTCTTCGGAAAAAATAACCAGCTCATCTCCTAGCTATGTTTTAGAACTAACAAACAAACACACAATCCTAAAGTATATTCATTTCGCCTCATAAAAGCTGCAAAGTTAACAATTTCTATTTCTAAGAAGATAGGTTATACGTTAAAGCAAGTTTAATACTTTGTTTACATCGTCTTTTGAGTATAATAGAAGAAAAAATCGTAGTATTTTTACTACAGCATATTAGAATAAAATTGCCATATTTGAGAATATCTGGTCTTGCAGAGTATAAAATTCCCCATTAAACTATATGAGATAAGAATCCGATACGTGGAAAAGTACCAGAAGATTGATATTGAAGTACTATGAATGAAAAAGGAAGCGAAAATATATTTATTCTATTCTTGTTGTTTATGTAGTGGAACTGAATGTGTCACTCAGATGTAATTTCTGTTGATGTTGTTGATATCAACTAGGCCATTAACTCTAAAAGTAAATTCAGAGTATAACACTTCCGATTGAATGTATAACTAGACATAGATATAGTTACATATATATTGTTCGTTTCAGTATCCTGAGATGACCAGTTTTCGACGATCCTATTTCACGAAGAGGTGAGACGCGGTAGGATGTGCGTAATTGTGGAATTCGATTTATTGTTAAATGTAAACCTCTCCTCTTTTCATCTTTCCTCTCACCTCTATTTTGTCGAATAAATCCTTTCGCGACGGGCATGGTGGCCGTCACATGTGTCCGTCGCGTCTTCCACAGCCGGGCGTCCCACCCCCGTATTTCTGGAAATCGAACTCATGGAACGGCGATAATATGTGCATTCTAAACTGGAACAATTTTTAAACGCCACTAGATGGCTCCCTGCGTTCATTATTATTATTAAAATATATATAGTTTTAGTATCATGACCTTTAGTTTGCTCATATTCATCCTTTGGTATTGTAATCATGAGCTATAGCGGGGTAGGGGTGGGTAAGAGTAATGTAAATAAACAGGGCTGGATTGTGTAAAATTTCACTTGATAGAACGATTTGCGTTTTTATCTCTCTGCGAATTCTTACTTCATTTTTTTGTTATTGTTGAATAATCTTAACTAGTCTTTTGAGGTTTTACAGCCAATTCTGTTTATTTTGTTCAGCTTTCAGACACTTTTCTTTCTTAGTTCTTCTCTTTTTATTACGGAAAGCCACGGTTTCGGTTTATTATGACAGGAAAGCGCAATCTGAGCTGGAAGAATGTGCTCAAATTATGAATGAACTATTAAGCTAAAAAGGTCGAAAAAAAAAACGATGACGTTAAGATCTAAACTTAATTTTTTGTAATTTTTTTTATATTTTAAAACTAGGTTTAGCGTCCCCCCCTTTGTGAGATTCCTTTCGCGTACGCTTCGTTCCATGCGCGCGTCTAGGAAAGGAACCACCCATCCCTAAAGGGTTAAATCCTACCTAACGGATACACAAAAGCTCAGTGGATTTCAGAATCCGTTACCAAACAATAGTATATAAACTCATGAATAGTAAATGTAGTTCATCTAAGACTGCAACGATAATATAATGAATGCCAAAACAAAATCAATGAATAAAATATGAATATTAATTGAACTGTTATTTTATCTATTTATTTTTGCTATTTCCCTAAATAACTCAAAAAATTAAGATTTATTAACAGTTTTCTAAAAATAATCTCTCGAATTTTAGTTCATTTAGGTTATGTTATTTTAGTGTATACTTGTAGCAGTTGCATTACTCTATCTTCTATTTTGGATAATAGATGGCGATTTCTGATTAGGTACGTATCCCATAGTGCATTGCGATTTTAATTATAATAAACTGAGGTGCGTCTTGTTTTTCGTGCCTGTGTTTGTTTTGAGTGAATCGTGATCTTTAAAGAAATGTTGCCGAAAACATGCGTCCTCTTGCTTCTACTACACGGATCATAACGATCACCATTCACCACATACTAAATTATTTTCAACCTGATAGTGTACCAAATTCGCCATGGACAGAAATGGAACATTTTAATTTTTATCATAAAATGTCGAACAAAAACACTAAAATGTCAAACAATTAATACAATTTTAAATGGCAACATTCCAATACAAAAAAAGTAAAAAATGTTCTTAAAATGTATCTACGGAACTATACATGCGCATTGTATAAATTATTTTTCAAGATTTATTACTAAGATAATGATTACAAATTAGATTGCAAAGGGAGTTAAGATGCACACTATATATAGATATAAAATTTATCAATGAATTTTTAGAAGTGATCGGATTAAAGTGATGCAAATAATAATTAAAAATAGGAAGTATTTGGTAATGTAAACAGAATCGGATGCAGATGAAATCGGTTATGAGTCTCAGAATTGAAACAAACACTAAGCAAATAATGGTAAATCCGTTCCCGAGGTTTTAGAACTGCAAATGTATTTATTGAGAAATATTTTTTAAAGTATTAAATTATATCTTTTTTTATAGTAATTCTTTGGAATCGACATGTGGATCATGTTTATACACTGGTATTAAGAATACAAAAAGATGAAATTTAAATATATTCGCTTTATTACGTAGCATAAATGATGCTGAAAAAAAACATATTCTTTATGATAGCATATAATTTTTAATTCACTTCATTTAATTGAAGGGGATCTCTTTACAATCACGTCCCAATAAAAGTCGTATGTATATCCAAACGACAATATTTTGATTTACACATTGACGCACGTCCATTGGAAAAGAAAAACTTCCTACGCTTGAGTTTGGCGCCAACATGAATGATCTATGACAACTGTCAAGTGGCATGTATATTTTGTGTCTAATCCTAGAGGAGATATCTATCAGTTGAACCATAGCTGGTTTGTTGTTTGGAGAACACTTCTTTGAAGGGTTTTTTTTTCTTTTGAGATGGATCTTCTTTTTCTTTTAGCACTTTGCAATGTGTAAAGTAATTACATGGCTAAGATAGAAGAATTAAAGAGAGGGTAAAAAAAATCACTATCTAGTTACTTGCCATAAAAAATATATTTATGGTATGTTTTTTTTATTACTATTATGTTTCAAAGCATCATCAGGGTACTTTATCTTTAATACTTCAAAATAAGGCTGACGTAAAGATGTTTGTAAAATTTCAATTAAATACAAATTCAGAATCTACTTGAGTCAAACAGAAAGTCAAACTATTTCTTCTGATTAAATTAATAGAATGCAGTCTCATACACCGAACCTGTAATCGTTGTGGTTGCCGAACGGTTAAATTTAACTTGGTGAATTCAAAAATTTTTGGAATCTCAAAAATACACATATGCTTTTATACTAAAACATAGACAATTACTAACACGTATCAGTTTTTAAAAAATCAGATTAATAAATGAGATATTCATAAACCAAATTTATTAATCCGATTTTTAATTTTTTTATATATTTTAGTGTCAAAGCACCAGATATTCTGCCAATTTTTTTATATCCGTAATAAGCTTTCCCACCAATAAGGATAAAAATATGTTAATTTTTTCATTGACAATAAATGAAATTACTATTTATTTCAAAATCCAATTTGCTCCACTTCGTAATCCTAAATAAATAAATTAAGACACACAGTAAAATATACTAAAGGGTGTTTCTAAATTAATGTAAAATTTGAACTTGACACCATTAGCGCTGTTAAATGTCGGCACCGTATTAAAAAAATACAGCTGATAGTTAGGATTTGAAAACTGATATTAGCGCAAGTAAAAATGAGATTTCATAACGTAACCGTCAAGTATAGTCATAGTGAAAAATATAATGAAAAATATAATAATGAAAATATAATAATGAAATTCTTGAAAAATATAATGAAAATCTGGCGGTCACAGTTCGAAAATTTGAGAATTGGCTTTCTGGACAATGTGATTTAACAACATTGGTTTTCTTTTCACGGGTCTATTTGAAGTCAGAGGTCTATTTCAACAAGCCCATAAGCACGCTTGCACTGAAGGATGAAATTCAACGCTACATCAACAAAATGCAACCACATTTATGCAAAATGATCATAGAAAATTTCAACAAGAGTGCGTATGTGCCGGTAAAACCGTTCAGGCAATTTGCTCTATATGTAAATCTATACATAGCCCTATCTAGTGTACATAACAATTCAATAAAAATATAACAATTTAAAGAAAAAAACTGTTTTTTAAATTTAAATTTAAATCTAATCTCACTTCCACTTAACAATCACGTGCCACTTAAACAAACCTAAAACTATCAGCTGTCAAGTAATTTTCTTTAATAGGGTTGCCAATACATTAATGCAAGAATAAAGGTAAATTCAAATCTTATGTTAATTGTGGAACACCCTTTATATTCCAAACGGTGCCACATTGTGTATATGTTTAATTATTTACCCCTTCTGGTAGATAAATTTTTTCACTGCAACTAACTCTAAAAAGAAAAACTAAAAAAAAGATTAAACTGAAATCTGCTGTGCATATTTCAATGTATCTTGTCAGAACATCATTTCTTGAACGACCAAGCACCGCGTGCTCGTGCAAGTTAAATTATATTTTTATTCATTTTAATCGTTTCATCGAATGAGTCACTTTAGTATTGCAAACGATCAAAAAAAATTGTCTCGCATTGATTGCTTAAAAAAATATCACATTTCTAAAAAGGTTTAAGTCAAATTTCATCAAAATGAAATTTTTTCTAGGTTTTATTTGCTCTAGTCATTAACTTATTTTTTTAATCAGAGCTTTTAGAAATGTAATAGCAACGCGTTATTAAAAGCTGCTTTTTTGAGATGCTCGTACAGATAATAAAATTTCAATTTTGCGCCTACGGATTTTTGTTGAAGCCAAAAATTAATAAAGTTAAAAAGAAAATTAATAAAGCCAAAGCATAACAAATTAATAAAGTAATAAAATATAATAGATAGCATAATTTTACTATTAATTTCGGATGGGAAGTTTAGAACCTTTTTATATCAATCGAAATTCAAAAAACAAACCCTTTGTTTATATTAATTTTTTTTCGCATTGTTTTAACAAAAAATTCATTTTTCTCAAAAAAAAAAGTCAAAATTTTTAATACAAGGTGACATTTCAATTTAGAGAAATTGTTTTTTAAACAGGGTTTGAGTGATTCATAAGAGACATTTTTATTAATTCAAATTTCACACACACACACACTCACAAACCACATTACTGTAATGAAAATGTAATTTGAAACCACTTATTCAGAATTTGAATTTCCAAGTCACTGAAAATCTTTCACAGCATTTATAAAATAATAGCCTTTAAAAATATCATTTTGTTTAGTATTTTAAACAATCATTTGTTTCAAAAGGTGAATCTGCTAGTTTTACCGATATTCTAGATTATCATTTCTGTGTGAAAATTTCACGCTGAATGGCGCCGTTTCTTCGTCTTTGGCAAAGCTTCACACCTCTCCGTTGTCGCCAAGAAAATCTTCACCTCCCATTAAGCACAGAGATGGGAGAGAAACAAACAGATCCTCAGAAGTAAACCATCCACGCATGCAGGATCGCATTCTAATGTTCCCCTATCAAATTACCCTCAGAATGCTGGGAAAATCATTAGGAAATGGAGGAAGTTGCTCAAACTAACGCAGTCATTTCTCTTTTTTTTTTATCCTCTCTGGTGTGGCCCATCTCATATTTTGCTTTTCCATGTTCAAATTCCATTCTTTCTTTTTTTTTTCTCAGTCTTTTTTTTTGTGTGTGTGTGCCGTTCTTAGTCGTTATTTCTTTCTTCCTCCATCCCATTCTGTGAAGTCGATGAGACGAATGGCTGTCATGCCAGGAGTTGCCGTATTCTCGGACGATCAGGAGGCGACAAAGCGTGAAACGGATAGTCTACTGATAAACTAACTTCCGGTAGAATCGGGGGGTATTAGATTACTTCCAACTAACTATAGGCATAGTTGGAATGGGTGCAAAAAAAAGCAAGTTTTCCCTCCTCCCCCCTCCCAATTCTGCTTTTGGCTAGAAAGGTATGTTTTTTAGAGGCTTTGTTCTCCTGGGGCTATTTTACAGTCAGTGAGTACCGACAATGAGATACTTTACCTTCAAACCGACAGGTATTTAGAACGCGTATTACAACGCATTTGTCCAATTACAGTGTTCTTTGGGGTGTTCTTATTGAGACTAGGTTGGTTCTTTGCCAACATTTAACGATAAAAATAAAATAAAATCTAACTACAGGAGGTAAAACAGGCAGCAATTTTTCATACATGGAGAAATCATCGGCAATCATTGTTTGTTATTCATATTTACCTTTTCGAAGAAGCTTCGATATACAGACATTAACAGTTCAAAAGTGATGCACTTGATATATATATAATAAATATATAATAATTACTTATTACCTATAATTTTTTCTAATTTTGGGAGGGTCCCGGGGCTCCAGGACTCCTTATATATATAAACCGATTCTAAACTGTCCTTAACAATCCTTTTAAAGCTTTGATTTTCTTTGCAAACGCAGGCCATCCTCATTTTATTATTATACCTACGTTTAAGCAAGAACTTCTTTGTATATAACATTTTTGGATTTTTTTCTGGTGCTAAAATTATTAAGCCGCTCGATGAACTGACTCTACAGCAAGCTACATAAAACTGGCCGTGTGAAAAACAGTCTTCTCTTAAATCGATCCCTGCTACTTTTAATGTTTACCCTTGTGACTTATTAATGGTTATTGCAAAGCAAACTTTTACAGGAAACTGCACTCTTCTAAATTCAAAAGGATAGTCCGATGGAATTAGTGGAATGCGAGGTATTAAAACCAACTCTCCTCGAGCACATCTAGTAATTATCGTAGCTTCCATTACATATTTATTAAGTTTAGTCACTTGTAGTCTGGGGCCATTGCACAACTTTGGTGGACAAAGTTTTCTTAGTAGCATTACCGGTGTTCCAACTTTCAGGTGAAGTATGTGAGGTGGAAAACCTGGAGGGTCTAAGGTGTGCAGAAACTCCTCTGGATACTGCACTGCATCATCACGGTTTCTTGTTGTATCAAAAGATTTGTAGTAAATATCCTCTCCACTAAACGACTTTAATATGCTGTTGACTTCTGCTGCTGTATCATTTTTTGGAGATAAGATGGCACTCTCGCACAACCATTCAATTGACTTTTTTTATATCAACAATATCAGGATAAATCTTGGCGATGAGATCTGGCAACTCTGTGACTACCGTAGCGAGTTCGTGGGGTATAATAATTTTTCCAGCGCATTCAGGATATATTCCATCTCCTATTTTAAGGAGAAGATTAGAAAACAATTCTACTGATGCATCTCCATATAAATGAGCTCGCATATTCTTACTCAAACAAAGTTTCTGCACTTTAGGCCATAGATACGACGATTTGATGCATGCTTTAACTTCATTTGTACGTGCTCCTTTAGATACAGCAGAAAATGTTTGATGAAAATCTCCTGCTAGTAAAACAGTTACTCCACCCATTACTTCATCAGAATTTCTTAGATTTTTGAGGGTTGTATTAAGTGCTTCGAATCCTACTTTATGAGCCATAGTACTCTCATCCTAGATAATAAGTTTGCAATCTTGTAAAACCTTAACCAAATTACTCGGTTTTTTAATACTGCACATTGTATTCTCTGAGTGATTGAGGTTAAGGAGTAATCTAAAAGCAGAATGAGCTGTCTTTCGATCCTCCAATAAAGTTGCAGCTATTCCAGATGATGCAGTTGCCAAGGCAATGCCTTTATTGCTTCTGACCTTTGAAAGAAGTAAATTTAAGAGAAATGTTTTTCCAGTGCCACCAGGTGAATCTAAGAAAAATATTTGGACAGTACCAGACTCGATGCTGTTGAGAACCTTTTGATATACGCTGGACTGTTCGTCTGTTAGAGAGGCTTCAGCATTATATACTTTTTTCTTCAAATTTTCAAGATCAAAATTTGTTTCTCTCATGTACTCTCTGTTTTGAAAATATCTCAAATCGCTCAGGCTGAGGTAAACCATAATCCATTAAGCGCTGACCTCCCAGACTCTAAACAGTTTCTTCAATCAGAACTAAGCATTGGTTGTACGCTTTGTCGTTAGTTGAAAGAGTGGAGTCTTGCAGTTGTCTTTCATGCTGAAACCTTATGTCTTCTGAAAAACTATCCTTGTACTTTTCCCAAAGGCTTCGTGGATCAGAGGGGTGACAAAATACTAAGATAACTGAAAAAAGTTCGCAGTTTGATCGATGAGCTGCTTAAAATAGTTTCCTTAATGGTGTATTGCCACTGTTTATCATCCTCGAGCAATCCCATTGCCATGCATGCAGCTTTGAATGTAGGGTATTTAACATTATTTAAAGTTTTTAAATAAGAAAAAGATGTTGGGCCTCTAACATGATGGAGGAGGAGGCGTAGGTGATAACACTCAACATTGTTAGGATGAATTGTTTAAACGCGCCCTAAAGTAGAATCTTTCTTTATCCCTGGCCATTGATCAAATATTCTCTCCACGACTACGTCTTGTAAACATCTTACTCTGTTGCCACACATAATACGAAGGAACTTCAGCATATAGAAGTGTTCTAGCAAACTCATCAATTTTGCAAAGGTTGAAGAATGTTGAAAGAGTTGTCTCTGGAGGTTTTACAGCTTTGTCATGAATGTTATGTGCGGTGAAGTAAACACGTTGGCCATTTTCCAGATGCACAGCAAGATGAATTACTGCAGTGTATCTCTCATGAATAGGAAATCCCAATATATTCGATACTGCTTCTGAACTGTTGATATATCTGCCAGATTCGTATATCTTTATCTGATCAATTTCTTTATCACTCTTTAAAATAAAGGATGCTTGATCATTTCCTTTAGTGATGTATTTACAAACATACTTTATGGATTTTACGGAATTCGTTATCGCAACATTAATATGAGATTCAAAAGTACGCAACAAAACGGGATTGTACGGTACTACCCATCTGTTATCTAACTCAAATCCTTTAAGGTTAACTGTGAAACCACCGTCTTCTGGAGTTCTCTTACGATACAAAGGATAACCATCTTGTCCCCTCTGTGTTTCTTGGACGAAAGGGCGAGGATATCGTTTTGTGCAAGGAGAAATTCTATTTACACTTCCGCATGGCCCATGAATCATATTAGCCTTAACAATATCATAGAGAAGGGGATCACGGTCAGTATCTGGAAGTTCTGCACACACTACTTTATCAACCAAATCAGCAGTAATGGCTTCTTCCAGCCACACCAGGCAATGAATATGTGGCAACCCTCGCTTTTGCCACTCTACAGATAACATGTGACAACGAACTTTACCAAAAACTTGTATCTTAACTATAAGGTCCATAAACTCCTTCACTTTCATATGGAAAACTCTCGCAATAATGAAATGACGTTGATAATGCTTCTGTCCTGGATACAATTCTTGTTCAATCTCTTTCCATTTTGGGTTACACGTGAAAGTTATAAACAAATCTGAACTTCCATAATGTTGTACATATGTCATGGCACCTTGAGCTCGTTCGTGCATGTAACGGGGCCCACCAGTAAACGATGATGGTAATACCACTCTCTGTCGTATTTGATCAGCGTCATGCCTTCCTACTTCATCTCTCAAATGAATGTATTCCTCTGATCTCAGTTTGCTTTGATTGTATTTGAGAAAATTTAGTTTTTCAGGCAAGGCCTACAGAGGTAAGCTCGGACAAATCGTAGTTTACTGAACTGTTGCCAGCACCATCGGGCTGGGACATGATTTTAAATTGAGGATAACGAGTTGCACTGTATATATCTGAGAAAAAAAATTAAGTTTTGGAAACTGAAAGATATATTGGAAAGCAGACATTGTTTGGACAACAAAAACTTTGGTAAAAATATCGTACATTATTTAAATTCAAAGAAATTGTTAAGTGATTGTTAAAATATTTATTTCTACCATTGTTTCATTTTAGTGTTAGGATTATCTAAAATTATTATATACAATTAATTAATTTCTACCGAACTAATTGATATTTCGAAAAATCCTTTCTTAGTGGGTACTTTCGTAATCATGTGGACATGCCTGCCAAATTTCAAGTCTGAGGCTTCAGCAGTATTGGCTGTGCGTTGATATATATATATTATCTCAGGACAAAGATTTATATTTATATAGATTTCATGGAATTTCAATTAACTAATAACATTTTAAACCT
>JAOUZG010026641.1:6890289-6949307 GCA_026289955.1 Argiope argentata | reverse complement strand
GATTTGTTACGAATTCAAATAAAATGTCCAACCTTTCTTTTTATATATACATAAATTTCTGTTTCTGTTGATAATAAAAATGAGTGAATGTGTTTTTGTGTATTGATGTTTATAAACCAGATCGTTTGACTTGTAATTACTGAAATTTGTTTCCACCATAATAAAATTGCTATTTTTTCAATTCTTATTATTAGTATCCTATGCAGATTTATATGTCTTGTTCAAAATTTCATTCGTTAATAAAATACCTTTTATTCCTCCACTCAAGTTCAAATACATTTTTTAAAACTTGTAGTGAATTACACTTGATGTTAACACAGTTTTTTTCAAATATTAATTCATTAATTAAATTTAATATTTCTTTTAAATGGAGTTTTAGCAGTTTGAAATGAAAATTGAAATCAACAGGCAGTAGCTCAATCGGTAAAATGCAAGGATTTCAGTATTTTTGACATGAAGGTGAAGAATGCGAGTTCAATTCTTGTAAAAATCAATCATTTTTTAAATAAATTATTTAATTTATTGTAATTATTTAATAAAAAGTAACCGAATTCAAAATTTTCTTTGTTGACCTAAGTAGGAATTGACTTAAATTTTTTTAAATATTACTTCTTATTAAAATCACAGCGAAATTTTATCACTTTTAAATTTTGTTCCCCGTAGTAACTTCCAAAAATATAATATTGCAAAAATTATTTTCAACTCATCTCTAAATTTAAAAAATATATCTTTTTACCAACACCAAATTTGTTGTCAATTTTAATTTTTAATAAATATTTAAATTTATTTAAATATTTATAATAATATATCATTTCGGCATAACATATTTCATTGTTGAAGAGAAACCATTATCAGCTGATGAAATATTAATTCAAACAAAGAAAGCAATTAATAAACATCAATTGCTTCATAAATTTGTATAATTCTTCTTAAATTTTTTTAAAAATTATTCTCAATATATCACAATATATTAATTGAACAACATAAGAAGTTATATAACGAATTTTAAGAGGAATAAATTCTAAATTAATATGATTTATAAATTAAATAAAAAATAGAAAAAAAGTATAAAAAATGAGCGCTCTCTCAAATAATACGAATCAAACTCATTCCAAATTTTAAAAAAAGCATGACGAGGGTATTTGTTATTCATGATGTAAATATATTTTAACTACTGAGAGGATGAACTTGTTGTTCACTACTAAATACTAACTTGACTATAAATTTTGAAGAAATAACTTATTTTAAGACATCATCCCACAAGCGATCGAATAACATGAGAAAAGGATTGACGGAATGCCCATACAAAATTGTATTGCACAAGCCCTTCAATATTACTTAAAACAGCTTTATCAAATGGACAAACATCTATTATATTCACAAAATACAAAGCTTGGTAATTTCAAATTCTTACCGTGTCATCATTGTTTTAGCAATTATTCTTCCGTAAAATACCTTAATTGTTACTCATTCCATTTATATGGAATGCATGATTATTTTATTTTAAATATACGCATGCATAAAAATAGTTAATAGTTATTATGAAATTAGAGATAAATTAATATGCTGCAACTATCCTGAATTAAATAAAAAAATTACTGAAATGTTTGGAATATTTTAATTACTTTCCTCCATTAATCTGGATTATGATAATCCAAATGCCACGAAATCATATCCAAACAAAGAATGATTCTCCATCTAAATGTTGTTTAGCACGATATTAATTATTTATTTTACGCATCGTATCAAAAAAACTAATAATAATGGAAATTAAAAAGTTGATTTCCTGAAAGAAATGGCGCCACTTTAAAATCTGTTTTAAAAACATATTTTAGAACAGACTTTATGAATGGCAATAGCGCGTTGAGATGGTAAAGGGCAGATACGTAAACATTCATTCTTTCTATTTCATTGTTATAAAAAATCATTCCAATTAAGCTATTTTATGTATGGGCATACAAGATATTTATCAGAACAATGGCTGTGATTGCACTAATAAGCACAACTCTAAAATGATTAAGAGAAAGTCTATTCCTATGAAATGATTTTGTAACCATCCAGTTCAATCTATTAATATAGAATCTTTCCTCATGGACAAGAATTGTCAAGGGGGGGGGAGAATGTTTGTTCCTATGAAATTATTTTATAATAATGCACCTATGTCATTAAGAGAGAATCTTTTCTCATGGGTAAGAAATATCACGGAAGAGATAAAGAGAATGTTTGTTCCTATGAAATTATTTTATAATAATGTGCCTATGTCATTAAGAGAGAATCTTTTCTCATGGGCAAGAAATATCATGGGGGAGATTGAAAGAATGATGGTTCCTGTGAAATTATTTTATAATAATGTACCTATGTCATATAAGAGAGAATCTTTTCTCATGGGCAAGAAATATCATGGGGAAAATTGAAATAATGATGGTTCCTGTGAAATTATTTTATAATCATGTACAAATGTCATTAAGAGAGAATCTTTTCTCATGGGCAAGAATTATCATGAGGGAGATTGCGAGAATGTTCTTATGAAATTATTTTATAATAATGTACCTCTATCACTAAGGGAGAATCTTTCCTCGTGGGCAAGAAATATCATGGGACATGAATTATAATGTATCCATGCGGGGAAATTGAGCGACATGAGCATATTCAAAAATGCAGATGTAGCCTCATTAATGATCGTTTTCATAACTGGGATATGCGACTCATGTGTTATTTTCGAACACATTTCGTTTATTTCAGTACCTTACACTGAATTTAAATTTATTCTCAATATTTAAAAAGCACTCAAATGTACGAGAATACATTTCAAGAATAACAGTTACGATTTAAAAAAAATTACCTGTTCGCAAACCGATCTGCACGAGCCATTAGCGTAACTGCAACAACGTATAGCTGTAAAGAGAAAATAAATATGTTAATAATTTCAAAATATTACACAAAGCACAATCACAAAATATTACACATAATTACAAAATATCACATTCAGAATAACACATTGTTCTTATAATGTCGAAATGAACGACTATGTTTAGAGTTAAAAAAAATGAACTGTTTCATGCTGATGCACATGTACTCTTAAAGTTATTACTTTTTTTTCTGTTTTACATAAATTTAATTCTGCTATTTGCACCAAATCAATTTTTGTTTGAAACGCAGAAATATCCAAAGTGAATATATTTCTTCCTAAGCCAAAATCTATTTCCTATTTTTTTTTAAATTTAAAAATTTTGAAGAAAATACGGGTAAAAAAGATGTAAAAAATACGAAGAATCAATTAAGATTTCAATGACAACACATTAATATGAAGAAGTTAAGAAAGATCCATCCGTAAAAATTCAGAGGTGAAATTACCAGTAAAGCATAACCTCACATTTGTTCCGATGATAAAACGTTTTGCAAAGAACCATTAACGCACGACATGACAGTCGCGTAGGCTGACGCATGATTGACGACTGCAGTGCGCACACTCATCCAGGAGGGGTATCACTTACTCACAAAAAATTATAAATAAAGAAGTCAATAAAACGTTAGTTTAGCAACTAGAGCATCTTAATCGGATATCAGTTGATGGAACAATAAATCCTTCATTGGAATAGTTAAGGCTTATAAATTGCCTGTTTTATAATTGAATAGGTATATAATTTTTATGATCAAACTTTAAAAAAATTTTAAAAAAGGAGGGATATTATGAAGACAATAAGGAAAATAAAGACTAGAAAAATTAGGAAATGTAAGGAAATCAAATTTTCTTCCTCAATTTCTCAGTGTAAACTTAAAATAGAAAAAATTGATCTATTTTTGATTGATTAAATTGAAAAAAAAACCTGATTCTTAATATTAATTTTTAATTTGATCTGTAATTGTATTAAATATGATAAACAAAAATATTTTGAAATATTGGTAAAAAAATATTATACAAAGTAATTTTTCAAAAGTGTTAACATATATAATTATAAATTCGTTTTAATTTTTCTTTATCAAGGATTTTAAATAATTGACTACAATATAAAGAAGAAATGATTACAAATTGTGTCGAATACTTTTCTATTAGAGGATTTGAATCTCAAACTTCATAAAATTCATAAAAGTTTAACATCGAATTTTAGTAATCTTTTAATAGTTTTAATAAAGGTGCAAAGTGGTACTTTTAATTTGAATAAGCACTCATTATAATAGATTTAATACAATACATATTTTTTTTTTTTAAATTAAGCCTCGAAAATGTTGTTCTTTGTTTACTTGATAATAAACTTGAAAAAACAATAATAGTTTATTACAAAGAATTATTCAAACGAGAATTCTTTGTAATAAATTATTATAAAGAAGAAAAGAGTATCATAAAAATCACTCAAGTAGACGGGCTATTAAGTCAAATTTTAACTATCTTTATTTTTTCTTTTTTGTATTGCACATATTTTATAGAATGCCGACTTTTTACATTTTTTAAAATTTTTCGTCTTAGAAAGCAACTTAAATTGATTTTAGTTTAATAGATGATTTATTAAATGCAAATCTTTTCACAAATTATTTAAATTACAAAGAGACTAAAAAATATGTGATGTTAAATTTATGATGATAATAACTGGAATTCTAGTTATTAAAGGATATAATTATAAAAGTTTAAATATAATTATTAAAAAAAAATAAGAATAGAAATCAGATTATGTTTTAACTTGAAATGAAAATTACATTATGCATCCTGAAAACAATTCAAAGCAAGCCTATATTATATCCATATAATCAGGAACAATGATAAAATATAATAGCTTATTAATAATTCTAAAAAATAAGAAAATTATGGTTTTTAAAATTTAATGCAGATTAATTCAAAAACAATTTAGATATTCTATCAGTGATTAAAAAACATTTATTTACGTTTCTGGTCTTAGTATGCATGCGTAATATATTTCAATAAAAATAAGCATTGAATTAAAGCTAAATGCCACGCCTAATCGACAGAATTATTTTGACATTAACGATAACAAATTACATTGTAAGATGAGATAATTATGACCTCAATATTAGAACGATCACTCAACTTTTTTTTACTTATTTATCAAAGTTAATTTATACACAAATCTACTATAATTGAATTCTTTAGAAAAACTACCTTAATTTGAATTTTATTTGCCATAGGGGAGATGCTATTGAAGGATCAAGTTCCAAATCAAAATTAGAGAAGAAGAAAAAGCTATGTATGCATAGGATTGGAGTTGAACAAGGCATTTTTAAATAAGAAAGAAGGGGAGATAAAACTCCAGTTTAATGACTAATTATCGTGATTTTATTTTTAAGTGAAATCCTGCCAATTAATTTTTTTTTTGATATGTACTACTTTATGAAGGAAATATTACTCCAAACTGTTTGGTAAAATATTAACAGAGTTAACATAACATGCTGTTGAAATATAGAAAAAAATAATTTTAAAATGAAATGGGTTGCTGAAAGCTTATAAAGCAGTAAAATAATGAATGTAGTAACAGGTATTATTTGACGACAGCCACTATTTCTTGATTTATATACATATATGTAATAAATCAATGGGTACAATTATATTGCTTCAAAAATGCTTACGAAATAAAGGATAAAATTATTTAAAGTGGATAATGGATTAATAGTTTCACACAAGTATTGATTATATCAATTATGTTTTTGTTCTGTAGGTTACGAAAATTTAAATTATTTTTTAATTCAATTATCATAGGGATTTAATATAGTATCATAAAGAGTGTAGATTCTTATTTTTAAAAAAATGATAAGTAAAGCTGTAAAAACAATTGTATTTTGCACTAGAACTAATTTCATCTGTTATTTAATGAATCATTTTATATAATAACTGTAATTATGGAACAACGACAACAGTAATTATGTAATATAGAATGTTTAACTCATCTTCTTTAATTAAAATGTTCAACTCATAATTTCAAGCAGTTGCTAAAGATCTACAAAACGGTTTTATTATCATGTTAGAACATGATGTTGTTTTGGTAAGGAGGTTTTGGTGTCTCCGAAATTTGAAGGCAAGAAATATTCAATTTTTCATTGGTAGATAATGAGTCACCTGACCCATGACAATTGAGGTTTGTTTTGTCGGTATTATTTGAAATATTTAATTAAAGTTACTATTAATTTCTTTTTGTTTGTCGTTTTTTAGGAAATGATGCCATCTTCTATTTTGTTTACGATTTCTTACTCTTAAATAATTAATCTTATTCTTATAAAATTATCGGATTTTTTAAAAAAAATCTCTTTTTGTTTTAACTATCGCAATTTTGTAAAACATGACATATTTATTCTTTAATGATATTATAAGCACTTTCTTACTCATTGTATTTCTCAAAATACTGTAAATATTAGAATATAATTTTAATATCAATCTGCATTATGTTCTTTGGATTTTATCATATTCACAATAACTTCCAGTAATAGTGAATTTTTCGTCGAAATTACTGGGTTTTTTTAAATTTTAAAATCGATCGAGCTCCAAAATTTTGTTTGGCAGCTAGAAAAATTGAAAATGAAAGTTTTAAAAAATTATCATTAGAGAGAGAGAGAGAGAAAGAGAGAGAAGACTCATATTTTTTTTCAAACCAGTTTAAACTGATTAATGACATAAATTAATTAAGACCAATAATGACTTTAAAATAATGACGTTCTCGCATGATAACTTGAAATTTTCGACCGTAAATTTCATTTTTATTTAGTCATGTTTTTACAAGCAGTATCTCCCAAAAACAGTGACATAATAATACTTTAAACATAATTCTTCTATTTTCATTTTAAACTTTTTTTTCTTAATTATTTAGCAATAATAATGTTTACAAGAAAAATACATTCAGTATCGTCTCAACGGTCAGGAATAAAAGTGCATTTACAGACTCAATAAAGTATAATTAATATTTGCACAAAACATCGTTTTTGAATTTTTCAGTGGTATAAGAGTGGAATTTGTCCATTAATAAGCTCTTGAGAAAGATGATAAAATTCCAATTAATATTTAATTAAAATGCTACTTGAAATTTTGAAAACCCCTTTCTCAATAAGCACATCCTACCGAAGACAGGAGCAACTTATTCATTTAGCAACTTAAAGATCAATGATCTTCTTGAAGAATAGTTTTTTTTTCCCATCGAGTACGTCTCAATTTACATATGATATATCAGTTTATAAACATTATCACGTAAGCACAGGTAATACGCCAGCCTTTAAGCATTATGCTAAAATTAATAACATCAACTGTCCGAGCAAAGAATCTGAAAGAATTATGTTATAAAACCATAATTCATCATCTTACAGAAACATCATTTGGATAACAGTTTAATTAACTTGCACTTAATGCAATCATAGTAATGAATATTTTGAAGAGAGGAAAATTTATCGTTAAATAATAATAAGGAAAATAATGAGCTGCAATTTTTTTTAAGTGCCAGATTTCTGTCAATTAGTTGAAGTTATCAAGTTAAAATTCAGGGATGAGTGAAACACGCATCTCATCGCGAATAAAATCCTTGTGTTTCGACTCATTAATAAATTTTAAAAAATCATTTTATTGTAATAAAAATATTTGAATTTAAAAAATTATTGTATTTCCGATAAAAGAATTTTGACTGACGAAGTATTTTGTTATATGAATGTCTTCTCTTAATTCAATCTCTTTCTAGTGTGATTTTCAAATTCGCATGGATTAATTTGGAAATATGACAGTAATTTTCCAAAAAAAGGTGTACTAGTTTAAAAAATTATATTTCTTGGATACAAATTGTAAAGTTTCAAAAATATATAATTTTTAAATTTCTAATTTTTTTTATTTCTTCTTTTAGTTCTTCATCTTTGATTTGGAATATTTTAAATAACAATGTGCAGGCAATACTGTTATAAGTATATATTTTTAAACTTAGAAAGTTGAATTTAAGATT
Organism: Argiope argentata; assembly: GCA_026289955.1. Taxonomy (NCBI): domain Eukaryota; kingdom Metazoa; phylum Arthropoda; class Arachnida; order Araneae; family Araneidae; genus Argiope; species Argiope argentata. Next base: position 6,941,388 of record JAOUZG010026641.1, on the reverse strand, counting down.
TTATAGAAATATTATAGAGGAAATAAACCTCGGAATCTACACAAGTCGAAAACTGAAAATAAATTATTTCCATTTTGAACAAAAACGAAATTTTCGCAAATACAAAATTAACAATTTTTTTTAAAGAGATATTTTCTTTTTTATTCCAATGAATGGAAATTCTCTGCAAAAATTTAATTCATAAAAATATTTTTTTAAATTATAAATATTATTAAGCATTATTACCCGAGTTGTTTCAGATTTGTAAAAAGGGATTTTTGTTATAGATTTCTTTTTGCCTTTCTGTGTGATAGAATTACTTGTTTTCGAAGAAGTTACATTTTTTTTACAAACAATTTCACAATAAAATTTTATTCATTTAAATTCTGATTTCTATTAGCCGTGGTAATAATAATAAATTATCAATAAAGAAAAAAAATTAAATAAGTAAAAAAAATAAATAAGGAAAAAATTTCATAGAAAAAAAATTCTTTTAACTTGTTAGTTTTATATATTACATTTTAATTTTAAAATTTTTTTACTTATTAGTTTTATATATTACATTTTAAATAAGAAAATTTTTTTACATATTAGTTTTATATGTTATATTTTAATTTTAAAAAATTATTTTACATATTAGCTTTATTTATTACATTTTAATTTTAAAAAAATTCCTTACATATTAGTTTTATATATCACATTTTAATTTTTTAAAAATCTTTTACAAATTAGTTTTATATATTACATTTTAGTTTTAAAAAAATCTTTTAACAATAGTTTTATATATTACATTTTAATTTTCAAAAATATTTTACATATTAGTTTTATACATTACATTTTAATTTTTAAAAAATTCTTTCACATATATTACTTTAAAACACGGTATTTAGTTAAAGTTTTGTATGCAACATATAAAATCAATATATTTCCCAATGTTATTTTCTTTAATATAACTTAAATAATCAATCATTTTAAATCAATGATTTAATGCGCAACATAATTTTTTATAGGAGTACATAAAAAAATTGCATGCATGTACAAAACAATATTTTTTATAATCATAATTACTATTAATGCGTGAATGCACTAAATACAGTAAATTAATGTAGCGAAGTTGGGGACAAAACACATGTTTTGCAGCCCTAGTTAATTAGAGCGCGCGATTTGGTTGCTTTTTTGATCTGATATGAAATCGCCTAAAAATGTTCGTTACATTAATGCCAGTCATTTTGAATTTTGAAACTCACTTGCAACAATAGCTAAAATTTTGATTTTAAACATTTTCAGAGATTACTGTTGAGAATTTCTTAAAACTGTTCAAGACTACTGGTAAATTTATCTAAAACATATAGTTTCCGAAGCAAAAATAAGTTTACATCTAAACATATTAAGACGATAGGAATAAATAATAATAATTTTGTCTTAAAATCTATCTGCTTTTATGATAGAGAGTTATTTGACGTTTTAGTTAGCTGACTTATTTTTATTATATATTTTCGATAAACAATCCGTAGATAAGAAAAAAAAAATCAATTAAGGACGATTAGGATTGAAAGCATTACTTTTGTGATATATCAAGCGACGTGATGATGTAGCGGAAGAATGAAATAGATAGAACTTTGAGAGAATCCTTATATCTATGATAAGTATAAACTCCATCATGAGTTTTGATTCAAAAACAAAAGATTGGAGTAACTGTTTTAAAAAATTACATTAAACGAATTCAAGCAATTACGTAGATTTCTGAAGTTGTTTTCATACTCGTAATCGTATTTCATATTTCATACTAACAGCGTTTGGTAATCTACATTTCCGCTAGGAATTGTAGCGTCAGCCTTATAAGCCAAATTATATCCTTCGAGCTGAAGGGTCCCTTTTGCTCGATCGGTATGATACTCGGCTACAGGCCCAAACGTCGCACGTTCGTACCGCGACCTTCAATAGCTATAGAATATTGATTGTGTTTACTTTTGATACGCATAATTTGATATGGATGATTTCCCCAAGAAAGCATTTTTAAGTACTATACAACTGCGAACTTCAAAAAAAAAAAAAGACCATAAGGAGAGAAGTTGAGATGGAGTGACGTGAAGATGAGTAGTGTTATATGGTTAGACGTTGTGTGTGTGATGTGTTTCAGGTAGGGTAGCCTCAGAGAAACTAAACAAAAGGTCAATTTAAAGCTGAAATAATTTTATATCTTTTATATATGTGTACCTGAGATGTGGGGAATTAATTACTTATTAAAAAATATTGCACTAAAAGGTTGTTGACTATCATTCGCTCTTTAGAGACGTCATAGTACTAATGTCGTTTTATTTTAATATATTCTTACGTATGTTCTGCTTACTGTCTATGTGAACCATACTGATGGAGTCAAATAAATGTTCAATTGGATACCAAGACTTATCATAGATTTTTTTAAAACAGAAGTTTTCTGATATCTATTCTAACTTTCACGATGCTGTGATTTTACTTTTTATTTCTCTCTAAGCATTTCTTGGCATATTCAGAAACCATCCCCAAGCCATGAACTGGAATGGCCGAAAAGAGTCGCCAGCAACCGTTTATCCAGGCAAAAAATCCATAGCATAATTAGATTTATTAGTGGAAATAGAAATCTGTTCTCATCTTCATAATCCCCAACATCAAGTCTCATACTCACAAAGACTGAGGATAAAAACAAGGAGTTTCCTATTATGCACTTTAATCAAGCAGAGTTTCTCTTCGTTCCAACTAGCCAAATTATTTTCTATCTCCTTATAATACCTGCAACGTCACCTAGTGTGTCATAAAAAAATTAAATGAACAATGAATGTATGTACATCATAACTCATGTTAAATTTCAACCTATAATAGTGTCAAACTATTTTTCAAAGAAGAAAATCTCTGTAAACGGCTTTTCTCATTATCATATCTCATATTCTTGTAAATTCTATAAATAGTTTTGTTTTTATTTTTTTCTTACTGTAAATATTTTGGCACTTAAAATAAAATTTCCGTAACATGCCCACCAAACCGTGAAGTGACAAGAATGGTCACAGATACGGGGGTATGAGCCGGCGTTCTGTTCTACCACTATAAAGCACTTTGGGCGGCTAGCTGGTAAGCCTGGAATTTCGTGTTAATTTTAAATTAAACCCCTTATGCATAAATACATTTTCATTTATTTCTCAACAAAATATATTTTAGCATCAAATTGGGACGAAAACTTAAGCACAAAGAATAGAGCAACGCCTGCTCTATTCTTTGTGTGTATGAAATATCGCGACAGAATCAAAATCTATGACAACGTATTATTTAAAAACGTAATGGAACAAATCGTGCATCATATAAATTTGTGCATTTGTGATATTACTTTTATATTCCTTGTGAAAATATACAGACATAACCCTTCCTTCATTAACTTTCAGCGGTGAAGAAAATCACGTACGTTAAATATTTGTTGAAAGAATTAGAATGTTTTGAATTTCTGGACAATAATGGAAATTATAGAAAAAAGAGCGTAGACATACTTTAACCACATTTCTAGGTGTAATTCTATTCAAAATTAGAAATAAGAAGCCAATATTTGAAATAAACACCAAAACGTTTTGAAAATTGGCATTTAATAACAAATTTAAGCAAATTCTTTAAAAACTTCAAATTGGCTACACCAAAAGCTGTTACTATCAACCGAACAAAGCTTATGCCAAAATAAACTACATAGTTTTCTCTATTTAATGAACTGCAATCGTGTGGTTATAATAATAAATAAAAAAAATTAGAACCAGTCTAAGATATTTATCATGAAATTTTTAGTAAATTTATGGCGTTATTATTATAATAATATTCTGTAAATTAAAAAGTATTCACACAATCTAAATTCTTTTACTTCATTCTTTAGAAAATCGTATGAGGACAAAGTACATAAAATTTCACAGTAATATGATAATTATATTTTGAGTTATTTGATTTGAAATGCACCAAAAATAAGTAAAAACCAATTTTGAGAAAAATGCATTTACAAAAATGCAAGTATACAATAATATGCTTTAATAATAAATTAGGTGTGTACATATTTAAAATTCACCATATTTATAGGTTGTACCTTCTTCCTCCTCAGATTTAAATAATTTGCTTTTTTTAATCATTTTTTTCTGGCAATTTTTGCATTTGGGAGTGAATGTCCCCTAGATTCACTAATTCGGCCTTTGTCGAGATCAGCAAATGCGCTAATGTATTTGCTTTAAGATACTCTCCAATAAAATTAAAGATATTCAATAAACCTTCATTAAAATGTGCTACAGACACACATATATATACTCCTAACCTGAAGGTACAGAGCTCAACAAAAAAATCTTTAGGTAAAAATTTCCACAAAACACCTTTAAAATTTTCTGTGGGGTTTCACATTTTGTAATGCAAAAGATGTTCCGTATTTAAAACTAAATTTGTGTTTATACAAATTTTTAACATGTTTTTGGCATTTTAAATCGGTATTGCGGTTTATTTAAATGTCCATTTTTGGTTTACCGATCATTATATATATATATTAATTTCTTGACTTTTAATTAGATTAGAGATAAAAGTAAATCTTTTTTAATAGCTCTAAGACTGGTTTATCCAATAAAAGATTTTTTATTGTCATTTTTGACGAAAATCGACTTTTATCATGTCAGAACATAATATTGTTTTTGTGATGAGGTTTTTGGCGAGGGAGAGGGAGGATGAGGTTTTCAACAAAAATCCGTTGGCGAAAAATAAAAATTTTATTATCTGCACGAGCATCTCAAAAAATCAGCTTTTAATAACGTGATGCCATTCAATTTACAAAAGTTCTGATTTAAAAAAAATAAGTTAATCACTACCGTAAATAAAACCTGGAAAAATGTCATTTTGAGCGCGTGATTATATGAAATGAAATAAATAGGAAGTGTGATATTTTTTTAAACAATAAAGGCGAGACAAAGTTCTTTGGATCGTTTGCAATACTAAAGTGACTCATTCAACGAAACCATTAAAATGAATAAAAATATAATTTAACTTGCACGAGCACGTGTTGCTTGCCTGTTCAAGAAATGATGTTCGCACATGATACATTGAAATATGCATAACAGATTTCATTTCAATTATTTTTATATACATTTAAAACCTATTTTATGGTGAAAGTTAGCCTTATTTAATTTTGTTACCCTTTACTCTTCAAATTGAACTCGTTTGGAAGAGGAAATTCAGAAACAGAAAGAACTAGATGAATGAAAATTAGTTTGTAGTGGTTATGACTATTTTGTAGACATGTATTAAATACAGAAAAGAAACTTACTAAAGAAAAATCGGCCTGTTTGTCTACCTGTCCTCTCATGATGATAGTAAATCGCAAATATCTTGATAAATGAAATTTGAAAATGATTTTGCCATTATGAAGATTTGTCTCGAACTCCCAAGTTTTCTTTTGACTGTCTGTCAGTCTAATTATTTACGTACATGTGAATGCGATGAATTACAAATGCAATAAAGTAGAGGCAAAATTCACTGTATAATCAGCCAAAATTGTATGTTTATGACAACGTTTTGACAAATCTATTTCCAGTAAACAACCTGTTTATTGCTTTTAATCTTTTTTTCAATGTGTTCGGATACTTTAAGGGTCTTATAGCCCCCTTCAATAGGCTGAAAGAATCAACACACCGCACAAGCACAGAAAGGAAACGATCGCGCTCTCTCTCTCTCTCTACATCACTTCCTAAAATCAGTCCACAAGATAAAACACTCCCAATTCTTCATCACTGCGCATCCTCTGAACATTTCATCGCTTCGATTTATTTATCCCTACAAGTCATCACTTTCTTTAAGCGCAGGAGATGAGTAAGATAGCTATATTTACGCTCTTTTATAATCGAATCCCAGATGGCGTGAAAAAAAGAAGATATAAGCCTGCTCCGGGCTTCCATCGTCGCATTGCTAATGAAGCGAGAACCTTGAGGAGGCCTCATCATAAATCTAATCCATTCCCACGCTTATCTGAGGAGTGTGCAATCTGAGCTTGTTTTGCAGTGTGTCGCTCGATTTCTTTTAAATACTGAAGAATTTGCTTGCGTTCGAATAGAATGAGGATTCCTTTATTTTTTTTCTTCAAGCAACGACATCAAATGTGTCATTCATTATCATCCTGATGACAAGCACCTTCCAGAAATGAACTTAACATGGAATGCTCAGTTCTTTTGGGGAATCAAAATTTAATTTGTATGTGTTGTTTGTCTCTCGTTTTGACAGAAACGGTGGGTGAGGTTTTATTTATATGTTATATAGAATTTCTAGTCTAATAAAATAATTTTAATGCTTTGATTTCCTTCAAATCAAATGTAGTATTGCTTTGGTTTATCTCTGATGGATGTATAGTGTAGTCTAGAGACTAGCCGGTGATTTAAAGTGATTAAATAGAAATTCCTTTTTTCAGCTAAACTAAGTAAATTATCAATTAAATCAAATTAAACTAGTGGACATTTTCTCCCACCCTTGCTCATTTATATAAATGTAATGCAGTTTGTTCAATAAAATGACTCCAATTTGATTTAAAGTCTTGGTACAAAGGTTCCCATACCCTTTTTCCCGGATCTAGCTTCTTACGATTTTTAGTTAAAGTTTCATGGACAGATAGATGTAATTGAAAATAAAATCACTTTTTTTTATTCAAAGTTGTAAAAAAATTAGTAAATTAATCAGAATTCTGAAGCTGAATTGCTTAATGATTAGACTAGAATTACATAAGGAATAGTTAAAAAATCATATTGATAAATTAATAAAAATTTAAAGCTCGGAACTCCTTGATAATAAAATCAAATAGTTTCTTCCAGGTTCAATATTTTTTACAAAATTATGATGCCTATTTATGAAAACAAAAAAAAATCATTTCACTGCAGTAGTAATCACACAGTACAGTACAGTACAGTACAATACAATACAGTAGTGCAATATCCTATTTCTATCGATTTTAATACAAATGTTTTTCTATTAAATTATTCAGTTTCTCAATTATTAAAAATTTGGCTGCTTCATTTCATGATTATGTAAATTTATTTTAAAACATCTCTCAATTATAATATGCATAATATTCTTAAGAAAAGTATTACATTGGCACTTTAATAAACTAATGGTTGTGTGCGTGCGTGCGTGTGTTAATGAGCAACACATACACACATTCATTTTTATAATATATACTCATATATCACTATAGATTCTGTTCTCATGCGACATGAAATATATCTGTTTTACTTTAATACATTTAGAGTAGGCAGCATCAATGTTGGTTTCCATGGCAGCTCAACATCTGCTGTTTCTTAATAAAAGTAAGAGTTATAAAATTGTAGCATTTCATGATAAATTTATAATTAAACATATTTTTAAAAGCATTAACCAATGTTTCGGGCTATTTCTTTTTTTAAGTATATAATCTTTAACAGGCCCTGTTATTAAACATTTATTGATTGATAGAGATAGATGTATAAATAAAGGATTAAAATTATTTTAAAATAAAAAAAATATATATTTGTGAAATAACTTTAAGATTATGTGGTATTACTACATTTCCAAGCATCAGATACAATATAAATTTGTAAAACTTTTCGTTATCATCTAAAGTGTGTATGGCCTTCTTCGGGTATTCACTTAAGTACAAGGGAGCTGGCAAATTTTTAAACCACCACCACCCTTGCTTACTTACAATCCTTACTTTTATATTTTATTCTAAAATTTTTTTAAAAAAACTGGAAAGAAATTCGTATATTTGGTGCTCATTTTGAGGCATTTACGAAAAATAAATCATTTGTTTTGTATTCCATTAACAATTCAAATGTTTTAAATCGAAAAACATTTTTTTATCTTGTTCATTGGAATAAAGTACTTTACTTTGCTACACATAGTGAATGTGCAAAATCTTATAGCACCAAAAAAAGCAAAGGAAAAAAAACTAACCTGTAAAGCAAGTTAGTTATATTCAAGTCTAAAGAATGAAAAGAAAATGGTAGCCATACAAATGGAAATTCAAACATTCCCCAGAGAAAATTGGCTGCTTCCTATTTAGATAAACAGAGCTATTGTAAATATTCCCGCGATGATTAATACCCACAAACTGCGACCGCTCTTTATTCCCTCCTCAAAAGCAAATTTAAAACTTGCACAACAACACAGCAACTGGCAAAAAGCAAAAAAAAGAGAGATAAAGGGATGAAAATGGTAAAAGATACGAAAAACTGAGTAGAATGGAAAACAATAAAAGATCTTGGAAATTCTGCGTGGTCCTTTTTTTAAGAGACAATCCAACCATAATATAGAACACAATGCACACGTACAAACCGTCTGTAAGTGACAGGTCTTTAAAAAGAAAACATCGCTCTATTCCATTAGCAATTCAAAGAGGTGTTATTACTCTTTCAAAAACGGCCGTAAAACGACAAGAACGAGTCGCGTTGTTGATGAAATAAATGGAAATGCAGTGATCTCAATTTGCATAAGCATTGCGGGAGTTCATCAATTCTGACAAAAGGTTCGAGAATTGAATCGTTGTTTGCTCTTGCGTTGCCCACTTTCGCCTGTTCTTTTATCTTTCAAGTTCCCGTTGTTAGGATCATTTGATGCCAACCTTTGGGTTGTGAATTTATGAATTTTACATGTGTGTGTGTGTTTTAAAATTTTGTTGCCATAAAACAGTTACAGAATGTTTGTTGTTTAGTTAATATTCATAAGAATAAACTTGTGGCAAGTGGAGATCGTGGTACGAACTTGTGACGCTAAGGTCAGTAAAAGAGTGACATAACCACAATACCAAAGTACGCTTCAGTATCGTAAATATTATCTGGCTTATGAAGCTAGCGCCACAGTCGGCAGAGAGACGAACGATTTTAAATCGCTGATTGTTTTGGCGAGCGTGTGAGTGCGTTGGTGCGTCAAATGACTCGACGGCTTTGGTTTGCTTGTTGTGTCAAGTGAGTCTGACGACTTAGTTTTGCTTGCTGCGTCAAGTGAGTGACGGCTTTTTTGTTTGCTACGTCAAGTGAGTCTGACGGCTTTTGTTGCTGGTAGATAGCGCCACGACAAATCAGAAGGTTAGGTTGTCAGTCACCAATGGGGCGATTAAAGGTCGTGGTGCGAACCCGCGACGTTTGGGCCAGTAGCCGAGTAACATAATCACAATACCAAAAATATACTTCAGTGCCGTAGATGTTATATGGCTTATGAAGCTAATGCCACTACCTGATTGATTCATAATAAAATTTCAAAAACTACAGTTTGAAATGCAATTCAAGCTATAAAGAAAATTACTTTTTAGATATTCTGTATCCTAATATATCCGCATATTTTCTCTGCAGATGTATAATAGTAACAAGTTAAACCATTCTTGGTTTAACGGGTAATTCGTGTTTCCTATTCTTTTTTGTTCCAACAGATGTTCGTTTTAAATATTTATTTAACTGTCTGAAAAATAACTTTTATTTATCTTTGCTTTTTTTTTAAATCTTACAAAAAAATTCAGCATATCAGATAAGATATATCCATTTAAAAAGTACAGCCATTAACCGATGATCTTACAAAAAGAAAAAAAAATGTAATGCAAATTTTTGCTAGCAAACGTATGTTAAAGTACCAATAAATTTCGTAGACTTTTATTTATTTATTTGTTTTAATCTAAGAAAATTATTTTTTATTAATATCTTGCAAATTATCAGCATTCGTTCAGGGAACTTTCATAATGTTATTTATTCAGCGATATTTGTATCAGCATAAAAATAAAAGATTTTAACTGATTTTGTAATTGGCATAAGTGGAATAAATTTTAGTTCTTTTATCCATTTTTCATGAAATTGTTTCCACTACTTGTATATAATAACTTATCCATGTCATGCTATGCACTATGTGTATGAAATAAATTTTTTTACAATTTTCACCAACAAATTTTCTGGCATTATTAAAATAATTAAAAGCAAACGTTTACATTTTTCTATAGCACATTTTTAATTGCTATTTTGTTTTCCTTTTTGCATTCCGAAATTCCGCACATTCTGATGTAATAATCGAACCAAATTTATCATGAATTTTGGAATAATCGGACGAAACAATCCAGTTTTCTAGTGGAATGTTTTCAGAATTATATTAATTCATTAGAAATAATTATAGGCTGCATGAATTTATATTTGGAATTATCGTCTTATTTATGTCAAATCGTCTTATTATGTTTATAACGCTAACTAAAACATCAAATAACTCTCTATCCTAAAAGCAGATAGATTTTAAGACAAAATTATTATTATTTATTCATAAAATATCAAGAATAGTGGAAAACACGCAAAACACAAATTTACATAAACAAAGGTTAAAACACGAAATAAAAATGATCGCAAAATAGTTTTGTTTGCAAGCAATATTTTATAAATTTGTTTGTTTGGTTAATAAGAGACAATTTTGGTTTAGATATATAATTTGTAAAACAAAATTCTTGGCTATCTGAAAAAGCAATTCACAATTAAAACGATGAATTGTTTAATATTAATGATATTGTGCCATTGCAATTTTATTTTGATCTTTTGAAGGCGAATTCACAAAAGTAATACATGTAGATGAAATGAATCTCATGTCATTAAAAAACTTGAAAATATAAGCAGATTTTAAAGCACTTTCTGAATAAAAAGGAAAATATAAATTTTTTCCTCTCGTGTGAAGTAATGCAATGAAATTGAAGCCGTGATAAGATTTTTTTGCGAAGGCATTTTAAAATAATGCTCATAGACTACCAAAATGCTGGCAAATTGAAGCAAATTAGGCAAATTGTTTTATCTATTTTTCGAACATTGTAACGAATCTCAAATTCATTTTTTTGTACATTTGTAGTAAAATATATTTAATAAAATAATATATATATGTATAAAGATTAAAATGAAATCTGCTATGCATATTTCAGTGTATCATGTCAGAACATCATTTCTTGAACGGCCAAACACCGCGTACTCGTGCAAGTTAAATTATATTTTTTATTCATTTTAATTGTTTCATTGAATGAGTCACTTTAGTATTGCAAACGATCCAAAAAACTCTTTGCTTCGCATTTATTGTTAAAAAAAATATCGCACTTCCTATTTATTTCATTTCATATAATCACGTGTTCAAAACGATATTTTTCTAGGTTTTATTGGCTCTAGTCATTAACTTATTTTTTAAAATCAGGGCTTTTGTAAATGAAATGGCAACGCGTTATTAAAAGCTGATTTTTGAGATGCTCGTGCTGATAATAAAATGTTTATTTTTCGCCTACGGTTTTTTGTTGACGCCAAAAACCCCATCCCTAAAACAGCATCATGTTCTGACATAATAAAAAAAAAGTTTTACTTTTTTGACAAAACTATCTGATACGACGTATGCAAAGACAAATGATCCCAAATAAACAAACGATTCCTGAGAACTCTCCGAATAAATCGTTCTCCCTTCCATCTTACACTTCGATCCGATCTCTTCCACAGAAGGAGAGATATGGGCTCTCGCAGCCTAAGCAATACCCCCGAAGGTTCATAAATCCGAGCAACGGTGGCTTCCGTGTGCGGTAGCTGCCATTTCTCAATCCCCGTTGACTGCAAATAAAGATAAGCGCGTCTTATCGCCGTCTTGCGGCGCAAAATATCTTCCCGTTTGGAGGAGGGTCGCAAGGGCAAGGAGATAGCGACTCGCTATCGTTCAATGTCAAACGACACCCCGCTCGCAGACTGGCGCGATGACATACGCAACCCCCCTAGACGAAGGGTGGAAAATGCAATTTCTGTTGACACAGGCCGAAGGCAGCAGCATGACACAACAGCTTTAGGTTGCGGATGTTGATTCTCTCTAATGAGCACACCCCGAAGGCCCTGATCCAGAATATATTTATTTTTATGATTTCAACGTTTCCTGTGTTTGGAACTGGAAATTAAATCCAGTCTAATAATGGGGGAGTTAAAGAATAGGTTTGTATTTAAAAAAAAAAGAGTTATAAATCAAATTTTTGCTCCCTTTTAAACGATGATAATGGAGTTTCGCATCTGAAATCGTTCAGATTAAAAAAATTCAGCCTAATAATGATTAAATAGTGAGTAAGTTTACCGGGAAATGTTGTAAAATATTGGAAATTTTTTTGAAAAAACCCAGAATGTTTAGATATTTGAAAATTTGAATAATTCTTCTGCGTTTATATATAACAACGCAGAAGAATTATTCAAATTTTTAAGCATTCTATGCACACACACTAGACCAATTGAATGCTTTAGGTTTCTACACGGAGATCGTGTTCTATTTGGCGCAGAATGATCAAGTCTGGTCCTTGCACCATAAAACCAAACCAAACTAAGCAAAAAAAATATGTTTTTTTAAAGAAATTGGCAATATTCAGCAATAATCTACAAGACTGGTAAATTGGTATCATTAACAAGATACTTTTCAAAATTTGAAATCAATATGAAATTTTGTGTAGAAATATTTTCGAAAGAAAAAATCGGACATAATATTTGCCTTCAATTCTACTTACATTAAAAGAAAAGTTTCGAGGGACACATTTCCAACTTTCAAAGTGTGTACGTACCATTCGTGATAGTTGTAAGCCAGAAGATTTGGTCTGTAGAGCGGCAACGAACACACACAATAGGGAAATGTTCGTTTAAAGGTGCTTCGAGATTCTCTCAACTTTTATATTAAACATAATTTTACTCCCTGGCATATCGCGTTTGCACAATATAATTTGCAACAGTAGATTTAACCTGTGATAACTTTGTTTTTCGGCTACAAATTACTTTCTTTCACACTAGAAATATTTGAAATTTTGCTCACAAATTATGAGAAATAGAAATTCTTTAAAATATGATTTGTAGCAATTAACTAAAGAGTTAATTTAATATTAATATAACAAGATCAAGAAGAAAACATCAAAAATATGAATATTTGGAATACCGAATAGTTATCTAAAAAATGCTGATGGAAACGAAAGATAATTACTGCAGAAGGAATGATTTAAATGAGAGATGAGAAGAATTGGTTTGAAATGCAATGTTTTAAATCGCATTTGAATAATAATCACATTTTCCCGAAATTTAAAAATCATGTATATAACATTTTTTTCTACCTTTCTTCAATAATGGTATTTGACTCTGCCCATAAATAACATAGAAATTCAGTTTTTACATAGGAGTATTATTAAAATAATCTGGATTGACCGCCATCAAATGAGGAAAAGAGTTGCTCATATTTTTATTTTCTAAGTCCAGAAAATGAGGAGTTTTTTTACTCACAGAAAATATAATAATATGTATTTTGGAAACGGATGCTATAATTTCGATCAAATGCATCTAAAATAGACTCAGGCGTGCATTTTTATTAACAACATCGTCAATTTCATATATCTAAATTGTTGCCTTTTTTGAGTTGTCGCAAGTGAAAGCTATCATACCGATTTCGTACAGGCCAGCCAATGATCTGGACAGATTAGATTCTAAATTTAGAACAGATCTAGAATTTTGGTGTTAAATCTGTGTTATAAATTTTATTGCTTTGGTTCTTTCAGTTTATGAACACGATTACTAAAAGTAATCGTGTTCATTCCATTCGGAAAAATAGACATGAGGATTTCCTGAGAATAGCTTCTGCTCGCAATTTGATAGAAATATACAATCTAGTTTAAATATAGTGTATCAGATTTCATCCGTCTAGATCAAAATACTTTTTGAATGATCATTGCAAATAGGATTCTAAAAATTCATTTTTTTTCGATTCAGGAAGGTTTTAAATGAGGAAATTCGCCAAAACCTCCTTACAATTTTCAGAATCTCGCCAAATCTCACTCGGCATTTTTTGCCATTTACCACACTTTCACTTTGTACGTTTTGTACGCTAGAAAGGAAAAAAAGGAAGGGACTCCATTTTCCATCCGTAATTTTTAAAAATTCTAAGCATATGTGCATAAATACTTTGAAATCTGTCAGCGAAATGTAGAAATTTATAGAAAATATAAATTTTTGATAAATGATACGCTTTACTGTAAGATAAGTTTTTAAAAATAATTCTTTAAAGGCAATTCTCATTTAACCACTAAACAGTTTTACCCGTTTGCCGTACGTGCATCGATTTATCGAATTTTGATAGTTGTAAACAAAAAAATAAATCATTCATAACAATTATAATTCAATAGTAAAATGACTTCGAATACGTTGATAAGTCATGTATTCAATGGATTTCCATTTGAAACAAAATAAGAAAATATTCCTAAAATAGAAGGTTTCATCTTATTAGATAGTGAAGAAAATAAAACAGTTAAGTGGTTTAAAGAAACTTTAATTACCTATGTTTTAGAATGTTATTTCCAAATAGACACGGTAAGTATAATCAAACAAGGACGTGAATAATTTTAGTTCTCAAGAATTCGTTGTTGTTTCTGGAATTATCAGCATTAAACATTTCTAAGAAATGAATGGAGATAAAAATAAATAGATGAAGAGTGTAGGTACGCTTGGTTAAAAGGGAACGGTTGCCAAATTGAAATGTTGGCTGTTCTTCCGAATCTTCATTTCCAGAGTGAGAGCTTTTAAAAACTTGCGGTTGCTTAGCTTGAAAGTCTGTGTCTTATATAGCATTAAATTAGCTGTTAAGCCTTATTATAAGTTTGATTTGTTCAAACAAACAAAAACCGGTATCTAGAAATCAATCAGTAGCTGGAAATCAATGGAGGATTGGTTATTTACAACTAGAATTGAACCTAGCTAATAAAATTCTCTTTTCGGCGCTGTCCAAAGCGGAATAATTTTCAACACTAATTCGTACTTTTTATTTTACGGAAGCAATAATCTCTTAACTCCACAAATAATAATGAAGAATGTACGTGTGTTAATGGTTAGATAGTTTGCCTTCGCAATGTTAAACTAAACCGGTTTGGTATAAATTTATTATCTTGACGAATAAAATTGCGCGCCCCAGAACATCTCCTGATCATGTAATTACAAAATATTAAAAAAATTTAGACGTTTTGTACAATATAGTTACTTAAAAATCCCATTTGCATCATCAAAATTTTAAAAAATAGTCTTTTTAATGATACCAGTTAAGTTGTAGTGCAATTTTTTTCTATATTAGTAAAAATCGAAAAACATCTATAGTTTATTTTTAATAATGTTGTTACTACTATTTGTTGTTGTTACTAATGGCACTTGCCATGGACAAGCGCGCTGACGGCCATCAGCGATTTTAAGCCGAGGTTACGTTTCTTGCTTTTGAAGTAACGCCAACTAGGACCAAGAGCACTACTTAGCTACTCACACATCACATTCGCTCGCACAGTCCTTTTTAGGGGGGGGGCACAGGGGGGGCACATTTATACACCTTACATATAGAACAAAGAAGAACAACCATGTCCTAACAGGGACTCCAATCTGGGACGCCCAGATAACAGGGAAGACACCCCTATCGCAGGATGGCGCATTTTTAATACATTTTACTGATGGAATGAAATTCCAACTGTTTTCAATGTCTCATCGAACATGTTCTTCCATTAGAGTAAATTTACAGAAAGATTCTGTTTATAATCTGTGAAATTTACGTGCAGAAAAAGAAAGTGAAGTTATGCTACCATGAACGACACAATGCAATTCGAAGATTGCAAAAGATTATATCGCTATATCTGATGGCAAACGGAAAAATATGAAATATTAGAGCATTGTGAAAGCATAGACAGGAACTTTGATTAAATTCTAAGGCACATCACCGATGTTGCATAACCCTTCCCGTAGAAGGCAAATCTCTTCATTGGCAGAGGATAGCTGTCCTTACACTGTACTCATTTGAGAGACGCAAACTAACTTATAATACCATAATAATTCGAAAATTTCTCTAATTCATATTTAAGGTCTTCCCCTGTGAAAATGCCGTACAAATAATGGGATACATGGTTTTTTAATGGTATTTGATATCATGGGACTTGACTACATAAAAGCGATTCATGTTGTCAGTTGAATAAAATAGACTATTAATATAACACAGTTTTAAGTGTATTATAATTCGATTTTTTTTAAAACAGTTCATTGGGAAATCATGGAAAAATGATACAGAGATTTAATTGGAATGAAATATTACCAGTATTTCCCGCAAACAGTTAATTCCTAAAGATAACTAGTAGACACAAAAGAAAGATAAGTAATAAATAAGAAAGAAATGGTATGTGACAGACCTTATCGAAAAACTTAGAGGAATGTTACGAATTTAACGCGATTTAGGTACTTAAACACTTTGCTGAAGTAACAGTAATAAAACTGCAGTTCCATAAAATTTCTGCTTTTTTTTCATGCCGAAATTTAAGAAAAGATAAAAAATTAAATTAAGCCTTCGTGGAATGCAAGTATAACTACGATAAGTAAATAATAGGAAATATAAATAATGATAAAAATTATAAAAACTAGATAAAATTAAATCACTAGTAGACATCCTGGAATATAAATATTGAGGCAGACGAATAAATCGCCTTATATATAAATATGAAACAATAGCGATCTAATTTTAGTAGGATTTGGTTGCCGCAGACGAATCCAGTTCAAGCAAACCAGTATCATAGAATATTAATTAGCGTTGGATGAGTGTCTAACATACAAAACAGAATTATATAGTTTCATTTCGATACTCTTAACGAAATAGGAATATTACGGAAAGTTTTACTCCCTAATATCAACGGACCCATGCTACTGTCAATCAGATTTTGTTGTTTTTCAGCCTAAAATGATTTGGAAACGTCTGTAATAGAACACATATTAGATCTAGATAATACTGACAGAATATTTTTATTTTAATAAAATATTATAAAATTATTTTTAAATAAACATGTCTGCAATTTCTTCTATATTGTACAACAATTTTCTTATTTTAATTACTTTTATTTGCACTTCTTTCCGGGTAGGATAAATCAAATTGAGTCAATTATCAAAATAGTAAAATCGTCATATACGAATTGTCATTTATATGTTACGGACAGACAAATCAATGTTTTGGATTAAAAAAAGATCCCGGAGAAAGGAATAAATCTTTAGATGTCTTCATTTGTAAAAATAGAAATTAAATTCCCAAATATAAATATAAACACCAAATAAATTTAATACCTATGTAAACAAGATTCAATAAAGGTTAGTGTTATTTCCAAAACAAATAAGAATCTTACTGAAACATCTTACTATTGAAACAAAAATAAAACATTCTTATTTTTGTTAGTTTTTAATATTATTGAATACCTATCCCTTTTCCAAAAATAAAGAAGTTATTTCTTTCTACCACACAACTGAAGGTAAGCGTTATTTCCAAAACGAATAAGAATCTTACTGAAACATCTTACTATTGAAACAAAAATACAGCATTCTTATTTTTATTAATTTTTAATATTATTGAATACCTATCCCCTTTCCAAAAATAAAGAAGTTATTTCTTTCTACCACACAACTGAAGGTAAGCGTTATTTCCAAAACATATAAGAATCTTATTGAAATCTATTAATTATCGAAACGAAAATATAGCCTTTTTTTGTTAACTTTTAATGTTAATGAATACCTAACAACTTTCAAAATAAAGACGTTACTTCTTTCCATTATACATAAGGAAATCACATTCGCTTCTTAATAAATAGGAAATCGCAGTTTTGATTATTTGTACATCAACTCCCATTGGAAAACTCATCATCCCTGCTATTCAAAATATCGGGAGTCAAATTTGGTAGAATATTTTATTGATGCGAAATTCTTTTATATTATTATCTTTACAATCAAATTATTTGATGAAGAGTGGCTGTCACATGTCACAAAACTCCACGTGTCTCTAGAAATTTCAAATGTTGTTCCAAAATTTTGTATGTTTCATTACGTTTGGTTTTTGATAAACGACATTTTGATAATATTATGATGAAGACAGTCCAAATCTTTTATGATCATGTGAGAACATGATGCTGTTTTGGTTAGGAAGTTTCGAAGTCCTCAAAATATACGGGTAAAAAAGACGGTTATGGACCCCCGGAGATTATAGGTTGAAGAATTTTTTTACCTGCTTTCACCAATATTGAATTATTTATGTATATCTTTCCTTGAAAGCAGATGCGTTTTTAAAATTCTTACCTGCTTTTACCAATATTGATTTATTATTACGTGTGCTTCAACACAACAGATGCGTTTTTAAAAAGTTAATGTAGAACTATGACATCATAGCTGTTATTTAATTTCCAAATCGGTCAAGCTTCAATACTTAGTTTGCCAGTTAGAAAAATTAAAAATGAAAGTTTAAAAAAATTTATATAATACAGGGATATAGACCGATAGAGAAGTCTCTTGATTGTTTCAAACCTGTTTAAACTGGTGAATGACTTAAATTAATTAAGAAAAATAATGAATAAAAAATAATCATGTTCTCACATGATAATTCTAAATTTGCGATCGTAGATTTCATTTTGTTTTTAAGTTTTTTATACATATTTTAATTTGAAATAGTATTGTTTCTGTAAATGCGTAGAAAACAATTGGAAAATATATGAATTTAAAATAACGTTATAAAATTAGTTATTATGAATAACAGTTTTCTTTGAAAAAAATCTATTTTATGTCCCACCAGAAAATAAATTGGTTAGCAATATTATTTGAAAGAGCAAACACGCATTATACGATTCCCCCCCCCTTTTTTTTTCTTTCGTAGAAAAAAAAAGAAGCAGCTGATATTATAAAACACTCTCTAGAAGAAAGATAAAGAATAAAAAGAAAAGAAGGAAAAAAACGGAAAGAAATCTCTGGAGTAACTTTTATCAAACTAAAATTTTCGACTTTTAAACTTTGCATTCAGAGAGAGTGCATTAGATAAGAGAGAATTAAAATATTTCAACTGCATCATAACTGTCAGTTTTTATTATTATGCTCTCAAATGCATAATCCTAAGAAGTCAAAAGCCAACTTGAACTGCTTCAGTCAGAGATCGTGATTTCCGCGCAATCGTGAAAGTAAATTTATGTAACACTTCCAGTCACTAATAGGTTAAAAGCGTCAATGCGAAACTCGTGCAGTTGTTATGGAATGCTAATGCGGCATTGATTAAAAAGGATAATAACCGTTTCGAAGAACTCTTTTCAATACGGCCAAATGAATGTTCCTTTTATATAATAGCACCCAAATTGAACTTAAGTGAGTTTTGAGATATTTTAAAAATTATGTGAGGTTTTATCATTGTAAAACAACTTGGTGGAAAAGAAGTGATGGCTTAAGTGTTTCATTACAAGAGTATTATGGGTTTTAAAATGTTCCATTAGATTTCTTGTAGATGACATATCCAGAATCACGAGTTTTATTTAAAAGAGCAAGGTTCCTTTTCAAACTTATTATAAATAGTTGGAATATATTTGAAGTAAAGAGTTTTGAGCATTCTATAATAGAATATATAACTATTCCATACAAATCATTAAAAAAACATTGTTCCTATTTAGGCTTAAGTGAGTTTTGAGGTATTTTTAAAATTACCTGAGGTTTTATCGCAGTAAAACAACTTGGTGGAAAAGAAGTAATGGCTTAAGTGTTTCATAACAAGAGTATCGTGGGCATTAACATATTCCATTAGATTTCTTTTAGTTGACGTATCTAGAATCACGAGTTTTATTTAAAAGAACAAGCTCCATCTTCAAATTTATTATTAATAGTTGGAATATATTTAAAGAAAAGAGTTTTGAGAATTCTATAATAGAATATATAACTATTTAATATGAATCATAAAAAAAAACATTGTTCCTTTTTGGACTTGGGTGAGTTTGGAGATATTTTTAAAATTATGTGAGGTTTTATCGCAGTAAAAAAATTGGTGGAAAAGAAGTGGCGGCTTAAGTGTTTCATAACAAGAATATTGTGGGTTTTAAAATGTTCCATTAGATTTCTTGTAGATGACATATCCAGAATATAGTTTTATTTAAAAGAACAAGGTTATTTCAAACTTATTATAAAAAGTTGGAATTGTAACGGCAATTTAAATAATATAAAAATATTATTTCATTTGTATATATATATTCCTCTGACATCTGTATAAATTTCGTGTTGAAAACTGTATCGTAACTCCTATATCTGTATTATTATCTTTGTTTTCACAAGTTTGTTCTTAAAGAATTGGCAACAATAGTTGCTTGTTGTTGGAATAAAAATGTTGTTAACATGATATAGTTTCGCTTCTTTTTAATATGAAACATAAGCTGCATTAATCATTCTTAAATTATAATAATGTTCTTATAACCTATCTTTATGAACTGAATATAACAGCACTACAAAATATATTTGAAGAAAAGAGTTTTGAGCATTTTATAATAAAATATATAACCCTTCCATAAAAATCATTTTTAAAAAATCTTTTCTTTTTTTAACAAACAAAATGCAGATGGTAGCTAAGAGAAACGTCATAAACAACAATTGCAGAGTTAATAAAGCATTTATATACTTTAAATTCTTGTTCAAAATTTGTAACGGACAAAAAAAAATTGTTAGGCTGGTGAACATAACTTCAGTTTTCATCCAGACTGATATTATTCATTGAATGAAAAACAGGAAGTTGTGAATGTCTGCTTTTTTCTTTTCTTGCCGATTCAAACATTTTTGTTTTAAAGATTTAAATGAAAATAATATAAAAACTGAACTAAGCGATTCTGTGTGTTGTTTAAGCGTAATCATGATAACCGCTATCTTTGAGTAGCGTGGCCGTAAATGTTGGATATTTCATGTAAAAGCTCGACAATGGAATATCAAGATTAAAATATGGAATAAAGATATTCAGTAAAATAGAATCTTACGCGCAATTTTTAAAGTTGAAGAATTCCTTTTACGGACTAGACTGAGTGCAGAATTAAAATTTATTTTCCTAATAAATATTGTATCTATTATCTTTAAATAAACAAAGCTAATGCATGTTTAATAACTACATAATATTTAGAACACATAAAATAAATATACTTTTAATTGCCAAGAATCAATTTTTGCAGATTGATTGGGATTACATTAGTGATAAGGCTAGGAGTGGAATCAGAATTTTGAAGTGAGTTATGTAGGCTATTTGATCCTGAAAGACAGCTGATAACGGAAATTTGAACACACTTAGAAAGTCAAGATATGGGAAAAGGAGATAAGATAAAAACGCAATAATAGAATATCAATTGGGTAACTTTGAGATAGATTCCAAGTAATTGAAATAAAGGCATAAGTATGAAAGAAACATGTACAATAAAAATAAAACTTAGAAAAAAACCCTTCATTGTTCAGTATCCGTCTTTGATGTGAATTAAACCGCAGGTTGCATTGATTGGATTAAAGAAGTAACAGCAGCTTTATATATCGATCAAATGATAATAATAAAGTTGCACATGAAAAATTAAATATTTTACTAAAAAAATTCTAAGTAAAATAAAGGGTTTTATCAATTTTATATCGTATTTCATTTGTATTCAAATAATTGAGAATTAAAGTGCATGTAATTCCATATTTACACGAAAATTCTTATTACAAATTACTTCACTAATAATATATAATTAAAAAAAAACCTAAAAACGAATAAAATTTTAAAAAATCCCGAATTTGCTTTGTATTTTTAAATATCTTTAATTGAATGAGTAGCATATGACATTATTCAAGTCACCGAGTAAATATATTTTTAAAACTATTCATTGATATTTTAAAATAAATGAATAAATGAACATTCCAATGGATACTTTAAAAAATATTTATTGGAAGCAAATCATATTACGTAGGAAAACAAATATGTTTTTCATATTTATTACGTTAATACAATAAACTGTGAACCTCTATTACTAAAAGAAAGCAATTATTAATTTTGTTGCAACTTTATTCAAGACTTAATACGATATTAAAAATATATTTAAATAAAAAAAAATACAAACATTCAGATTTTTTAATATTCAGAGTTTTTTGCAAACAGTAGATTAAAAACATGTTATAAAGAAAATAAAGCTATTTTTCTGCATAAAAACGAACACAATATCAATGGGCAAGAAATAAATAAAAAAACCCGTTAAATTTTAAACAGTATGATAAACAATTGCGGATTTTTTTCCCATTAAAAGCCTTTTATCTTGAAAATAACAATTTGTTTACCTTTTCAGAATGTTCTGTTTCAAATGCGATAATATCGTGAAATTTAAGAATTTCTTTTTGTTAAATAACAGCAGTCATGTTATGGCATACATGAAGCACGTGTTAAAATCAGTGAACTTAACTATTTGTTTATTCGTAATTTATTATGAATTGATCATGTGATTTTGGGAACGAGACCTTAGCTATCCACTTAGTTTTGAAATAAAATGCATATCAACAGTTTTACCATAAATAAGTATCCCAGCTTAAAAATAACGAATTTTTCTTTCTTTGTTTTGGAAACAATAGAATAACGTAATTTCTTATTTTTTCACGAACATTAAAGCAACAAACAATAGATAATTCATTCAATAAGAATCTATTTCACAATTCAAATGAGTATTCACGCTATTTAAAAATGCTAATATGCGAAATGTTTCATGCAAAATATCTGATAAAATTGTTTAAACATAAATAATGCTTTTCCGGAACTTTTTACAACAAGATGCCTTATTTTTGATGTCTCGATATTTATTTTTACTGAAACATTAAATTTCATTAAAAGATTATTCAGTTTTAGAGATAATGTATTTATAAAAATTTAATCATTATAACTAAAGATGGCTAGCTTTACATGCTAGTTTCAATAATAATGTTCATGGTTATCGCCATTAAAACAAAATAATGAAAGATATCCTCAGTTAAATAACGTCTACACATGATAAAAATTGTTTTCACAGAAAAAAAATAGTTTAGATATGCCAAGGATGGTACAAAAAAAATTACAAAGTAAGCGCATGAATTATTCCAGATTTATAATTAAAAAAAATTAAATAAAACTGTAATG
This sequence comes from Argiope argentata, assembly GCA_026289955.1. Lineage (NCBI taxonomy): Eukaryota > Metazoa > Arthropoda > Arachnida > Araneae > Araneidae > Argiope > Argiope argentata. Next base: position 6,918,456 of record JAOUZG010026641.1, on the reverse strand, counting down.
TCTGTAATAAAACGCTAAATATCTGTAATAAATCGAAATTATTACAGATATTTTATTTCCAAAATCTCAAAAATGAGAGTCTCAGTTTCAAAATTCTTGATTTAAACTGTTGAAAAACATTTTTCAGTAAGTCATATCTAAGTGATAGTATAAATGTAATTAATTAATTAAAATATTATCTGAATCAATATTTATATAGGATAGATTACTAACAATATAAATCGATTACTTTCTTCATTATGAGGAACAGTGAAATATATATGGTGCTAAATTTGATAATAAGACTCTTCTAGTCAAACTTCCCTATTTTGAAGACTAAAATTAAGATCAAACTATATACATATGTATTATATAGTAGATAATTATCCCATAATATTATATAGCATATATTTATCATATAATAAATAATGACATTATTAAATTAAATATTTACTTATATAAGACTACATAGTGTGCTTTTACGCATGAATACAAACATAGTTGTATTTTTTTAATAAATTAAAACTTTTTTACTGAATTCGAACATAAAAGTTCTGAGTTACAGATTACCATCGACAAGTAATTTATTGAATTTGAGACAGTTATTACTTTTTCTTTCTTTCTTTCTTTCTTTCTTTTTTTTTTTTTGAAATTCACTTTTTTGATTTTTGAAGATTTGCGCATCTAGTTAAATAAAATTGAATTATTTACATACCGTCCAATAAAAACACAGCGAAAGAGAAAATAATTAAAAGTTTAAAAGAATAATTCGCAATGCCAGTATCAAGGAATTAAAATAAAATGAGAGTATGAAATATAGCTAACGTCGAGGAAAAATATCATTGAGGAAATTTCACGTTTGAACGATGACAGTAGAAACAGTGAACGGATCCTGGGGCTAAAAATTATTTATAGTTGCTCTTAAAGTAATTACCTTTAAATTGATATTTTACTCCAGAGATATCCATTCATTAATATGTCACTACATAATAAAAATAATGAGAATTAAGTACACAGTGATTCTGACAAATTTTTTTTCTCGAAAAAATGGTTGCTTTTTGGATGGTCTATTCAATTTTCCTTCTTATTAAAATATTTATTAATAATATCAGAAATCGATATATCAGTAGCAAATTGCATATGAATTAATTCAATTAAAATTAAAATAAGCATATTTTCACTTAAATTTTCATCCTAAGTCGCAAAAAATTTACTGAGAATCTACTGTGAATGTCTAGCTTTCTACAAATGCAACAATTAAGATATTTGAAATTACATAATAGTGATAATAATGGATATTCTGTTTAATGTAGAAATTATACTTTTTTTACCCGTCGCCATTCATGAAATATAAAATGTTGTACATCGGAGATTAAAACAGAATGCGGACTACAATCACATATACATCCACGTTACTAAACCTTTTATAATTTTTTATGTAATATTATTTGTGGTAATATTTGAATTAGAAGCAAGTTGTTTAAAATTGATTTATAATAATTTTATCCGAAAAAGAAGCTACTTGAATAATATTTTATAAAAGAGAATAAGCAAGAAATGTATTCCATAAAATGTGTCAAAAATACACGAAAAGCAAAAACCCATTTAAAGTTATTTCTAAGGTTGTTTAAAAATATATATATTTCAGCAGGTTTGAATCACGGGTTTTATTTGAATCACGTTCAAAGAGTTTCCGAAATCGATTGCTGTCTTCTGTCAAAACAAGCAAGTAGTAAAAGAAAAACATATTGCTATGTTTTTGAAAAGTTGTAAGGTAAAGCGTTTCAGTTCGGAGAATTTTGGAATTTTTTGTACACGAATTTTTTGAAGAGAGAGCGAGAGAAAAAGAAATTGAAAAGTTTATAAACTGCTTTGATGCTTTTGTGTTTTCTTTTTGTCGCAATAACACCATTTGCACCATTTCGATTTTTGTATCCCTTGTATTCTAGTTTTTCCAAAAAAAAAAAAAACATTTTGCTTGTTTTCCATTTATAAGCGAAATGCGATACAATGTCCCATTCCCAATAATTCATTCACCTTACGTTACTTCAATGTATTAACTATTTACAGAAGCATAGCTAAAAAAAGGGAAAATATATTCTCTAATTGAGTCATTTGAATTATTTTATCTTAAATTTTCTATAGGCTAAATTTGTTCAAAAATTTAGATATTATTTTTTTCTTTTTTATCGTATGAGAGAATGCGTTCGTATTGAAATAATATTAATAATAACATTAAGATTACCATATTTTGGATACGTGATAGTAAATAAAACATTAAAATAACAATGAAGAGCAAATATGTGTGATATAAACACATTAGAAGACTTTTTATTATGACCATCACACATTCTTTCATGTTTAGTCAGATAAGATTCAAAGTGTTTGGAGAATATTAATGCCTTACGTAAGTTGGATTATTTCTAATTATATCAATTGTAATGTTTAAAAGATTGCATATTTAATGATCATACTTTATATTTTTAGATTTGAAACCTAATAAATGGTATTACCAATTTATAATTCTAAATATAAATACTGTGAATTATAGGAAAATGTATGATGTTTGTTGAAAAATAATGAACTAATAAAAGATAAATTCTTATTTAATAAACGATAATCTTCCTATAATATATATATATATATATATATATATATATATATATATATATACAGGGTATTAAAGTGCGTATAATTCAAAAAATTTCTAAAAATTGTCAAACTATGCATTTTTTAAATTCTGATATAATATTCTTTGAATACACATTTTTTTATAAATGTAATTGAACCTAAATCAATCATTAATAACCTAATCTGAAACTAAGCCTCAAAAATGCACAACCATAATTATTCTGAACATAATTCTTCTGCAGGTTTCGCAATTTTAGAACGGACACAGGTCAATCTGTTCCTCGGAAAAATAATTCAATTTTCGCTGTCTTTATCTAATTTAGAGATTGAAAATTTTCAAAATGGTTTACGGAAAAAAATAACAAATAATATCTTTTGGATAGGAAGAAATATAATAATACAAGATTATGACTTTCCTTTTTTTGTTTTGAAAAAAAAAACTAGTGTTAATATAATAATAAATATATTAAGAAACTGCGTCTTTTTCGAGTCATTTGAAATATATAAATTGCAAACTGTAATAATAAAAGGATTCCTTTGAGGTAAGCATTTATAATTACATTAAAATTTAAATGAACAGGAATTCAATTCTAAAATTATTCGCAAATACTGTCTTAAAAATATTTTCATTGCATCCAATCTTGAAACTTCCCTATAAAAATAATGAAAAAATGACGAATTTTTCTTCGAAAGATTTTAACAATTATTCATTCTATAATAATAATAACAGGGGGTTTATAATAATACTAAAATTAAATATAAAGATATCAAATGAAATACTTTAAATTTGTTATGTAAAAAATAAATCACGATTATTTGAATGCCTCATAATATAAGTTTTAAATCCAATTCAATCGGAAAGACAAGAGAAAATAATGCTTTCAGGTATTATTACTTCTTTAGCTGCTTTAAATAGTGATTAAAGACATTAATATTTTTATTTGATTTATCGTAATTGATAAATGATTTAGACAGCATTGACTAATATGTGTCAATAATTATCAGTGCTTTATTTATATGTATTAAAACTGCCTAAATGTAAAAATTGCTTAAAAATTTTTTTTCTTCAAAACTTATACTAGTAATTTGAATGAAAAGGATATTTATCCATTATCCAATTACTTATTTAATTTAGATTTTGTTGTCAACATGGATTTCATTGTCAGCTTTCAAATATGATAGTGATTTTTTTTTTAAAATTAGCAATAAAAAATTTATTTTATGAATGTTCTAAACATTACACGGCTTATAACTATAATTATTTTTTAATGGATTCATAAGGAAGAGCAGTTTAATATATAATTTATTTTTAAAGATATGAAATATAACAGAGCATTAAAATTAAAGTACAGGATTAATAATCTATCGCATTAATCATCGTTAATTTTCGAAAAGATGAATAGAACGACACTCACATGCGGCATCCACCAAATACAAAGCACCTATCAATCCGACGATGAAGATGAATTCGGTGAAAATCCGAAGATCATACCGAGAATGAGACCGGTATCTCTCCTTCATGGCACTGAAGATGAGCCCACGTTTTTCAACTCATCCTCATCTCTGATTTCCCGAGTCAATTTGAGAGCGGCCCTCCACATCTGCTGTTTCGGCCGAGAAGTCACACTTTTTTCCGTAGGGTTGCACCACGCTCTTCTTGGCACAGTCCCACTGGAAAGAAATTCGCTCGCCAAATGATGCATCTGGATTGTCGCCAAATACACTCGCTTCCTCCTAGAAAGAAGAAAGCTACTGATTTACGCAGGCCATGAACTCGGAAAAGAAAAGAATAATCGTATAAAAGGGTGTCAATAATCCAAATGCAGTTTGTTTGTTCTATTTTATTATAAAATGGAATCATTTTGAAATTCTGTGAAAACAAAATCGAAATGATAATATTTTATTTATAGTGAATATGCATTTTTGAGAAATAAATTTCGAATTTAAAAGTGAATCGATTCTAGAAATTTATAAACTGAAAATACCATCAGTATCATTTATAATGATTGTGTTAATGAGTAAATATCTGTTATATTCAACTTTTAAAGAGCAATTGTAATTTTATTTAAAACGAAATCGGTGATCTTGATTATTTAATAAATGTTATTATTATACGAATATGATGAGAATGATGAATATCCTGAAAATAGACAATAATGTAAGAATAATTATATTAAACGCAGCATTTAACCTTTTTTATGTTACTAATTTCAAATTTAGACTGAGAAATAAGAACAAAAAATTCCACTGGAATACATTCAAGATCCTGTGCTTCTTACATAAGATGCTTAAAACTGAAATAATAAGAAAAACTAATAGATAAGAAAATAATAAGATATTTTAAGTCTTACTGATGAAAAATGCATAGTTCTAGCATAATATTTCGACATACGCAAACAAACCACATATCCCCCCCCAAAAAAAGCTTTAATTTATTTATGTATAAACAATATAAATGAAGATGCGTGCAATCATACATAAGTATGAGAAATAATTTGATCTTTGCATTAAATAGTGATTAAAGAATAAGGGGGAAAACAAGATCAATCTTGTGTGTATGGTAAGTTTTTTTTAACTGTAAAATTATTCGAAAAATTCACTACTAATTCTTTAGTTTTTCTATTTCAATATTTTTCAAAAAGTATTTTTTAAAAATCTAGGTTTTAAAATATTTTCTCGCTTTTTGAAAAAAAACAGTAATGTTTTACCAATGCTGATTTAAAAATATACTTGTTAGATTCTTTGAAAAATTTTCTTGCTGTATGATTGAATTAAAATAAAAGTTATTTTTATCCAATACCTTTCTTATATATTTATTGAAAGCAAAACTAATAAAAATCAAAATGAAATCTGCTATGCATATTTCATTGTATCATGTCAGAACATCATTTCTTGAACGGCCAAGCACCACGTGCTCGTGCAAGTTTAAATTATATTTTTATTCATTTTAATGGTTTCATCGAATGAGTCCCTTTAGTATTGCAAACGATCCAAAAAAAACTTTGTCTCGCATTTATTGTTTAAAAAAATTTCACATTTCCTGTTCATTTCATTTCATATCATCACGTGTTGAAAATTGCATTTTTCACGATTTTATTTGCTGAAGTCATTAACTCATTTTTTTTAAATCAGAGCTTTTGTAAATGGGATGGCATCACGTTATTAAAATCTGATTTTTTGAGATGCTTGTGCTTATAATAAAATTTCAATTTTTCGAATATGGATTTTTTTTATTTCTCTCCTACGGGTTTTTGTTGACGCCACTAAAACTCATTCCTAAAATAATATCATGTTCTGACATGATAATAAATGACATGGTTTTGAATTTTCCCAAGACAATAATTCATTAAAGGAATTCATGTAAAGTTTCAATTAAATAAAAATGCTTGCAGTGCGCGCTACCTAACGGATAAACAAAACGTTTTACACGGTAACGCGATGCAACAAACATGGTTACAAAGGCTCTATAGTAAAGTTTTGAATTATTTCTCCCAAAAAAAAACTTAACTAGTATTTTAAAGGGAAAAAAACGTATCGTATTTTCTTTACGAGAAAATGTGAGGTATTTAAGCTTCAAACTCGTTTAAAAGTAATTTAAGAACAGCTTTAAAAAAAGAATAAACGCAGAGCAATGTGGCAAATATAAAAGAGCAGTCATTAAATTTCCTTTTTCCGGTTGTCTGGAAACTTTATCATTTATCATTATCAACATTTCTAGGGATAAAATTATTTTCATGACTCTTAATAATAATAAAAAATGAACTGTCTGTAATTAATTGTCACATAATATTCACAAAATAATCTTTTAAAAGCCGTAGTACTTACTAATAAAATTAAATAAAAATATATCAATGATTAGTATTATTAATACTCAATTAACTTTTAATGGTTATTTAATGTAAATGGCAGTATATATATTTGATATTAACGTCCAGCTGAATAACAATGTGCACAAAATAAGTACATTTGTAAAAAAAATGTATTTTAATGCAAAATTATCTTTTAACAAAATATTGTAATATATGAAATATTTTAGTAATATAATTTTAAATTTAAATTTTATCCATTACATTATTTGTTGCTCTAATGAATCTATAAATTCACCGATTTTCAAAAAAATTACAAATCGTATTAAAGGATTTTTAAAAACAGTTAGAAATGAATTATTTTTAATGTTATAAACAATTTTTGACTAATGACGCAAAATTTAACAAAAATTGCTAATAATAACGGAGACCCAAATAAATGCAATAGTTTAAAATATTATTTTCACTCAACCGGCCAGAAACAATAATATTTAAATAGTCTTAAGTAAGTATGAAAGAATGATTTTTAAACGATTAACATCTATTTTTTTATTAATTGTTGCAAAATATTTACTAAAACAACGTTTATTTAACATAGAATTTGTAAACAATTTCGAAGAACAAAAATTAGTTTTTGGATATTTTGAATTTTTAGATATTAAAAACCAATTTATGACTTTCCGCTTAGTTAATAAAAGATAAGCTTCTAAAATAAAAATACCCTTGATCTTCCAAGGGTAAAAATATTTAGACTAGAATTATCATTGAAAAAATTAGGATTTCTTAAAATAAAAATATTATAATTTCAGACTGCAAAGTAAAATTCATTTATGTTGTTCGAAAAAATAAAATTTTATTGTGAATCATTCTTATATAACGTTTTTAGTCTTTTTTAGGCGGCATTTGAAATTAGTTGAATTCAAACAATAATTTGGAATTTTAAAAAATTGATACAAATAAATTCAAGTAAATTATATACTAAAATTTCTTTCCATTATTATTTATCTTTAATTTGCAATTATATGAAATAATAAAAAGAAAACTTACACTGTAGAATTCCAAGATTAAATTTCGTTGTGAATTGAATTCAAAATTTTTAAAATTGCTAGTGAATTGGAAATCGTTTGTTATAATTAAAAATAAATCTACGATATATTTCAGACGATACAAACGATTCAGTTCAGATGGTTGAATACTTTCGTTCCTCATGGAAAAATACATACGATTTTATTTAGAAATTCTTTATAACGATGATCGATAATTAATTTTCGTTATCATTTTTAAACATTTATGAATATATTTTTAAAATGATAAAGTCATTTAATCATTTTTATATGTTTGCTTTTTTAAATAACTTAATAAATAAGTAAAATAAAAATATTTAATTCAGAGATTGGCAGAATGAATTATCAGAATGCCATAATATGAATTTTTCTGTAATTATTATACTTTGCATCATATCCACACTTCAGAAATACCATAATTTCAGCTGACAAAAGTCGTTGCTAATGTTATGATTTGTAGAAATTTTAATCGCTCTTGGTGTCTACACTTACCTATCTGAATATAATGATTTCAATAAGTGTCACAAAAATTAATTGTCACTTTAAATTACTTAGCAAAATTAATAATAGGCTTCGTATAAAAATATCAAAATAAAATGAGTAAACTTAAAAGGAATTTTAATTTCTATTAGAGAATAAGTATACAGAGAAATACTTTAGAAATTGTATTAGAGAAATTACTTTAGTGTTCCATACTGGTCAATCTACATTGTTATATCCATATTTGAATTCTTTCTTATATCAATACAATGAAAATTAAAAATTTAGAACTCCAAAAGGATTTTAAAGCTTATAGCGATTTTTCACTGCTTTAAAAAAAATGGATAAAAAAACATTATTTCAGATAAAAAATTTCAAATTTCAAATGAAATTTTTATAAATATTTTCATTGTATCTTCATGCAAGGACATTTTTTTTTACATCAACCGATTTCATACAATTTGTATTAATATTGCTGTTTGTGTCCTGTTTACATTGAAATAGTAATGATAATATTTAAAAAATCATTTGAAGAAGTCACGTGATTCTCAAGTTCACTAACTTATTACTAAATTGGCAGTTAGCAGAATTTTCTGAGATTATTTGGATCTCCGATTTCTTCTATAAGTATTCATTTTTAATAGATCTTTAGTAACTTATCTAATTACTCCTTATCTAACAGTTCCTTATCTATAGGAGTTAATTTTTTTATAATTAAGCGTACAGAGAAAGTATCCTGTAATTAGAGGAGACTTCCTGTTCTAAAAATGTGTTGTCACTTTGATTCAACTAGATATTCACAGAACATTTCACATATTTAAGGAATACCTGCCATTTTTGTATCAAATTATAGCACTAGTGAATAAATTAATTTTATATTGTAAGTTGAAAATTACGATTATTGAATGCCTGAACTACAATTAACAATTTGATGCTAGAAGGAATTTTTTTGAAAGTTAAAAACACTCACCCCCCCCCCTCCACCTCGGAATTCTTTATTTCTTCTCCAACTCACTCAAGAATAATTTCGCAGGCCATTCTTAAAAAGGTTCAGTGTGTTTGTTTCTTCAATTTGTTTCAGTTATTTTTTTCTTAGCATGATTATACTCTTTGACGAAAATGTAAAATTATATTAAATTATCACAAAATAAAATACTGAAATGTCTTATTCAAAAAGGTGAATAATAGTTTTATCCCATTTGAAATACTCTTTCCAATTAAACTTCATTTTAATATTAATGGGGGAAGGAATAAAACATTATTTCAATAAAAATGAATGAAATAAGACTGCAACTCTTATTATTTCTAATTTCCAGAAAATTTTATTTTAAATAATCTCACTAAATATCTTAAAACTATATATATCAATGAAATAAATATAAAATAAATAAAAGAGCGGGTATATATAAATATATAAAATAAAGCATGTACGAATGAAATAAAATAAATTTCATGAACGCTAAACGAGGACTAATTTATACTCTTAACAAAATATAAAAAAACATCTATTTCATGATACTAATTCTAATGGCTGTAGCACATATGAGAATGTTAGACAAGTTTTATTATTTAGATGCCAAAAATTCTGTACAACCTATAATAGGAAGAGCAAATTTCCATTTGAGCAACAAAATAATTACCCATATAATACGAATATGTTCATTTAAAAGTATATTCAACTTTAAACCCTTCTCGAAATTCTACCTATTTAACAAAACAAGCAATTGTTTTTCATTTCAAAACAAACCCATTGTTTAAAGAATTCAGGGTCTTTAAGTACCATAAATCTCCAGTAAAAGGTGTTTTAGATTTCTTATTTGATGGACGTTCGAATTCTTTTTTAAATTCATCCGAACACTTCTCTCAAAACAAATAGATAACTTCCCAAAAAAGAAAAAAGAAATGACCAATGGGTTGTTGTAGAATGCACCGGGATAATCAATAAGAAGACTCCATAGAATGCCATAATATTTTGTCTAAGTCCGGATGATTTATCTGTATTTTTAAGAAAAGGAAAACAATTGCCTTGAATCAATCGACCAAGTCATTTGAAGCTCATGAGAAAGGATTCTGATGACTTTTTTTAAAACTGTTTTTTTTTAAAGCTTTACGCATGGTTAGTTTTCAAAACTTCATTTTGGTTTTAGCCATATCTTTTTCTAAAAATTGCATAATAGCCTTTTTTTTAAAAAAAAAAAAGAATAAATCTCCATGTAGATTAATGATGAGTAGTCATTTGAAAAAACATAAATGTCTTTTTATTGAAAATAATTTTAGAAGTTTAAATCAGAAAAAAAATAATAGTAGATATATCTTGAGTAAATATACATAAGTATGAGAAGTGAAATTTAAACACTATCTATTTATATTCTTTTAGAAAAATAGAAATAGGTATTAAATTGGCAGAAGAGAGAAATAAAATATGTATTCAGATATCGGGAATTCGAAACTTTTCTGCTGTTAAGAACATATTTCAAAATTTCAAAAGCATTAATCATTAAATAGAATAAATTCAAAATGTCATAGTAGAAAGTAGATGAAACATATTGTTGATTTGTAGAATAATATTCAAAACTCGAAAAAAAAATCAAACGATTTCTTCCTCTTTCGAAAATCTGTTTTATTTGTTAAACTTAATAAAATATGACCAACTAGATTTGATTTTTCTACTTTAAAAATAAGCTTTGAAGAAAAAGAAATTTTTGCTACTGCTTTGAAAATTTAGTATTTATTTTCCCTCACGAAATTCAATGGTTCGCAAACTATTTTCATTTGCGATCCCTTATTTTGTGTAAAGTTTTGTCGCGACCCCTGGATAAATAGTAGAATTTTTGCTTAATCACCGACGAAGTTACAATGAAATTCTTTCTGAGATTTGCTCTTACAGGTTGTTTTTAAAAAATTGTCGTGACGTAATCGGTTGAAATAACGTCTCTTTAAAAAAAACACTAATGAACCAAACTTAAAAACGTTATAAAAATTTTATAAATGTTGTAACATCATAAAAATTAGTTAATAGATAAAATTAATATATCTATAAAATTATATAATAGATAAAAACAAAATTTGTTGAAACAATGCTTTATTTATGCATATGAATAATTTAATTGTTAGTTTCTTCGTTTGTATTATTTCAGTTCTTTGAAATGATTAATTATAGATTTTCTATAGATTTATATTTCTTTGAGTTAAGCGACCCCAAAAGTTTTCTCGAAACCCCCGGTTTGAGGAATCACTGCTATAATTCATTATTATCTCGTAATAATTATTTTTCAATCGTTGGAGGGAAGTAATTCAAATTTTTTGTAGGTAAATATTATTTAGAATTATAAACAAGCAAACTAAGAAATAATTCAAGTAAAGAACGTATCATTTATACGTTCATAAAAAATGATGCATTTATATTTTCATCAATTATGTAAATAATAAGTAATAAAATGCTTTTAATTTCATTATAATTTTTTTTGTTAAATAAGAAAATCTTAACGATTATCATTCCGTAAAAATCATGAAAAAATTTCATGAAGATAAATTGTCTTTTATTTTTCTGGAATGGTATCACTCGATTTGCTTTAGATTTTTCATGTGCTTTGAAAGTGATAATTCAATGAAATTGTGAGCTGAATATTTATTGAAGGGGGGGGACGGATTCTGCAATATTATACGCGACAATCTTCTTTTGTACTTGTGAAATTTGGATTTATATTTGGATTAATATTTGCGGATTTATATATTTTGCAGCCTAATGTAGTGCAAATTATAAAGATCTTTTAGTAAGATTGCCAATCTTAGCTTCACGTTTTAACCCTTTTTTCAACATAATTTATCATAGGTTATTATTTTTATGTTATAAAATTAATATGTATATGTTTTCATTTATGTAAAAGGACTCCAGTCTTGAGATTGCTTGTAAACAACAATTCTATAGATTATTTTTGAAACAAACGCTTGGCTTTATAATTGTTATTGATTATAATGAAAAACATTGGAATTTGATTAATTAATATACCATAAGGTGTAAATATTAGCTTGATATTTTGTCAAAGAATTTTTATTTTTTACAAATTTATTGATTTGACAACTAGAAAAATAAAACCTTTTACTCGACTTGTTTGTGCACTCTTCTTAGGCCCAGGGCAGCTGCCTAGTCAGAAATCTATTACTAATTTCTAGTGAAAATCTATATATATATAAAGGTTAATTTTTGTTTAAGTGTCTTTTCGAAAAAGTAACAGCTTTTGTCTGATTTTGATGAAATTTTGTTACATGCTCCTACAAGAATAGAGGAACAACACTGTCAACGTATTGAAAATTAATTAAAAATTATGCAAAATTTTGGAATTTTCCATCTATATTACCCAACAATAATATTCAACAAAAGTGTTTTTTTATATTATCTTAAAATTAAAAAAAATTTATAATATCATCGATTTTATTTCCATGTAATTTTATTCTTATTTTAAAACTTTTCAGAAAATAATTTGATTTTGAAATTGTAATTTATATTTTTGAATTTTTATGAGAACGGAAATTAAATCTAATGTTCCATCAAACCATTTAATACAGTACTTTTACTTATGTGAAAATTACAGAAAAAAAATGCTTTGTTTGAAATAGTCATTTTGATTTAGGATTTGCAGTTCGCTTTTATTTTGTTCTAGCTGATACTCGACAGGTTGCTGCAAAAGAAGAAATAATTTTGGAAATATCGTTTGGAATTTGAAACGTCTATCTTTTTTAATTAGGAGTTGAGTTGAGTTGAGTTGAATTTGTTGTTTTATGGCACAAAAGCCATTTTTAGCCAAGCTGCGACACATTCTTGAGTTTAAAATATTTGTATCAAAATATATAATAAAATCAAAATACGGAATGATAACAAAATCCAAACGTCTAAAAGCTTAAATCTGTGAGTCATGAAAAAGCGTAACAGTGATGTAAGGTATGTTACTGCGCTAAAAAGTGTGATTAATATATTTTTTTAAAAAACTAAAAAGCGGGGTTTTGGACAACAACTCGTCCAATTCAGGGTGAGAACCCTGAAAACATGCAAGACTCTGCATAGAAAACCGTGGACACTCCACAAGAATGTGTAAACCATACATAGGACTATTACAGATTGAGAAAAATGGTACTGGGTCCCCCATCAACAAATGTTGGAGGTTGAATAGAGTGTGATAAATCCTCAACCTTATTATTACTTAACGTTCTTAATTATTTAATTAGGAATAATAGAAAGAATGATGTTTATATTATTATCGAGAATGAATAAGTTCACTGAAATTTAATGATATTTAAAGGATAAGCATAAATGATTTTCAATTTATGTTTTTTCACTTTATTATTTTAAGTGCTTTAGGGTAGACAATGTTTTTGTTTTTAGCCTTCAGCACAAACAAATACATTTCTTAGTTTTTCGACTAATGAGCATCCAACATACAACTGATCGTGTGAAAGGCATGGATTTTCTAGGTTCAGTATTATATATAGTAATTGAACTATGCCTATTATTATGAAAATTCTCACGCAAGAACAATGCGAAGATGCAGATTTTTTAGTCAAAGAAAACGCGTATTTAATATTAGCCATACGTGATACAGCAAATTGACTTTATTTAAACCACCATTTCTGAGTAACAACAAAGCTTTAGAACGCACGTCAACGAGAGAAAAGACATTCTTTCAAGCTAAGCCAACTAAGTTAGTTCGTTGTCCGAACTGATCCGATTCCCCAGCTTTAAATAGCATCCCACTAAAGGGGATGGGGCAAACGCAGAAATCTCCCGTTCGTTTCGATCAAGTCTGAAAATTTCTTCATAATTCTTTAAGAACAAATCTTTATTTAATTTTTTTTAACTTCTACTACACATTTTAGCGTGTTTTAAAATTCGTTAGAGACCCCATTAAGTTTCCAACTCATATATTTTATCAAATTAGTCAAATATGCTGATTTTCTGTTGTAAATCCTTATAGGACGGTCTTTTCTCGCTGACGTGCTATTACATTACAATTAACTTTATACAATTAAACTATTTATAAATATTTACAATATTTACAAAAAAATTTAACCGTTATTTACAATATTTACACAAATATTCATACACATTTACAATATTTACATCTAATTTACACAAAATTGATAATAATATTTAAAAGAAGCATAATATAAATTTAGGTGTAACAAAATTAGCAACATAATATAAACTTATGCGCAATAATAGAATAATTAGGCTAATTTATAATTAGATCTTCGGTATTAAATCCTCTTAGAACGGTCTTTTCTTGCTGACGCGCAATTCCGTTATAATTAATTTGATACAATTAAACTATTTACACAAAAATTCATACACATTTTCAATATTTACATCTAATTTACGCAAAACTCATAACAGTATTACATTTGTATAGGCTCAAGCAATAAGGTGGCAATGTTTTATTTCAATCGGTTGAATAATACGGCAGTGCATAAAATAAGAACTAACAAAAATTCATTTTTATATATTACATTGCATACGAATTTGGATTTGCAAGCTCAATAATTTGTAATAGAACGATTCCTTTAAATTTATATACTTCAAATACCAAGAGGGAATTTTTAATTAACATATTCCGTATTAATAATTTAACAGAGTGGATAGTTAATGTAATGTATAATTTACAAACTATATACCGAAGGCGGCTAGTAGATAGCAAAACAAGCCAATTCGCAATGTATTTTTTAAAAAATAACTCTGTATTTACACATTATAACAATTTGAAACAGAAATAAACTATATTCTGCTAAAAAGGTCTAGAATTTATTTGGCGCTATGGTGTTTCTATACATTTATCACGTCGCTCTTTATATGGAGTTTTTTTTTTATGATTTTAGTTTCATGCTGTTAACATTAACAATACAGACAAAAGCGCGTAGGATGGAAAATGCGAAAATGCTTTTGTATTCATTTTGCTTGGATCAGATTTCTAAAATTAAAGACCACACAAATGCAATTGACAAGCCATCGACCACGCACTTCTTACCAGCCTGTCACAGAATCAGCTCAGTCAAGTTTCCAAGCTTTACAAAGACAAAACAGGTTTCGAAATTCATTTTATTTTGGGAATTAATTTGAATAGGACTTCATTCATTGGAGAGGAGTGTCAATAGTTAAAACTGTGCTCATAATTAATAACCTTGATTTGCCTAAGCTGAAAGAAAGATATTTTCCTTTAGATATATAAATTATTTGATCATATATTATTTTACAAGCAAGTCGGCTGTTATTTCGATTAGCAAGCCGCTGTATTTCTAAAAGATTCTGGAGGAGTAATTTTTTTATAGTATTAATAAAATAAATTCCATAATGAATTTATCTACACTTTATTTCAACATTCATTTTAAATGCCGTTATACTAAATACTTTTCTTTTGTTTTAATTCTTTTTACCATTTGCTCGTACAATGCTGAAAGTATGTGAGAATTTAATGTAAATATTTATTTAAATAATCCCTAGTATAAAATGTTTTGGAAATAACTTGAATTTCACAAAATTTTATTTACATTGTTTTATTCTTTTAGTGTTAATGAAGTGAAAATTTGTTTCTAAAAGAATAGTTTGTCAATTTCAGATATGACTTGGTGGCAAAATTTTAGCAATTCTTCTCCGATCAAAATGTTAATAATATTAAATATTATTTCAAAACTGAGTTTTTTTATTGTAAAAAGAGTTTTTCAGTATAATGGACCACACTCGCGATATTAAAACATATTTTTGCAATTTATAATGTATAAAAATCAAAATGCAAAATGTGCAAGAATTTCAGTTTGTTAAAAATGTCTCAAAGTAATCAGTTTAACTCTTATTTGTATAACGGCGTGTACAATGATTTTCGCGAATTGGGATAGTTGTTTGTATTTTTCTTTAATTTTTGCACAAACTAAATTTTAATTTTTCTCACTATGATTAAAAAAATTATTTTATCACTTCAAAAACTGAAGTTTGAATTAGAAAAAAAGTGGTTTTTTTTTCGAAGATTTTAATTCTATTGCTACTATTGAAGGGATATTTTGGGAAGGACCTCGTAATTTTGAACCGAGGATGATACATGAGCTGGTACTCCCATTTCCAGACTTCTGCACCACATCAGTAGGAAGGCATCTTGCCCCGACGAATTTAGCATGCACCAGACCCACTTACATGACGATTCTTTGGTGGTACATTTCTTTGGTACCTTGCATAGACAGACAGTCGAATATAGACAGACAGAATATACAGACAGTCAGTCATATTTTCAATAGATTAATTTTATTCAAAATTTAACTGCATTCTTCAATACTGGTTTAAAGAAACATTCTAAATTTTATTCTTTAATCTTAATAATATGGTTAATACTTCAGATACTATATTCACAGAATAGATGTAATTATTAAAAAAATTAACCTATAGAATTATCAAATTCTCGAGGTGAAATTTTCTATAGATTGTGGTGCTTTCGCTTCTTATATTTGGTAATAAAAATGAAATAATTCCAGGCATTAGTCTCACAATGCAAATGTAATTGTGCACGTTGATCTATAGCTAACCGCATACTGTCTTACACAGACAGTATTTGCTCCATTCTATAAAATAATAACATTTATAGGTTGCGATATTCTATATAAATTTCGTGAAGCATTATTTCTTACATAAGAATACTAAATGCTCTACAAAATAGGTAACTGGACCTAAAGTTACCAAATTCAGGATTTAGTTATTTCTTGATTAATAGGTGATATCTACAAAAAAATTAAAAAAAATAATTACTTCATTTAATTCAAGACGAAATTTAAGCGTTTTTTAAAAAACTAACTCCCAAGAATATTATCGAACAGAAACTATTTTTACACCATATATTATTTATAAATAAAATTTTAATGGTACTTGTGATTAATGTTAAATAGTGAAATTTTTTGACAATACTTTTTTTTTATTTGTTCGCTAAATTATATTAAAAAATTTGATTTATTTGCTAAAACTTTATAAAAAATGTGATTTTTTTGCTGAAACTTTAAAAAAAAGTTTTGGTTTATTTGATGAAATATTATGAGAAAATTTTTTTGATTTATTTGCTGAAATTTTATTAAAAATATTGATTTATTTGCTGAAATTTTACAAGAAAATTGATTTATTTGCTGAAAGTTTATAATTTTTTTATTTGTTTGCTGAAATTTTATAAAAATACTTTGATTTTTTTGATAATAATAATGATAATGTTTATTAAAATAATTTATTTAATGATAATGTTTATTATTATAATGTATTTCTATAATAATAATGTTTGAATAATTAATAAGTACATAATCTAATTCTTCTGATGCAACTAAATACAAATAAATCTTGGATTTTCGGTTTAATTCTTATTAATTCCTTAATATACTTCAAAGAAATTGTGGTGTTTTTTTCTTGACGTGATAGATATTTTAAAACTGACATTATTTCTATAAATTAGAGGGAGTAAAAATTGTTATAAACAAAATACAGACAACGACAAAACAAATAAATTGTAAAAGATTATTACACTATGATGTTCTAGATAAGAGGTTCAAATTTCTTTAATTTTTTCCCCTCTCATAATCACAATGAATTTCAAATTTAAATTGGTGTAACAATTTTTACACCAATCATTTGATTATGAATTTGCTCTATCATTACGAACAATGAAGAAATTAATTATCTTATTATACATCTTTAAGTTCGAAAATTTAAAAAATTTCTTATAAAAAATCATTTAATAGAGAATTCCCCATAATATTTCCATACATTTCCACATCGGTTTCTTTTAATTTGTACGTAGCCACGAAAATTAATTTAATACGCAGTCTTAAAAATTTAAGACTGAGTTATATTGTAGTGAAGAATGATTTAAGTTAACAAACAAAATGGAATTTAAAAAATATAACCGCATCGATACAAACCAAACAAAGCACTTAACAAAACAAAAGCTTTTTCTGAAGTTTCAAATTTATTTTGCCCTCCGACCTGTTACAAAAGGAGAACTTTGTTATTGATTTATTGTTATTTATACTCCGAAACCATCCTGAGAAACGCCAGTTGAACTTTCAGGAAAGTTCGTCGCCATTTGTTTTTTTATTGAGTTCTTCGAATGTAACGAATTCGGTCTTGCAAGTAAAAACACTGCGAGATTATTTGGCACTCGAAACAAAACATAACACAAGTTTTCGTTTCTTGAAGCGATTTCTGGATTTATGAAAAAATGTTTTTAAATTTCGTCGAAGCTTTCAACAAAGTAAAAACTCATAAACAACTTTGTTTTCTTTCCATGGGACTTGTTCAAATTTGAAGTTCTATGCACTTTGTTTTGAAAGAAGAGAAAGAAGAATAATTCGTTTTTGTTTCGATGAGAATGGATGGTTTTTTTCTCTTTTAAAATGGAATTTAACTGCTTCAATAAAAGAAAAGTAATTTGGAATTTAGAATTAAAAAAATATGACAAGAAAATGATGTTTGTTATATGCTCTTTCATTGTTGAAATGTTAGTAAATAAAGAAAAACTCATTTGCTTTTTAAAGATCAGTGTCCTCGTTGCGTGTAACAGTCTTTTAATGCAGTGTTTTAAAGATAATGTATACACAATAAATAAATAACATGATCAAGTTTAAAAAATGCAAGTATGAGCCGAGTTTTCATCTAAATATTGTTATAATTAATTGAATGAGTGCTTAAATTCTAAAGAAAATATAATATATGTTTGGTTGAAACAGAACGAAACAAATGTCGCATAGTAATGTATGTAACCCTGCTATAGATATATGACACAGTCCCTTCAATCTGAACATACTATGGCCACTCCATTCCTAAAGCATAAGCGTCTATTTATTAACCATAACCTTTTTTTTCTTTTATTGAATGTTTAAAAATGAAATCGTCTAAAACATATCACCGAAAATAATCCCACATATACATTTTCGAATTTAAATCAAGAAAACATGCTGGCCAATTCCTTCACGTTGTATCGTTATATTCTTGAATCTCCCCCACTTCACAAGATTGATGCATGCATATCATCCATTAAGATCAATAATGCCGGCTTTCTGGCACAGAGGTAGCGCGTCTTCACCGTGATCTGGGTTTCCCGGGTTCCGAGTCCCGGTTCGGGCATGGTTTTTCTTCTGTGTTCTATCTGTGAGTTGAGTGAATGTGCCACCCTGTAAAAAGAGGCTGTACAAACGAATGTGATGAGTGTGTAGCTTAAGTCATGCTCTTGGCTCAGTTGGCGCTGTTAAGAATTAAGCTAAGCACGTCTTCTTGGGCGGAACCAGCTGCCAATCATGTAAACATCATGTGACCTGACTGTTTATGTTTGTAAATTTTCCTTTTTTTTTCATTAGAAGCGAACTTGACTCTGATACGAGGGGGGGGGGGGTATGATCTCGGCTCTCTCCCGCGTAACTTTAATGTGTAGTTCTCTAGGCCTGCTACACTATGGCTTAATCATGCGCCTTTTGTTATTGTTACCAATAAACCTCAGAAAAGACAACCTGTGTCTTCAAGTTATTTCAACGAGGCTGCAATCTTCACCTATTAGATAAGTTATTATTCAATCAAGAAAAGCAGCAATAGTTTAATTTGATTTTTACAGGCGCTACTTAAAAATAAGAGACTCTTACTTCGGCTTAAATCCGCCGATGCATCAGCGGGCTTGTCCATGGAAATTGCCATTAGTAACAACAGCTAATCAATAATTAAGAGTATATCGGAATACACCAACATAAGAAAGAGGAATTTACTGTCCATAGAGTGGAGGTTTCTACTCTATTAAAGTCTTCTATTTGGGTCTTCATTTTCAGTTCTGTCTATTAAAGAGGTAGAGTTTAGTGCGATCATCCACCAAAATGTTTATCAGAGAGCTCATCAGGTCCACCATAATAATTTTCCACCAGTGGTTATTAGAATAAAAAGTTGCACTCTATCCTCACATTAGCAGTGGGTATCCGAAATCGTTCCTGATGCTGAAAGGATTCTTTTCAGTGAAAAGAAAAGATCCCCCAACAATTACTGCTCCCGTCCGCTGTTGAGTTGGCCAAATTTGAGTTCTTTAATACTATTCTTAATCGTACCGTTTATTGGCAATCACTGATGGAATGCAATATATAGAATGATGGACGAGTAATCCACTCTTATATATGGCATTTTACTTTTTGTAGTCGTAAGTAATTGCTAAACAGTTTTGTCCACTGATTGACTTCTAACTTTACTTTGGCCAGTGAAACGAGGTATATCTATCATTAACTAATATTGATTTCCACCAATCTTTCATAATGCCAAAAATACCTCTGTACCTGTGTTGCCTAAGGAAGTTCATGCACGTGATAGGATTCTAGGATCTATTACCAATTCTTGAATATCCGCAACATTCTATCTTTTTCAGGCTCAACATTCCATCTTTTCAGGCATCACTCCCCACGTGTATGATCGTCTGGATAAGTTCTTCTCGGCATGTTACACGCAAAACTTGTTACAATGTACAGGAAATGTCTCGGATATCACCTGAATAGGTTAATCATTACATTCATCACCAGTAGTCCCAATCTCCGATGTCGTGGGTGCTTGCTTCAATAATTATGCGTGTGTATGAATTTTGCGTGTTTGTGTAGTTAATCAAATTGTGCCTTACTGAAACACAGCGAGGCTTTTTAAAGGATGTCATATATTATTTTATTGCATGTTTAAGAAGATCTTTCTAATGGGAAATATTCTATTAAAAATATCTTTTTAAATAAAGATATATGTTGCTCTATCTGTACTTCTTATGATATAATTCTTTTTGGCCTGATTTTATGTATGCTATTAAACAGATTGACATTTCCCTGGTAACATATTTAAAAATATCTTAAATAATTTCTAGACAAATTTCTTTTCTATTGCATTATTAAAAGAGCTAAGTGATAGTAAATTGATAATTAAAAGATAAATTTAAATCCCCCTCCCAAAAAAAAATTGAATAGTTTTGTACCAAAAATTGTTTTTTCTTTTCTTATGTGAACTCGTTTAAACTGAAAATTAATTTATGATTATGGAAATATTCTTTTTAAACTTTTTTTAATTAGAATCGCAATAAATTTTTATTATTGCTGATTTATTTTTATTGTTGCTTATCTCTTGCCACGGCAAAATCTAGAATTTTGCGATTTCCGATAATTTCATTTAGTGACAAAAGATTGTTAAGGAAAGAAAAAGACGGAAAGTTGCAGATATGACAAAAATGTTACGATTCATTGAAATTCATACAAAGCAGCAAATTTTTTGAAGTGGGATCTGGACAAATAAAATATAATTTTATGCGAAGCATTGTTTCAATTACATGAGTTTATCATTTTCGCATCAAAAATGTTCTTGATTTTATAAAGAAAAAATGAATGCATCATACTCCCGCTTATCCGGTATCCACTTTCGTACTATCAAGTCTAATTTTTTGAAACCTATAAAAACCTATTTTTTGAAACCTATGTAAATTTCGACTCTTATCTAAAAGTTATTTTTTTATATATATCTGTGTAATCATTTATCAGTGAAAAACAATATCAGTTTGTTCCAATTTTCTTAATAACTAGGCCTATGATTTAAGTTAATGTTTTATTTATGTTTCTTCCATTTAAGTTAGGCGTTACAGAATTTATGTTATATCCTTTAAGTAAGGATATAAGTTTATATCCTTTAACTTATTCTCTAATAAATTCTGGAAACATGCTGTGCAGTATATAAATTACCAGTACAGAGGCTCCAAATTTAACTCGACCCGTTACCGGCAATTACTTCTATGATTTACCGAGCTACGGCCAATTCCATATTCTACATAGTTTGAGTCGGCGTAATGGCACAGGGGTAGCGTCTCTTCCCCCGTGATCTGGGTGTCCCGGGTTTGAAACCCGGTTAGAGTATGGTTGTTGTTCTTCCAGTAAGGTGTATGTAAAAAGGAGCTGTGCAGGCGCATGTGATGAGCAAGTAGCTAAGTTGTAGTCTTGGTCCTAGTTGGCGTTACTTCAAAACAAGAGACGCTCATTTCGGCTTAAAACTCGCTGACTGCTTCTTCGAGCTTGCCCATGGAAAGGGCCATAAGAAGCAACAACACGATGCTACTGTAGTCGTGTAACTTAACCTTTTGCACTCGGAAAAATACTTCGATGTATAGTTATTCACTTAAAGCAATGATTTGTTTATTGTTCCGAAAATACGTTTTAAGTTGAATTAATCCGTTCAATTAATTTGTATCTTTTAACTACTCTGCAGGTATTTTTAACTATAAAAATTAAATAAAGCTTCAAAACTACATTTATTTCAAGGTTTTACCGTCTTGAATGATGAGTGTAAATTAGAGTGCAAAGGGTTAATATCTTTTTGGAGAAGAATATAGGATACCGATAGAAGATCCGACAGTTCTAAAAGTGCCATTAGAAAAGTGCTTCAAAAAGTTTAAATATTATTGCAATAGTCAATATATGAACAGCAAAGATGCATTGCTATTTAAAAACAAGTATCACAGTTTGAAATTTAAAATTTGTAAAGGAACCAGGATGATAAATAATGCACAAAGAAATTCAGCAGAAATGATATGGCATCAGTTCTACTATCGAATAGGTTGATCGCCAAAAGCAGGCTTTAGACCTTATAATTAGACCTCGTATTCTTTCGTTAAATCCTTCTTAAAACCCTGAAAATCAATGTTTTGAACCCAGGGTGACTCCCTTCCAATGACTTAATTAAGCATAACAGTTTAAATTTCCCAGATAATATCAATTTTTTAAAAATATCTTCTATAAATTTAAGAATGTAAATAAATAAAAAATAAATAAATTGCCATCTTTATCTGGTGCATACATATTCATATATGATAAAACGACTTTAATCTCTGAGGCTATTTGTTCTACAAAAGCATGAAAAAGAAAAGTAGAAATTAAGTTGTTAAACAAGATTTGCTTTCTAAAGATTAAAATCCAGGCAGTTAAAAAGCAAATGGAAGTACTTACGCGCAAATTTTTAATAATAAATTCAACGGGGGAAAAATATCGCGTGCGCTTAAAATCACTTAACGAGGCTTGATTGATCTTAAATTGTTTGTAAAATCACCGGATGATTAATAAGTTTTCCCATGAACGATTTTTATGCCGTCGGAATACTGATTAAAGGTTCCTTTTTTTTGTTCCAGACAAGCTGAAGAAGATTTTTGTTCTATTTTCTCGATCTTATCATTTCAACGATGCTATATATATGACTATTTATTTATGCTGATATGATAAAAATGTAAATTTTTCACTCTTTCCGTTTGTTAGTTAAAAATTACTAACGCTGTTAATGGTTTATAAAATATACATATTGCTTGTCGGGGAAAATATGGACGGAGATTCGAATCACTACTCTGGAACATTGTGAAGTGATAATTCTTTATGATTGATACCTTCAATTTTTATCCTATTTTTAAGTTAACACGTAATTATGTTTTAAAGATGGCATACTCTGAAAATAAACACGAGGCATCTTAATCGCGTACTTTTCACATAAAAGTCCAATGCCTTCCAAGGCATTGGCGGACGTTATTTATGAAATATAATAATAAAACGAATCTAACATTTTTTCTCCTTCTTTCGAATCTATCATGCGAATATGTGTTTGGGATGTCTTTTTTACCGATCATAATAAAACTTGACATGGAATTACAGATGTAGTCACATGATATGCACATCGAATTTCTTTGAGTAAAGCTATTGTATTGCTGTTGTTGTATCTTATGGCACTTGCCATGAAGCCATGAGGAAGTCAGTAATTTAATCCTAAGCTGCGTCTCTTGTTTCGTAAGTAGCTCCAACTACGGCCAAGAGTACGACTTTCGCTACTCACTCATCACAGTCGCTTGCACAGCCCCTTTTTACAGGGGGGCACATTCACGCACCTTACAGATAGAACACAGAAGAACAACCCTGCCCAAACTGGGGTTCGAATCCGAAATTCTCAGATCATAGGGAAGATGTGCTATGACAGGATACCGGCTAGCTATTGTAATTATGAGTTAATGCATTAACATGCATAAGAAACTATAGGTCAATTGATAGTAATTCCTCTTAGATATCTTTTTCTATAGTATAGAGAAAATGCATTCGTTGTCCAAATTCGAACGCGAGTGTTTGACAAATCTCCACGTTTTAGACCTACTTGAGCTCGAAAAACACATTTTTGGAAAATGTCCGTCCGTCTGTGACAGAGATAATTCAGAGACGCTTTGAGTTAAACTGCTGAAATTTGATGTACGGCCTTTAAATCAAATTTTCAGATGTCTTTAAAATTTCCAATAAAATCTGTTCAGAGGAAGTGCATCTGTCCGAATATAAGAAAACACAATTATTAAAAACGAAGAGAGTTAGATAAGTAAAATTCGATACATATTTAACAACTATAGTGTAGTCACCTTTCAAATCAGACTAATGGTTGACTATCTGTCCGCTTGTATTTTCATAAAAATGCAAATGCGATAATTCGTAAACGCAATGACATAAATATATCAAATTTGGTACGGTATTTTATGACTACAAGTGCAGTTTTGTGATGAATTTTTGATTCAATCGGTTGGTAACATTAGTCTAAAACACAGATTCGATTTTTAGATACTACTAACGCATGTCAGGGTTTAATCGCCAAATAAATCGCCATGAATGACAAGATAGATTTATTAAAAATGCTAATTCTAGCCAAAAGTTTTAACAATTATATGCCAATGCCTATTGTATGCGTTCTCTGGCATGGAAAGTTTGTTAAAGTGTATGCGAGAAGGTTTTAAGAAGACCATTTATTCTATTATAAATGCTGTTACTCTTTATTGTAATATGATTGGATATATAAAGATATATTATGATTCTGATCTTTTGAGCATTCTTTTCGTGCAACGTTGAATTTTTTGTTGAATCCAAGGATTCTCCAAATAATTTATGTATATCATGCATGTTATGGGAAATATTCCGAGGTACAAATAAAACTTCAAAGATGAAATATTACATTTTAGTATTCATATTTTTAGAAACACACGTTTGGTATCAGTAAATATTTTTTCTTTCTTTTTGTATTAATGGAATTTTAATCATTCCCATTTCAGATGAAAGCTAAAACTCAAAATGAGTAATTATTACAGTTGAATTATATGTATTACACAATGAAAAGGTAAGGTGCTAGGTTTTTTAAATAGAACTCATTACATGTCTATCATATTTATTTAAAAATAATTTGCCATTGAAGCCATCAAGAGCTACATAAAATATTTAATTGAAAATTGTAGCAACCATTAATCTTGTCGGATCACCCGTCGCCAAGGGTGATTAATCCTGCATAATATAGTTTTTAAATAGATTTGAAACAAGATTGAAATAATGTATAAAAAAAGTCCAAAAACGATACGATGAGAACCTTTTTCTAATTTATAAATTTTGAATTTAATATTTCAGTCTGTATGTTGTTGTGCAAGCGTTTATTGCATATGAATCAAAATTAAATCAACTACATTTCATTCACTTCTTAATAAACATGCTTAAAATGGAATTTAAAAAAATTAGGGGGGATTGTAAATACGAAAATGAAATGTTTTTTCTTACTATATATATGACGGTTTTCTGGCACAGAGGAAGTGCGTCTTCCTCGTGTTCTGGGAATCCCGGTTCGGGCATGGTTGTTCTGTGTGCTATCTGTGAGATGTGTGACTGTGCTCCCATGTAAAAAGGGGCTGTGCAAGTGAATGTGAGGTGTGTGTAGCTTAAATCATACTCTTGGGCCCTAGTTGGTGCTACTTGAAACAAGAGACACATATTTTAGGCTTAAAATCTGCTGATGTATCAGTGGGGTTTGTCCAGGGCAAGTACCATAAGTAAAAACAAAAGAAACATCATATAAACTTAAATGTAACAGAATTAGCGGCATAATATAAATTTATGCGTAGTAAAATTAGCAACATAGTATATACTTATGTGTATAAAATAGAAAAATAATTATCCTTATTTATAATTAGATTACAAGTGTCCGCCACTGGTTATCTAATTACAAAGTGGTTACCAGTCCCCCATGGACGCTTCCTGCTAATTAGATTACCTTATTTTTATTATTCACATCAAAATTTAAAATAAATATTTCACAATAAGTTTTTTTAATTTCTCCACTCGTTTATATCTTAAAACATTTTTTTCCTTTAATAAAAATCATTTACAGCTCTGTTCAGCTACATAGACGTCTCTTTTTAAAGCAACAATACGACCTTGATTTTGAGCTATGGCCAGATGGCGTGGACGATACTTGGGATGGTCTAACTTTCAAGCCACACTAGCCAGAGGACGTATGGTCTCGAAGAATTTAGAGAACACCAGATCAGATTACACGACGGTTTCTTCGATGTAATCGCGTTTTAAGCCTGAAACCCTCCGATTCCGAAGACGGGACGTTATCAATAGGCCACAGAGTCCCGAATATTTACAGCAAACTATTATTTTTACATATGTAAATAATAGTATATGAATTTACTAGTAAATTTGTAATTTACTACTAAATTTTAAGTAAATTTGCACACAAACGAAGTAAATTTACAAAATATTTTTTATAACTTAACATATGAAATATTGATCATATTATAGAATCAAAAGTAATAGATAATTCAAAGATGATATATTTGCTTTCAATATTCTAACTTCTCTAATTTTTTATATTTCTCATTGTAAAAAAAATATAGGTCATTCATCGCATTATAATATCGTGTTTTCGTTTGGTAAAACAATTATAATTTCAATAATGAATAATTATTAAACTGTTTTTTTAAAGCATTGTTCTTAATATACATTGGTTCAATGCCTTAATATTCTGTTTATGTTGAATTTTCGCTTATTGTTCCTCATTTGGAAAACAATGGACATTGTTTAATTTTTCTCCTAAGTATAGTATTATGCTTTATATATTTGATGGATAAATAAAATCTGCAATTAAAATGTAAATAGTTAAATTTCCTATTTTATTATCCTAGAAATTTTACTATAATAACCGCATTTCTGATAAATTAACTGATGTTTTCCTTTTGAAAAAACAAAGAAACAAATACCTATAAATGGAAGAAGGAAACTTTGGTGATTATTGTGCCATATCTGAAGAACAGTAAGATTAATTTATAAAATTGATGACTAGGATTGTTTTTAAAAATAAAGGAAATTTCCAAAACAGGTCCTGATGCAAAATTTGCTAGAAAAAATATTTTTATGTAGCATGATGTATATTAATTTTTTAATAGATGTAATTTCATTATTTGTGTTTCTCAATGGTAATTCTTCAGATAAAAATTGGTTGATAAAATTTTCAGATTATACGAGGTTTCGAGTTTTCACATTCCTAATATGTTTTTTGAAATATTAAAATAAAATCTGTATTAGTTGATTTTAATTTTCCCTTTGAGTGTAACTAACAAAAGCCTTTATATTGTGCATTTTTCTGGAAATATAATCAAAAATGATTTTTTTCGAAGTTGAAAAAAAATGCCACATGAAATTTTTTAGAGTTCCTTTTTTTATCATATCAGAACATGATGATGTTTTTTGAATGATGTTTGTGGCGTCAACAAAAATTTGTAGGCAAAAAATAATCAACACAAATCCGTAGGCGAAAAATAAAAATGTTATTTTCTGCACGAGTATCACACAAAAATATCAGCTTTTAATAACGCGTAGACATTGTATTTAGAAAAGCTCTGATTTAAAAAAAAAATTAATGACTACAGCAAAAAATCCCTAGAAAAATGTCATTTTGAGCGCGTGATTATATGAAATGAAACAAATGGGAAATGTGATATTCTTTTAAACAATAAACGCGAGACAAAGTTCTTTGGATCGTTTGCGATGCTAAAGTGACTCATTCGATGAAACGATTAAAATGAATAAAAATATAATTTAACTCGTACGAGTACGTGGTGTTTGGTCGTTCAAGAAATGATGTTCCGACATGATACATTGAAATATGCATAGTAGATTTCATTTTAATCTTTTTTATATACATTTAAAATCTATTTTATGGTGAAAGTTAGCCTTTTTTACTTTTGTTGCATCTTTGATCTTCAAATTTAACTCATTTGGAAGATGAATTTCAGAAATAGACAGAGCTAGATGAATGAAATTTAGCTTGTAGTAGTTCTGATAATTTTGTAGACATGAATTAAATACAAAAAAAA
>JAOUZG010026641.1:6845262-6890279 GCA_026289955.1 Argiope argentata | reverse complement strand
TGTGTGTGTGTGTGTGTGTGTGTGTGTGTGTGTGTGTGTGTGTGTGTTGAACTCAAGGTCTCACATTTATTCGCCAAAATTACGAATTCGAAGAAAATAAAAAAAGGAGAGGGAAAGGGAGAGAGAAAGTTAGAATCAAATGGGATTAAGGTGACCAGGGACCTTCCAAATGATTTTTTGTAAATTTTCACCTCAGTAATTTGAAATTTTATAGGCATTAAAAGTAACACCATTGGAGATGGCACACAAAATCGTTAGTATTAATAATTTATTTAGGAGTTCATGTGGTTAATATAATATTAGCGATAAATGGCATTAATTAAAGGTGTTCATGCGCACCAAATTTGTTCGAAAGCACTCCAATTTCTATAATTACTTACTCTAGCCCTTTTGATACAAAATTCGGGGTTGAAGTTTGAGTATTAAATATCAAAATTAACCAATATAATAACTTAAAACTACATATTTTTTTTAAAGTTTAAGTTGTTTTGAGTTATTACTTTGGTTAATTTTGATATCTCGTACTCAAATTTCAAGTTAAATCCCAACTTTTATTTCAAAAATAAAAATTGGAGTGGTTTCGAATAAATTTGGAGCGAATGGAACATCTTTCATTAACATTATTTACCTCTAATATTATATTACCCCCCCCCCCGAACTTATAAATAAATTAACTTAATACTTACCAATTTTATGTGTCATCTCCTATAGTGTTACACTTAATGCCTATAAAATTTCAAATTGCTAAGGTGAAAATTACAAAAAATCATTAGGAAGGTCCCTGGTCGCCTTAAACCTATACATTTAGTAGATCGAAAACGAGGTTTTTCTTCAAGTTAAGTTTCACAAATATCAGTTCAATATGGCGATAAAGAGCCAAATATAGTCGCCAATCCTTGTTTAGATATTATTCGCCTGACGCGCAGAAAACTCGCATTCACGTGGCTCTCAGTGCTTTGTTGACATTGCCCAACAGCTGCCATTTCTTTTATTGCCTTCGAGCTTATTTGAAACGGAATTTTTTAGAGCTCTCCGGTGTAAACTGTTGAGGGTTTAATATAACCAAAACCGCGTTCTGCTTCAGTTCGATATTTTCGGATGTGCTTTGAAAGTTTTGAAAACTCTTCCACAAACAGAACTGAAAAAAGAACTTCCACTGTCCGATTCTAAAATAAGAGAGAAGTGATTGAAACATTTTTCTACGAAAAATATAAATAAAAAGGTATTTCTTTCAAGATAAAGAAAGACAATAATAATAAACAACTATAATATTTTAAGTTCGATGCTTATTTTTAAAGAGTTGTGAAGACTGGAATTTTTATATCGTTTGCTTTCATCAGTCCTGCTTGCTAATATCCTAACATCCATCTGATTTTGCCTAGTAGTAACCACAAAGAAAATGTTTTTTAAACTTAAGTATGAGAGTTCTGAATAATTATTCAAACATTGCAATAGAGTTTATGTGTTGAATGATCTAAGTATTTTTTACTGGACATATTCTGAGAAAACTAAACTTATAAAACAATGTAAAAATCCAATAATAATAATAATAATTGTAAACTTTTTGAAGGATGTAATCAAATGTAAAACGTAGATTTTAAAATACCGGGTGTCCAAAAAGTTCCCGTACTCAAAATTTAAAAAACCATTTTCCATGATTTTTTTTCAAGTATATTAAATTTTGCCATACGAGT
Organism: Argiope argentata; assembly: GCA_026289955.1. Taxonomy (NCBI): domain Eukaryota; kingdom Metazoa; phylum Arthropoda; class Arachnida; order Araneae; family Araneidae; genus Argiope; species Argiope argentata. The sequence goes on along the minus strand of JAOUZG010026641.1, from coordinate 6,888,585 downwards.
AATGAAACCATGGACATGCTTGAAGCTTTTTTCGGCGATCGACTTATCTCAAAAAATCTTTGGCCACCTCGATCCCCTGATCTGACTATCCCGGACTTTTTTCTGTGTGGATATTTAAAGGACAAAATTTATGAAGGTGATCCCCAAACAATAGATGATTTGAAAATCGCAATTACCCAAAGGATACAAGAAATCACTCCTAGAATGTTAGAATGCGTTTCGAAAAACATGCGCAAACGAGTTCAGCTCTGTCTCCAAGAAAGGGGTGGACATTTTGAACATTTATTATAAATGTAAGTTCAGTATTTTTCCTTGGTTATGTTAAAAGTGCTTTTTATCATTGGCATAAAAATAATTCTTTTTAAACTTTTTTTTTTTGTAAAATAAATTCACAAATCATCAGTACGGGAACTTTTTGGACACCCTGTATTTTCCTTCTGACCGATTCATGCACAATAGTTAATACAACAGTGTTGTTTAACTGGCAAGTAACTGCCTATAAGGTGTGTGACAGGCGACGGAACGTACGGTTGGAGTTGAGTTGAGATGAATTTGTTGTTTTATGGCACAAAAGCCACCTTTGGCTAAGCTGCACCACATTCTTGAATTTAAAATATTTGTATCAATTTATAACAAAATATAAAAATATGGAATATTTGCAAAAACCCAAATGTCACAAAGCGTAAACCTGCAAGTCTTGAAAAAACATAATAATGATGCAAGTTAAGATACTCTCTAAAAAGTTCGGTTGATGCTTGTATATGATTATAAAAACCAATATATTTTTTTTAAAAACTAAAAAGCCCAACATGTGGGATTTTGGAAAGCAACTCGCCCAATTCAAAGTGAGATTTTTGAAAACATGCAAAACGCTGTATAGAAAATCCGTGGACATTCTTCAAGAATGTGAAAAACCTGCCTAGGACTGTAACACACTGTGAAAAATGGTGCTCGGGCCTCCATCAACAAATGTCGAAGGGTGAATCGAGTGCGAACAATCCTCAACCTAGTTAAAATTGTGTCCAGCTTTCTGTTGTGTAAAGTGGACTAGAAATCTATAGTAGGATTAATTATATGAAGTCTATTACGGATCTGTACGTCCCATTCAATTTGCCATTTAGAATGCAAAACGTAACCATAAATATTTCTTATAATCAGAAAAAGGAATCTGAGTTTTCAATAAAGTAGTAGCCAATTTAGCTGCCATATCAGCCTTTTCATTCTAGGAATTCCCACATGTGCGGGGATCCAGCATAAAGTAATCTGAAAGCACTTCCAGATAAGTATGATACAAGTTTAAAATGGTGAAAATCAAAGGATGGAGGTTGGAAAGTACAGGAATAATCAAACAAATTAACCCCAAAGTAACTTTACTATCCATAGTGTATATAATTTCAAGTAACTTTCAAAATTAAATAATTGGAAGAGCAATTTGACATTCGTGATACACTGGGCCGCATATGCAACAATGTCGATTGAAAATAAATACAGCAATGTCCTTTGCCATGCAATTGTACGAGGAAATCATAGGAAGAAACAGAATGTTGCAATAATTTAATAAACAAAGTATTACAATAAAGGATTTACAAAATATTTTTAATTTGATATAGATAGCACATAGTTCATTATGCAAAATAAGTATAGTATTCGAAACTAAAGTTTGAATCATCGCTGCTTGATAATGCTTAATGATTGATTCGTATTTTTTTATTTTTTAAAAATTAGTGTTAATCCATTGTATTTATGCCTCAATAGTATTTTTATTAATTTAGTATGAATTGATAATATGTTTTTAAAAAATGTACTCTAAATTATTGTAATGCGAGTGTAACAATAAAAAATAACAAAAACGTTGTTGTATATCAAAAATAATTTTCAAAATTTATTAAAATTAGGGAAAAAATTATACTTAAATAAAATTGGTGTTATTGTATAATATTTTGAATTTTAAAGCTGTGAAAAAATTAAGTTTTGCGTTTGAATATGTTTTAATGTTATTGCAAAAAAACAGTAACATCTAGCTTAATTTTTTAACTAAAATATCTAATTAAAATTTCGAAGAGCCTTCTTAATGAAAGCCTATTACACAGAAAGTAACAACCTTCAATTATGGTATGTTCAAAAATCTATCTTACAGAGCGTTTTGTATGATTTTTATTCATGTTTGTCGCATTTTTCAGGTAATACGCAAGACTAAAAACGTTATCAAGTTAAAATGGCTGTATTAGGTAAATGCCATAGACGTCAAATATAACGGTTTATTAGATTTTCAAAAGTACATTTAAATTGAATTAATCAAATAGAAACAGATATTTTGAATTAAAATTATCATCCTTAACCTATAGAACAACAGAACATAGCGTAAAAAGGAAACTAAAAAAGAAAAAAAAATCAAAAAAATATTATTATTGAAGCCAAAAAAAGAAGCCTAAGAAGATTTCAGTTAATTCAAAAATAAAATGTCTGTCTTCAAACAGATAAGATTAAATAAAACAAAATTATTTTTATGCTAATTCGAGAAAAATCGTACATTTCGTTAAAATGAAGGTTCCATCATAATAATTGGAAAAAGTCGTCAATAACACATTAGTAAAATTAAAGTTAAAATATTCAACTATTCAGCACTTCTAAACTAATTACATATATGGACATTATTTATGAAAAAAAAAACTTTTTTAAAGCTATTTTTAATCTATCTTGGAAGAGCAAGATTTTACAATATTTATTTTCTCTATAATTAATGATGCCCACAGACGCTAGACTAGGTAAGCAATCCAAATGTCCAACGCTTTCGCTTATTAACATCCGGTTCAGAGATATTTTTAGTTTTCTGAGAAAAATTTGAATGAGATGTTTGTTTCGAATCATCCCTTTAAATAAAAAATATTTCAGCAGATCTTGTTAGTTATTTTTTTAACGTGCTTAAGTAATTCACCATGAGCCGATTCTCTTTAATGTTTTCTTTTCTTTTAAATCCTATCCTAATGCAAAATGGGTGAAAATGAGAACAATGACGTCAAGCGTGTATCGTTTGCAGTTCTTATTATCGTTTTCATCTTTTATTTATTTCCTTTCTTTTTTTTTTTTTCTTCTTTCTTTTCAGCTGCAAAGCTACCGTTTGTGTTTTTTCTTTCAAGCGCATCCATCGTCATTTGTACTTCGTTCTGCTACTGCAGTGAAAGTTGAAGATCACATAAAACTTGTTTTTTCTCTTCTTCTTTTCTTTTCTTTTCTTTCTATTCGCGTTTATGAAGGCGGTGGGAAAACCTACTAATAATTCGATTTCCTTAAAAACCTTTTACATCTTTTATTTTCTGTTACTAAGAACAGTAAGCTAGCTGGCAGTTATTTCGATTAAATTAAATTAAGTTACATCAGTTTAGTATTAATTATAAACTATCAGAGGACATTCATTATAAATATTGATCATTATCACAGCACATGTTGTAATAAACCTACTAATTAGTTTTAAAAAAAATTAAAAATAAATAAAACTATACAACTTTTATTTGAATCGAAATAAAGCAAATACACTTGAATTTAATGAATCCACTTTTTCGAAAATAAATTTCTTTTAAATCTCTTCAACTTAAAAATAAAAACACTTCAACTTTGACTTGCGTAATTGCTTTTGGATTTTTCCACGCCTTTCAAAATCTAATTACTGTAACTTTAACTGCTTGATACCGATCTGGTTCTAAGAATAAGTTAATGAGAATCTCCCATTAGTTAAATAGTTCCTAATTTGCGTTTTCAACGATTATGAGTTTTTTTGTTTTGTTTTGTTTTGTTTACTGTAGTGCTTAATTGCTGCATAATGTACTCAATAAAAATAATTTTTCAAATTTTTTAATATTTTTTAAACACTAAATAAGGGGTAGTTTTCCATACTAAATAAGTAAATTAATTGAAATCATTAAAAATTTGAATAATAAATATTATTTAGCCATTAAAATTTTATATATTTTTGTATATTCATTACGCTTTATTTAATAACTTTACTAAATTTTAAAAATGAATTTTTAAAAATTAGCATTAGCTATTCAATCTCGAATGAGTCGTGTCACTGTTTATCATTATTTTATTCGTTTTCGGTGCATCTATTATTTATTCACAAATGTATAATTTGTTTTAAATGTATATATGTGATAACTTTGTAATTACAGATTGTTCCAACAAATTTTCATAATAAATAGTTTTTTAAAAAATTGAGCGTTCAAACAGATGATATTTACTGATTGAATCTTAAGCATTTAAAAATTAAATGAAATTTAGTTTCAGTTGAATTTAAAAGCATTTTTTTAAAATATATATATATTCTGATCATCATTTTTTGTCTCTTTTACCAATATCAACTGCCTGGATAAATATAATTTAAGTGCTTTTAAGGAATCATTGAAATAATAAAAGCAATCATAAAATTTCTTATTTCTTCGCTGAGTAACAAAGTAAAATAAAAGTATTGTTACAAGTAGGCGGGTGCCGTGGAAGTACGCCGATGTTGGCGACGTTTGACGAGGAGCTTCGAGCCAGTCGAGTTGGTTTGGCGAAAGGAATAATCTGATAGCAGAAAGGAATAATCTGATAGCACGTGCATTTGTGCGCTCGTGAAAACTTTTTAAAAATACCCTGAAAAATTATTTCTCATCGCAGATATAGTATCTCATAATAAAAAGACTTAAAAAAAACAATTATTACATTTTAAATTTCTTTTATAAATGATCATTTAATATTTAAACTCATTAACAACGAATTCAAAAAAAGTTTCTTATAAAACTTTATGAAAAGTTTACTGAATAATTATTGTAAAAGTTTAATATGTTTTACACCATTTAAGGAAACACATTTAACACTTTCAACGCTACCGACGAGATATGTCGCTTTTAAAATACTTCCAATTATATAAGGAAAAAATGAGAATTAAACCAATATCATTAAAAAGATTATTTTTTGTGTCTTAACACATTCACTACTAAGGATGAATTAGATATAAAAAACTTTATGAAAAGACAAAATATCAATGGAAGTATCTAAAAGACGAGATTTCTCGTCGGTAGCTTCGAAAATGCTAAAGTACTTTTATGATGCCCTTAAAAACTTTAATTTGGCATTTAGTTGTCGGTTATTAAGAAACTTTTAAAATGAATGGCTGCTGTTTTAAAGAAATACTATCAAGTGTTTTTTTTAATGTATGTGTGTGTGCTAAAAATCATTGTTATTGTATTGTCTGCTTTATCGTTCAACGAATGATAACCTAGTAGCTTGCGTCAAATACGAGATTAAAAAAAAGACTGATTTTTTGCATTTTAAAAACTTTTTTTTTTATGTTAGGTAAATGTAGAAAGCGAAAAAAAAATCATTCTCTTTTTTTTTTTTTTCCTTGCAGAGGAAGTAACAGAAAGTTATTGTATTTATTAAAAATTTATTTTTGAGGTTTTGATAAATCTTTTTGTTTTTAAATTTCAGGGTAAAAATTATCTTTAATTAAAAAAAATAAAAAAGAAAACATTTCCTCTTTTTTATAAAAAAGAATATTCATTATCAATTAATTATTATGAAATGCATTTTTTTTTTCATTTAAAGATTTGGTTTTCAAATTATTGCAAGAATTTGAGTAAGTAAAGACATTAAAAAGGATGTTTTATTTTATGAGCACTATCTCATTTAACCAGTGTTAGTAGTCTCCTCTAAACTTTCTCTCATATTCTGTAATAAAACTATAATTCTCCTAACCTTGTATAAAATTGTGGATCCTGGGTAAAACATTGTACGACATGAAAAAAAAACCAGTGATGACATATTGAACTTTGGCTAAATATAGAATTTTATTTGAACCAATCGTGCATTCATATTATTAATCCTTCGCATGTGGTTAATACACAAGTACCGAAATATCAAATTTATATTTTGAATTCCTTTGTTGGGATCAAAAACCAAAACTTTGTCTGCAGTTGAAGCCAAAAATTTTCATAGAACTACAACTGTAGTCCCAAAGTTTCATTTATTTAAATTGTTTTACTTGTTTTAAAATGCACCGACGGACAGAGGGACAATTTTTTTAATGGATTTTAAACATTTGATATTTAAATACTAAACCTTGCCAAATTTATCTTGCTTTTTCATTTTTGTGGTTTGTGTTCTTTTGACTCGGGTGATTGGACAAACAGACTTTCACCGCTTAGAATTTCCTTAAAATTTGATAGAAATTTATAAAGGTGGTGTAAAGTCTATACAGTTAATTTTATCTATCTAGATTAAAACGCTACTGAATTATAATATTTACAGATAGACAAAAATGTACTTTTCGAACTCGCAAAAGTCTGGAACGTTGAGATTCGCCGAAATTTTGAGTCCGAATTTTTTGATAATTAGAGCATGCTTGAAAATAAAATTAAGAAAATTGCTATTATTATTACTTAAGTTACTTAAAATTATTACAATTATTACTTAAAAATTTTCTAAGAAAATTACTACTTAGTATCCTTAGATAACAGCTAAAAAAATTTATGTGCTTTACATATAGGGTCACCATATTTAAATGAGTAGACTTTTTTTTCTAACCGAGTTTGCTAAATAGAATTTATAATTAAATGGCCTTTCGCTTTTTTTTCTTTAATTTACAAATTTCCCATCATTCTGTTCATTGTTTTATGTATTTAAAGTTTTTATTTCAACCAATTATATTATTGGTAAGAGTAATAGTCAAAAGAATAACAGCGTTTCAAAGATGTTTGTAATTTTTTGCTTTTAAAGAATTGCAGCATGACTTCAAAATATATTCCTAAAATTGATATCAACTCATCAAGTAAAAATAGTCGATTCTTCATATCTTAAATGATAACTATGGAAAAAAGAGTCAAATTGAAATATTAGTTGTATCAGTGAAACTCAATCAAGTTTCATTTCGACAATGAAATATATTGTTATAAAATTTACTTAAATATTAATTAAATATTGTTTAAAATGTATTAAAAACGAGTGAAAAAACAGCCATTAAAAAGATACATATATTTTTCATGAATTTTAAGATAGCGTAAAAATTATTTTAAAGCGTAATATCTTCGGAATATTTTTTTAAAAAGAAAAGAAAATAGCATTTCATTCAGTTTGACATCCCTTTTTTGCGCACAAAAAAATAACGGATATACATTCTCATTCTTCAAAGTGTAAATGCAAAGTTTGTATATTTGCGCTAAATTTATTATTTTGTTCTTAAGAGTGCCGAAATATGTTCATTCATCCCACTTATCAGAAGAGTTGGAGATAACCAATAGTTTTTTGTATGGTTTATCGATGCATTCAAATAATTTATCTTTTTTACTATTGCGTTTCCTCTTAGAGTGACTGAACAATTGATTTAGAAACAGTAGATTGTGCTGCCATCTAGGAGACAAAATCAAAATCCTGTTTTTGAGCTTATTTATTCCACAAACTTTATTTTAAAGTAATGGATAATGGCACTAAAAAATAATGATAGTTATTATTATTATGGTAATAATTATTATAATGGTTATAATCATCCTAGTGATAATTATAATGGTAATTATTATAATTATTATTACGTTATACTTACTAAAAAGTGAATTTGTTTGCTCGGTTTCAGTGGCATGTAGTCAAGATGGAATTCCGTATTCTTTCAAACAAATGTATTATTAAATTGTTAATTTATTAAAATTGTGAGTATGATTTTGTTGTGTTACGCAATAAAATCTCTGCAAATACATCCCATCACGAATGCGTGCTTTGAGGTATAATTAAACAAATTCTTTTACTTTAAATAATTTTTTACTTGTCATTAATTTTATAGTTACTCTTTACTTTGAAATATACTGTTCTAGAGAAGAAATTCAGGAAACTTTTGTTTATCTGCAATTTCTGCTTTTAGAATTTGATTAATTTTTTGCATTTTCACTATTATATCTATAAATTAAATGCTTATTTATAATGTTTCAAATAGGTGTTAACAAATATATTTATTTTAATTTTAAGAGAATAATTAACTTTATATGGATAATAGAATAATATGAAAAAAAAATCAAAAACATCATTTAAATTTTTTTTATGAGATTGATAGTTACACAGATTTTAAAATTAATTTATTCAAATCCAATTCCAAAGAACAAAAAGTAGGATATAAAATTCAATAAGTCGGATATACATTCTTATAAGATGGACATAAAATAAAATATTAAAATGAAATCTGCTATGCAAATCTCAAAGTATCATGTCAGATCTTAATTTCTTGAACGACCAAGCACTTCACGAGTACGAGGCGCGTACTCGTGAAAGATAAATTACATTTTTTATTCCTTTTAATTGTTTCACTGAATGAGTCACTTTAGTACTGCAAAACTTTGTCTCGCATTTATCGTTTAAAAAAATATCTTATTTCTTTATTTCATCATTTATTTCATCTCATATAATCACACGCTCAAAATGACATTTTTCTGGTTTTTATTTGCGGTAGTCATTAACTTATTTTTTTTTAAATCGGAGCTTTTGTTAATGCAATGGCAATTCATTATTAAAAGCTGATTTTTTTAGGTTCTTGTGCTAATAATAAAATTTTTCTTTTTCACCTACGGAACGTTGTTGATGCCAAAAACTTCACTTCCAAAACAACATCATGTTCTGACATGATAATAAGCTGAGAAGAGAAGAGAACAGACAGGACGATTCGTTTGTGGAATTTCAACATCAAATTACACTCATAAAATGGGATTCATAAAAATGAATTTTTTCTTTAATTTTACATGATCTTTAAAGTAACAATAAGGGGATATTCAAAAGTTTCATAGTAAAAAATATATTAAAAGAATTGGAATAACATGTTGGGGCTTGAAACTTTTAAACACAAATAATTTCCACTTGATTTGGAAATTTTTTCTTATGCAAAGAGTTTAGTGTATTTGATAATAGATGGCGACACTAGCAGCCACTATCATTTAAAGGTAATATTCATGTATTTATCTTTTATCGCTCTATCATAAACTATTTTGAACAAATCAAAATTTCCATACACGATCCATATATATATATATATATATATATATATATATATATATAAGATCGTTATAAAATATCATAATGAGTTATAAATAACAGAACCCTCGCCATGTTTTATAATAATTATAATTTCTAAGCACTTTTAATATAAATTTCTATGTTAATATAAATTTCTATGCACTTTTCAATTACTTTCCAGGGGGGAGGGGGACCTCATACCAAAAGGAATATATAGATAGTTTGCATGGTAATTTAATGGTTGTATTGGTGATAGAATAGCACTCCTATACCACTTAAAAATATATCAAGGGGTGGTCAAGAAACAGTGCGCTTTTCATGGAAATAATACAATTTAAGATAAATGCAAAATCTAGAACATTTAGTAAGCATTAAATAAAAGTGTTAAAAAATAGTCTAGATTTTAAAATTTTGAAAGTCTAATTTGAAAAGTCTGTCTATACTTCTACCGTATGTTTTTAAAAATGTCTCAAAAATAAAAAAAACGCTCTACACGAAGTTTGACAAATGTTTTTAAGATTAGAATTCCAGATACCTATCAAATTTAGGAACTGAATTCGTGAATAGGTTGCATGTCTATCCGTGTAAGCGTATATGCGTAAACAAAATAGTTTAAAATGAAAAAAAAAACTATAAAGGAGATTTGAAAAGGATGAATTTTATACCAACAATGTTAAATGAATAATATATTTTTTACTAAATGTATCATACGGTACACTGCTTAATTATTTATTTTCTCATTAATCTGGCAATCACGAAATGAAACGAGTTAAATAAATGAAAGTTTCTACATGTTAATATCAGAGTTGCCGAATCCTATATATGTTTAGATTCTTTTCCTCACATACACATAATTATTAACAGCAAAAACACTTTTTAAAATCCTTGGAAAGAGATTCAAAGATACATAATATTTTAATTTCTGCATTTACAATACGATTTAGAAACGAAAGAATGTAATTATAGTCGATTTAACGTAAGATGTTTGTTCCCGCATTTTGAATAGAGGCTGTACTTTGCTTCATATTTAGAAATGAAATAAGATGTAACCTGATTCCAGACCAGAGCAAAAAAACAATTCTTTCCATCACAAAAATTACAATTAGTTCTTAAATTCAAATTACTAGATTGTTAAAAATTAATCACTGTCTTGATATATTACTTTACCTCTTAAGATGTCTAGGCGAATATTTTCATTCACTATCTAGTGTAAATAAGAAAAACGAAATCTGTGGAAAGGCTTCTACTTTTCGTTTCTTTTAAGTTCCGTAAGAATATATTTCATAAGGCATTTATATAATGATTTAATAATTGATATTAATTACAAAAGTCTCTCAAAACCCATTTTTCACTGAATTAAGGAAGCTTTATCTTTCATTCAACGCAAATAGAAATTAATAAGCTATAGCAGTATATTGGATTTCATAGAACAGTTATTATATACTTTTTTTATATACGATTCTTTTATCGAAATTGTATATAAAGGATAAAAGTTTAAATCGTTTTTGCGAAATAAAAACCGCCAGTAAAAGGTACGGTTTGAATGGGAAAAATAGAATTCGAGAATTTGAAAATTTTAAAAGAAATTATTTTCTTACTTTTTGTATAATTAGATTTATTCAGAAATATATTTGCAAATGCAAATTTTATTAATTTTTGATAAATAAGTTTATGTTTCAAACAATCTTTCTTTCGTGACAATTATTTTTGCTTTGAAATGAAATATATTTTATAACTTCATTAAGGCAAGCACACTGTATTCAAAACATATTATTTACGTAATTATATATAATAGGTTCTAAGATGATCCTTTCCTTTCAAAAAACAATTTTTCCTAGACTATCTTTTATTTTGATTTTTTTCTTCTAAAAGGATATCTCTCTTTTTATATCCCGTTTCTAATGTATTTTCCATTGATAAATGGCTTTAGGGAATCTTTTTTTTCCGGGATTGCTAATAAGTCTCGCAGCGAATTTTCTTCTATTTTATTGCTTCAAATTTTACTTTTTAAAGGAAGAGAGATTACAATAATGAAAAAAAAAGTCCACAAGGATAATTCTAGCAACTCTTCTGACTAGCCATGATCTAATTTTGCTCATTACTAAAAAAATTTTCTGAACTTATGTATTGTTATTGTCATTCAATCATGTCACGAGCTTTTAAATGACAATTCATACAAACAAAAACACGCATTTACTGAAAGTGAAAATAGAACTTGCGACGAGGTGGGGCATCTAACTTTTGAAAGAACGTTCTTAATGGTTTAAAACGTGTGAGTTTGTTGGTGCGTCGAGTGAGCAACGGCTTTGTTGGCTGGTAGATGGCACGACGACAGTTCAGAAAATTATTTGTCAAGGCCACCAATGTCGAGATTGAAGGTCTCGGTGCGAAATCCACGACGCTAGGGCCAGTAGACAAGTAACATGACCGCTACATCAAAAGTCGACTTCAGTATCGTAGATGTTAACTGGTTTATAAGGCTAGCGCCACAAAGGATAACAAAGTTAGAATTTATTTGGCTTTGCTACCAAATTTTAAGGGCGCCTTTATAACTGTTGACAATAGATAGCAGCATTGGTGGTTTGATTGTGTGGCAGGACATCCCAGCACATCTTCTTGGGATGAAGTCCAGCTCTCGAAGTTGATGCAGGTGGATGACAGTCATATGACGCTTTACGTTACGTTACGGTACATAACATAAAGCGCAACTCATCTCCGGTAACAACTGGGTCAAGAATAGATCGTTTTTGTCCCGTGAAAGCAAGAAAATACAGGTGGCAATCCTGTCATTCCGTTGATTATTGGTGAGGTTATGTGGAATACAACGATCTAATTATATCTTTAAATCTTAACTTAAAACCAACGACGACTGGTTAAGGCAGTTTAAAAAGTTGTATCTCGGCCATTGTCCAGTTTACGTTGAAGGTTCTGCGTTAATTCTTTCACAGTTGGTTTCGGGTGGAAAGAACCTTGGCCAATATCGTCTTCTCCAAAGTGAGATGGCCCTCCACCCTTAACCTGGTGTTGGTAGCTTCTTCTTCCTTCCGTAAAATTAAAAAACCATCGACGATCTGGGCTTCCTGTATTGCATTCTTCCCCCAATCCTTGCAGATATTGGGACATGATGCGTCTTCCGTACTCTTTTTTTTTTATCAAACTCTTTTAAAAAACTAAATCTTATAAGCTCCTCCTTACTTTCCATGTTGAGATGATTAACTTTGCGAGACATGATGCATTTAAATGTGAGGCATCCACACGTTTCATTGGCAGGCGGTTTGCGTCATTACAGCATCATGTGATATGCCAATTCCATAATCAGATTTGCATATCCACAAATAGGTAGAACTTTTGCACTCCCTTAATATGTGGAAAGCATGGAAAAGGGAATTCCACAGGGAAAAAATATATTAATACTAATAGTTGCCAACAGAAGAAATGCTAGCTCCGCTGTCAGGTACAACGAGGAAATTTGAGAGGGAATGTGTAAAATTCCTAGAGGGTGCATGACAACAGCGCCATGCATTCCTCATAGAAAGGGACGAGCAAAGGATTGGTTTGCAGTTACTGACTATTGATGGGGTTTTAATATGGGTCTTATTAAAGAAGGCTTACTAGTGAAATTGTTCTCCACCAGACAGTGTAATGCCGTGGCTGATCTCAAGCAAACCTGTGTGTTTTGATACCGAACATAAGACTGTTGTTATGAACAACGAAACTGACAGTTTACACGCAGCTGCGAAGAACGCCATTCGCGTGCAAATGTTGCAAAATGTTGTACACAGGGAAGATCAGCATTTTGAAAATGTTACACGACGTCTAGAGGATCTTAATATTGATGAATAAAAGATTATTTTCTGCGTGTTTCATGAATTTATTAATAACTATAACTCCACAGCGCCATATTTTGTCTATTGGTAATTTTCTGTACCTTTTTTGATGGAATTCATCTTTCCATGCCTTTTATGGTATTGTAAAACTTCCCTCCCTTTCTAAGAGATACATGTTTGAACATTATTACATCTGGTCAGTTGTGGGACGATTCCTTCCTTTGTGATCGCCTTTGTGAATCCCCCCTTTAATGTCACCATCTGGACGTGAATAGAGTCTAGATAAAAGACCACCCATGCGGTTTACGGCCCTTTGAAGAAGGAAACCATGTCAAAAGCCATGTAACTATTTCTCCTATGGGACCACCCGAACTTGAATAAAGTTGATAATGATCCACACATGCGTTTAAGGCCCTGTGAAGAAAGAAGTACTAAACTCTCCAGATTTAAAAAATGTCCCTATTATGGAAGGTCTACTAAGAGGATAAATGATTAACAAATATTCCAACGGGCAACTGCTGACCTCTGGGAATATTTCTGAAGAATTATTGGAAGATCTGCATCTCCAGTGCACCAATGCGAAAACGAGAGGCGGAGTTTTACAGAGGTTAAAATGGAAGGTTTTGGAAGGACTAGACGAGACGAGAAGATCTGAGGTCTGACGAGCTGGACAGCTGAAGATATACCACGCGATCTCAAGTTTCTTGATTAAAGATCTACCGGAGATAAATCCGTAGATCTCTTGAGCTACCACGACAGTAGCCGGATACGCTAACAGCCTGTTAGTTTTCCTTGTATTAGTCGTGGAACTGTTAATCCAAATGTAAATATTTCCCAGCATATTAACCTAGATGAGGATGAGTTGTTTTTATTGTATATAAGCTAAAAATAAAACATTTGTGTTTAAACGCTACCAGTTTATTTGATCGACCAGGATCAAGTCATTACGGTTTGTATATGAAATGGAATTTTATTTCATTTTTCGTCGCAACTGCAGATGCCACCAAAGAGGAAATTTATTTTATGGCCACCCTGTAGGATTTTATAGTAATCTAACATTATGTTATTCCAACGAATAAAAAACATTTTACAAAATCAGATACCCTGTGATTTGTATGGTGAAGAAATCTCAGAGTATATAGGCCTACTGAAATGTTAAAGTTGTCAACTCACTAGGTCTCAATCATAAGTTTTCTTTACAAATTAGCCTTTGGATTGATTCAGTCTTGCTGATAACTTATAACTGAACTAAACTATTTATTTTAATATTAAAAGAAAAAGAAAATCTATGACCAAAGAAAATCTTTGATACTCCATTTGAATTCTAACTGCTTTAAGTTAAAACGCTTCTGACTGGCATTAGTGATCAATGGAGATTGAGCTTAGAGCTTGCGGAGGTGGAATAATAATGTACATTACAGTAAAGGATTTAAAAAGTATAGGTTTCATTTAAGTGTCACTCTAAAAATAAATATTATTTTAAGATGACCTACAATAACCGAATCAACCATTAAGTTTAATGCAAAAACCAAAAAGAAAAAATATATGATGAATCCAGCCTGAAGACTTTTTCAAGGGTCACCCTCAGACAAGAATTGAAAACCAGTTTTGTGTGTGTGTGTGTACAACTTTTGTCCAAAAAATTTACCCACCGTGATCCAAAAATACCAGGAAATTGAAGTATTGGAGATAAATTATTATCACCGAATTAAAAACAATTTCACAAAAACACATTTTTAAAAATTTAAATAGGAGTATATCACATTGTTCAAACCAAACAACAAAAGACAATAAAACATAAAACTAAAATCATCAAAATACATACCAAGTTTTGGCGTTAAAATTAGTATTACAAAGTTAAAATCACACAATAAACGGCAAATTATTTAAAAAAGTTCTTAACATCTAAATAGAATCATAGCAAATTTCTCAAAACAAAGCAAAAGACCACAATACATAAAACCAAAATCGTTAAAATATGAAAGCAAAACATTTACCAATTAAAACTACAACATTGAAAAACAGTGTGAAGCCAGTCAACCTATTAGTGCAATCGTCCCTCGTCAAATGAAATTTAATTTTCCCGCGTTTGAAGCTATTTTCGCCTATCACATTTGCTCATAATGTTTTGTCATTATAAGGAATAATTGAAGCGCCATCTATTGAGTTAAAGTACATCTATTGAGTCAAGTGAATAAACTGGAAGGTTTATTTTTTGGTTTTGAAAAATTAGAAAAAAGATAAACACTCTCTTATTAAAGCTTGTATGTTGCAAAAGTTTTTCGACAATTCATTTTTTAAAATCACACAAAAAAAATATTAAAATTTTTTTTATATCGAAGCAACAAACAACCTCATTAAAAACTCAACCACTAATGTATTTCCTTAACACTTCTGCAACATAGAAGTTTTAATTACGAGTGATGGTAACTTCTATGAGAAATCAGAATTGAGAATATGAAAAAAAGTCATGGAATTAGCCCATTTTAGAGTATGAAAAGTAATCTACCTTAGAAAAAAATTTGTCAAGAGCAACATAATACTACGAGTGAATCAGTAGTGCTTAATATATAGTACATAAAAATA
This sequence comes from Argiope argentata, assembly GCA_026289955.1. Classification (NCBI taxonomy): domain Eukaryota; kingdom Metazoa; phylum Arthropoda; class Arachnida; order Araneae; family Araneidae; genus Argiope; species Argiope argentata. The sequence goes on along the minus strand of JAOUZG010026641.1, from coordinate 6,873,148 downwards.
CAATTCCCATCATTCACTGTAATACATTTTTTTGTTTTAATTTATAGAATAACTTGCTAATCGAACCGTTTTTTATAAGCGGAATATAAAAATATTTCGGAAGCATGGGAATTGAGTATAAGTTCATTAAAATAGCATATTTTTTTAAACTAAAGTTTCTTAAATTGTCAAAATTAATAAAAAATACATTACAAATATATTCTATGCCTTGGCATTTTAATTTCTGTCACAATTAAGAATAATATTATTAATATTTAAATGAAGGAGGATTATTTCAACATAATTAAAATTGAAGATCAGAAAAGGCAAGAGTACATCTACGATTGGCTTTTAGGGCGAGACACGAATCATTATTCAATGGATCAGAAAAATAACTATTTTGAAGAAGGAAAGTTAGCAAGCTGGGGTATTCGTATTTTAAAAAAAACTATATGATTGATTATAACCCATTATAAATAAAGAAAAATAATTATTATTACTGATAATATGCATTTTTAAAACTTTTTTCTCTTTAAAAAACTGATCTCTAAAGAACTGCAAATTCATACATTAAAATTTATGAAAAAAAAATTAATCAATTTAACAATAATTCCACTCTTTTATGGTTTCCAATTCACTTCTCAATCTTATTCTTATTTGCACGATGTCTAATATCTCCATTCATGATATAGAAAAAGATGTTTATTTCTCTTCATATAAAGTTAAATGAAAATAATGTTTATCTAATTTGTGTTTTCCTAATTTCAATCAAGTAGAGGAATTTTAACTACCCTTAGAAATTCTAATTACTAAACACTAACATTAAATATTCATGTTTTCAAGATTTAATTGAAATTAATTCTATTTTCTTGAACCCATCAGCATAGTTTTCTATTTTATTCTGAATGATATTTTGAATTGTATTCAAAAAGAATTACAAATATGGAATAATATTTTGCATTCGATTGTATTATAAATATTTGTATAGAGTAATATTTTGCATTATACAGAACTGTATTTTCTACAGAAATTCTAATTATTAATCCCACTAACAATAAATATTCATATTTACAAGATTTAATTGAAATAAATTCCTTGAATCCATCAGAATTGTTTTCTATTTTTCATTTTCTTACTTTCAATCAAGAAGATGAATTTTCACTACCCTTAGAAATTCTAATTATTAATCCCACTAGCAATAAATATTCATATTTATATGAGTTAATTGAAATTAATTTTATTTTCTTGAACCCATCAGACTTCCAGTACATTATTATTGGCATTCAGTTGTTAAGATAATAACATTCACCATATTTCAATTGTTACTAAACACAAAATAATTAAATAATCACCAGTTGTTATCGTTACCAACAGTAATATAACTTGTTATATGCTCAACAAACATTGCATTTGTAATAAATACAAACAATGAATATTACTCTGTTGAAATTCATGCACTGTTTTGCAACCGAACGTTGTGCGACTTTATTTGCTGAGTAACGATGCTCAGTGAGATTTTCGTGAATTTCAATGAGGCTTCGGCCCTAATTGTGTTCCTCGTCTTCATGACGATCTGGGAAATACTAGAATATTTCCTCTACCCTGTTTCATCACCTGTTGGGGATGTAGACTCTGATCTTGTTTTAGATCTTGATGAGGATGTACGATCTCTTCCATATGCTCAACGAGTCGCTCTTGTTCACTCGTATACAGTATACAGGATCTGGAGCTGTTGCTGTAGTGGCGTCTGTTAAAGTTGAGAAGTTTGTGGCTACATTTGTACAATCGCTTGCGGTTTACAAGATGTGTTTAATCTTGGATCTGGAGGCATGCCTGGCTCCGATACGAACTCCAGTTGTGGAGTCCTATGCGGTCTGCCGATTCTGCATGGCTCTGGACTTGCCGGTTGAGTACCGACCTGAGACGAAACATCTATCTCTGGTCTTATTTACTATGATATTCTCATAAATCAGACACTTGTAGATTTATGACAGGAATTCTTATACGTATTGACCTTTGACTAGAGAAACGCAGGAATACTTCAAAAGAATCTATTTACATCGGGGATTTATTATCTATCCACTCTTTACGTGGAGTCATCAATTACACATTATCCTTATATAATAGCCTCATTTGATTTATTAAATAGAAGAAGTGGAATGGATCAGTAAATAACATTTTAAAAGAAAGTTATTATGAAATAAACTAAAACAAAACTTTGGGAATTAATTACAATGGAAATTAGCGTTTAACACACACACACGAATTAATTTCAAAATTTTGGAAAGAATTTTTAGAATAAAAATAATTTAATAAGATTTTAATGTCGAAGATAAAGATTTTCCGCTGGTGAAACACTTCAGAAATATAAAAAAGGGTTTTCCGAGTTTGAATGGCATTTCATCTATTTAAATTTCCTTTTGTAAAAATACAACTAAACTGAAATCTTAAAATTTGAGAAAGAGGTTCAGTGTAATACGAAACGCAAAAAAAAAGAGATTAGAAAAATGAAATTTTAAAAAGTATAGTAATAACAATTCGGAAAAAATTACTGCTATTAGTAAATTATAAAAAAATAAATTTCTCGTTCTAGTTTTTCTTTGAATTTTCTTTAACAACTAAAAATCCATAATACACAATTGTTTTTAATTAGAAAAATGTTTTATGTATATAATATATAATTTGTGTTATATATATATGTCAAAATTTTGTACATTGGCTTTCAAGTTGGTTATGTAGAGGTTCAAATATATCACAATATGTAGTAGCGCTTTTAAGGAAATTGAAACAGTTTTGATCGAAACTATTCTACATTCAGCATTTTCTCATATATTAAAATGTTGACAATTTATAGTGAATGGAATAGTTGCAACGCACTGTCGAAAATTATTGTCAAAAACCTATATTAATTAAGTTGTTATTAAAATATTATACATTGAACTTTTAACTACTATCGCTTTCAAATATTAAAGAATCTTATAAATATTGGCGAGAGATATTTACTCAAAAAACCTATCTACTAACTTAAAGATATGCGTAGATAATGCAGTTTGAAAAAAAAAACACTAAACACTCGTATGTGTATTCGAAAATTCTCCCATTAAACTACTATTTATACTATGATATGCTCTAGATAATTTTTGTATTTTTTTCTTCTTTTTTTAATATTGGTCATGTTGTGTCATTCCTCATCTTTTTTGGATAATAACTCCTGCCTCAGCCATCAGAGACGAACCGAATCCGATGTCAAAACAAAAAATTTATAATACAGAAGTTTAAATACAAAATTTTATACTTGCATTCCATTATTGCACAAAAAGATACATGCATGAGCTTTCGGCTTTATGTCCAAAACAAATTCGGAATTATATGTTATTCAGATGTAAATTATCCCAAGATTCTGTCGATTCATTGTTATGCTACTATAAAAAGATCTTTTCTTGAGATGACATTTTATTTACTTCCTTTGATTTATTTGCATTTGCATTTTCCTAACTTCACTTTTATTTTATCAAATTTTGTATTTCTATACGTCACATGTGAATGGAAATTATGGAATTTCTGACGCTTTAATGTTTTTTTCCCCTTCTGAAGTAAGAATGTAATCTTTTGATGTAAAATAGAAGAGTTTTCATTCCCTGTCATTTATATTATGCTGTCATTTATATTTCATTAAAATGTTTTGATTCCTTTGTAAAGAAGTTAGATCTAGTATTCTATACACTTTAATTATGACGACAGATAAATGAAATCAAAGTATTATAAACTTCTTTTTACAAACATTGAGAAAACGAAACTTGTATATAATTCTCTTTAAATTAATTTTTTTGCTTTATAGGAATAAGATTTGCACATTATGAGAAATAGCAAAAAACTAAGAACATTCAAACTCCAAGGCTAGTGAATGGTATCATTCCTTTATTCCTATGAAGTCAATCCCTTATTTTGCATTCTCCCATTTGTCGAGTTGTCAAAATGTAAAAAAATAATAGAAATGATGAAAAGAGTTGACTGATCATTTAAGAGATATAAAGAATACTATCGCATGAAACAAGGTTGCAATCATAACGAAATTGGAAAGAAAATTCTTGAAAATCTAACTAGAAGCACCATTTCTAAATTTTTTATGATAAAAAAGTTTATTAACTACCAAACTAATTGGTAAAGGTAGACAGGTTTCGACTTAGCCCAAATGGGGTCTGGGGCAAAAACTTCTTTGGGGCCCTTTCTGCTTCACTACTTTAGTAATGAAGAACATTCATTAAAAAAGAAAACCTAAAACAAAATTTCTATTTGATTTTGGGGCCCACTTATGTTGGGGCCCTGGGCAGCTGCCCTGTATACCTCTGCCCTAGTCAGGTCCTGAAGGTAGATAACAGAAAGTGATGGTAGAATAATTAAAAAATTGTGGCTATATAGTAGAAAAAAATATGGGAATGTATAATGTGAAATGGCGCAAAGGCATAAAAAGGCTTTTTATCGACTACCCTCCCCCCCAAAAAAAGCATTGCCACCTGAGACCATTTTCTTCTTCTTATGAACAGCTCTTGCATTTATACAGTTAGCAGAAAAGTATAATTCATAATTGAAATTTATTTACTACTAGTTTTTACCCGCGACTTCGTACGCGTGGAAATTTTGATGTGTATATATAAGAATTGACAGTCTAAAATGTTATCAAAACCCTATGCATGCATAAATTTACAACGTTAATTGGAGCAAAGCAAAGACGTGAATTTTAAGCACCAGTTGGGGTAACGCAATGCAGATTAGAAAAATTTAATTTCAATTAATCTGTTTTATTTTTATTTAAAAACACTTCTGAAGGAATCAAACGATGTAGTACTTAACAATATTTATTTTTAAATTTATCATACACAACGAAAATAAACAGAATAGTTTGAAAAACCCGGTCGAAAACATATCACGTCTAGCGTCATCAGCGTGGAGAAAAAAACTACTTAAAAATTATGAACTTAAAACTATAAGGGTACTTTTCCGTTTGTCGGGCACAAACGAACAATCGCTAGAGAAAATTGAGAAAATCTGGCGGAATTCTACATTATTTGCTAATGGAAATATACCACTATAAGCATAAATGAAAAATATATAGCTAACACAAATACAATTTAATTACAAAAACGCATAATAGAAAAACTTTAATATTCAGTCATTTTCGTCAAAAAAATAGTTTGTCACCAAATTTTAGCGAAATGGCCGAATGTAGCGTGGAAGTCAGCAATATCATTTCCAATCATAAGATTTCGATGAACGTTGCAGCAAATTTACGGAAACAGAAAAAAAATCAATAAATCCTGTAATATGGAATGCACTCAAACAAATTTATATTCCATCTCTGAGATAAATTTCATCCAATTTCCTTCAGCCGTTCTGACGTTATTGTCTCACATCATCCATCCATCCATCCAAACTTTCACATTTATAATTGTAGTATAGATTTTTGATTAATAATTTTACGACGTAGTAAACTTTGAAATCTCAAAAAATTATATTAACGTCGATAATTCTAAAAAAGAGTGATATTTATATATGTGAGATATAAAATAAACTAAAAATAGTGCATTTCATTAAATCGTAAATCGATTAGAATGAAGATGCTACGACTCAACTGGAAGTCAAATATGATAATTTTGAAGCATCGTTCTTAACGCATCATAAGAATGGGCTTAAATGTATATTTAGTTAATTATGTTCAAAACGAGAATTATTCTTCATATTCTTATCTAGGGAGTTAGTGATCACTCAAGCTGGTTGGGTATAATTTCCTTGGAAATCAATTGACGATCATTTCAGTCCCTTTTAGCTTCCTCACCAGTTCTTCGAAACTTGGCGATTAAAAGAATTCAGCTTCTAATTTCCGCCAAAGGTGAGAGAGAAACAACAATTCCGATGACTCCGATTGTCATGTCGAAATAACAACAGCAACATTGTGATGTTTCGGAATTCCACGCTGTTGCAAAGTGGTCATGAGCACCTCCACATCATAATTTGTGAGTTTAGTAAAAGATTAAAATAAATTAAAACTAGTTTTTACGAGCGTATAATGCTCTAACATCATAAAATTTGGCAAATTCGTTAGATTCAAAATTTTACGGTATAATTATTAATATAAAATAATATTTTGATCGTTTATGGGGAAAATAGGAATGACATACGTGTCTTTTACTAGGGGGACTAATTTGACTATTTTCGAAAAAAAAATCCAGAAATTTCACTTGTGCAGCATATCTTATATATTTAATGCCGAAACAGGAATAATTTTGAGAGAGTTTAATCCATCAGAATGGTAAGAGATTTAGTGAATTCTTAGTCTTTTTAAGGATATGAAATTTACATTGAAATTATCAATTGTAGTCCTAGGTCTTTTCCTTGAACTAGGCAAAGCCGTATAATAACGCTGACATCTGAAGTAAATCGTTACGAATCTGGAGTAATTTTTCAAAAAAAAAAAATGTGCCTTTGATTAATTCCGAAACAATATAAAAAATTGGATTTTTTCATTCATTATTTTTATTTTGAATTACAAATTTCAAGCTATGTATTGTTTTGCTTATCTAATACAAAACGTTGGCGACGCTTCCCAAGGAGCTTCGCGCCAGTCGAGTTGATTTGACGAGGGGAATATTCTGGTAGCCCCCATACAGTTCCCGGTGTGCTGCATTGCTTCGCGTGCTTTTGGGCGCGCGCTTGATCAGCTATATAAGGGACGGGTTGCCGTAACTTTGCAGAGTTTTCCTCTCGGAAGAAAAGCGTCTCGCTAGACTAGCGGATTCTCGCTTGTTATTAGTGAGCTGTGTTTACATTTGCTGTTAACGTTGTGTTATTGAGCTCGCTGTGATTTACTGTTTACTGTGCTATACGATAGTGGTTTTGCAGTCTGTTTTTATTGTGCGTAAGCCTTGCATTTACACTGTAAGTGACTGTTGACTGCTGGATTGTTTTTATCCAAAGTTTTAACTTTCTCAAGTCATCCTGTAAATACCTGTAAATAAATGTGTTTGTGTTGTTCTCAAGTAAAGTCTATTCAATCCGAATCCGCTGAGCTAAAAACGAAACAAATTTATTTAAAAGAAAATAGTAAACAAAGAAAAATAAGGAATACTATTTATTTCCCAGCAAAAAACAGTTCGTTGAATCGTTCCCTTCTTCAAACTGCTGCTTTAATTCATCTACTTTATTTCCTGGGTCTAATTACGGTTATAAGTTGTAAGGATTTATTATGTATTACCGTCCCTAGATGATTGGAAAGATTTTGTTAAATATACGGAGTGGTTATAATAATTAAAGTTCCACTTTAAAATGATCATAAAAGGAAAACAACTCGACTAAATGTTATCAAATTTGGCAATAGTTTAAAGAAGATCATGAAAATCTTTCCTATCAAAAGAATTCGAAAACTCACTGCCAAGGGAGAAGGACACTGTATGTAATATTGTTACATAAAATAGAATAGAAAATGAAGACAGATTTAAAATTTGTTTAATGGTTTCTGAAACATGTTATAAAGCCTGTTTAATGTGGCATCCACCATTTTCTGAAAGGAAATTAAGTCTCATTACTGCATTTTCAACAGCAGCTCAAAGCCTATCAGAAGGAATGTTACGCATCTTTAAGTTCTGCAAAATTGATTAGATAATCACCATAAACAGTGCTTTTGAGATAACACAAATTGAACATGCTTTGTAATACGTATCAGAAATGATTAAATGCATTTTAAACTGAGGTCTTCATGTCGTATTTTGCTTAACAATATTGCATACACCTCCATTTCACTCTTGCTAGTCAGTTTTTTTTTATCATGTCAGAACATGTTATTTTGGGAAATGAGGTTTGTGGTATCAACAAAAATCCGTAGGCGAAAGTTAAAAAAACCCGTAGGTGAAAAATAAACATTCTGTTATCTGCACGAGAATCTTAAAAAATCATCTTTTAATAAAGCGTTGCCATTGCATTTACAAAAGCTCTGATGTAAAAAAAATTAATTAATGACTACATGAAATAAAACCTAGAAAAATATCATTTTGAGCACGTGATTATCTGAAATGAAATAAATAGGAAATGTGATATTTTTTAAAACGAGAAACGCGAGACAAAGTTTTTTGTATCGTTTGCAATAGTAAAGTGACTTATTAAATGAAACGATTAAAATGAATAAAAATATAATTTAACTTGCGCGAGCACGTGGTTCTTGGCCATTCAATAATTTATTTTCTGACATGATGCATTGAAATATACATAGCAGATTTCATTTTAATCTTTATTTATTTGGCAGAAAAAAAATTCTATGTCTTTTTTTAAAATTATTACCAACTTTGATAACATTTGTTACAATAATTGTCTTTTTATGACTATTTCAAAGTGGAATTCTAATTATATCCACCCTGTATAACATGCTTTTCATATTTCTTACGCATAATAAATATGTAATAGTAATTTTATTATGTGATAATAAAAAGTTAATGTTATTTTAAGTTTGTTCGTAATAATAACTTTTTTATAAAAACTTCAATAAAAACTATCTTATAAAATAACTATTTATATAAATTTATTACCTAATGGATTATTTTGCATGGAAAAAATTTAAGTGGTTTTTCACATTCTAATAAATTTATTTCTTTCTAAATTGGAGTTTCTACAGGAAATCCTGAAATTTCTTCGAAAAAAGAACGTGTCTCAAGAAAAGGTTCAAAGATTCATTTTCAGAGGAAAAGTTCGAAAATAAATGAAAATGAATTCGTAAAAAATTTCTCATTTGAGCAAAGATTAGAAATAAATCCTAGATGAAATCATTCTTCTCCCTAAATGAAAAATCGTGAGTATTAATTTCAAAAGTCTTATTCCACGTTTTCTATCTGGAAAACTATCTGCCTCGTAAATATAGATCAAATTTAATTTTGAGAATTCCTCTGTCTAATGTATCATACTTAGCTTTGATCAAAATATTTCAAATTTCTACTCAGTATTTAGACTCAAGGTGTTTGCAAACCCCCTTTAAAATGAAATGAATGATAATGATGTATAAATAGCTCTAAGATTTATTTTTATCCCATTTTTTATTATTTACGCAAATAAATATTTATTTCAAATTTAAATTATGAGAATATTAAATAGTAGTTTTCATTTTGAAACCCACAAATGTAATATTTCATTTTTAACAGTAAAAACAATAAGAAGTGCAATTTGGTTTAGTTGTATTAATGTTCCGCTGTAAAGCAACACTAGGGCTATTTTGGCACGGATGTGGTCAGATGATAAGGACGACACCTGAGATGGACACCCTCGACTCCACCAACACTTGTAAAAATCATCATAATAATCCTTTGTTAATCAAAAAACAAAACGATTTAGCTAATCCAAATGGAATGAGGAATTAAAACCCATCGCATACCTTTAATCCTTTATCCATGATATATTTATTAAAATTAAGTAAACAAAACCGTACTTATTTCATAAAAATACCGCAATAAAAATATAGATTACATATTAAATTAAAAGTCAACTTGGTTAAGTCAAAGTTTTCAAAAGTGAGACTATATTGACTAGTTAAATGAAGGTTTCATATTTGTGCTATTTAAAGCCGCAAAAAGCTTCAATTTGCAACTGGATTTGTTGACAAGTATTTTCATCAACGCAAGAAATAGAATATGAATGATCTTCGAATGACCCTAGTGATAAAAACATCTAGAAGCATTTTGTTAAACTATAATTTATCTACATCATGTTTTATTTTTACCTTTTTAAATATAATTTTAGAAAATATTTTTATTCGTTTCCATGTTTGAGTTTGTTTTATGCATATAAGATCCACTTGTAATTCCTTAATTTCAGCAATATTTTTTTTGAAATTTCCTGTCTTTTTATTTGATTGGGAAAATCGAAATATTCAAATAAAATATTAAAGGAAACTAATCTATTCTAATTTGCCTGAAAAGCTAATTCTGCTGAAAAATAAGCGTATGTTACCAATTAGGAATTACTTTAAATGGCATAAAAATTATGCTTTATGCCGTTTTAATCAAAAATGTATTTCAGAAAGATTAAAGATTTCATATTAAAATTTTTTTGGTTCAATCAATAATATTTTTAACACTGTAGCATTTTAAACAAAGAATTTTACTCCCCTTGGAGATAAAATTAAGTTATGAAGCTTCGGATATTCTTATTTAAGAAGATCCACCTAACAACGAGAAATACTTCCTCGAATAGATCACTGATTTCATTGAAATGATGAATTTCGAAATTTTAGCCCTTACTCCTTGGTAACTACTGCCCAGTCAAAATGCATACTGAGTTTTCTTCATTATATCGCCAAACACAGAGCGCAATTTATTAAATTGCTGCAGGCGGAAGTCGGAGTGATTCATACTTATGGACAGCCATGAACTTCTACAGTTTACTAAATTCTTCTCTTTATTACTCTAACCCAGGGGGGGTTCTCAGACTTTTAGACATTGCGACCCCCTTTTTAGATTAAGTATTTTGGCAAACCCCCAAAGTTTTAAACTCTGTCTAAAATTTAGACAAAGATTTTGAAAAATTTACACGTACTCAAGAATTCGTAGAGTATGTGTCGGGTACTGGCGCCACATCCCTTGACACTTCATCTTTCTCCTTACTAGTATCACCTCATCTCGGAACTTTGACTGAACAGTTTACAGATTACTTTCCAGTTAAGGATATGAGTCGGGTTGTGTGGATAGTCAATCCGTTCAGTGAGCAAGCCGTAACAAAAGCTGGGCTAAGTGCCCTTCATCATGATTAACTGATAGAGATTTCAAGTGATCAGTCAGTTATAGTAACTTTTAACAAAGCTTATATCGACAAATTTTGGATAAGTATTGGAAAGGAATACCCAGAACAGTCCACAACATCATTAAAAACTTTGATGCCCTTTTCTACATATTAAAGCTGTGAACAAGGATTCTCCATAATGATACATTTAAAAACTAAATCAAGAAATCCTTTGACACTGGAAAATGACATTGTTTTGTGTGTTACAAAGCTCATTCCAGACATTAAAAAATGGTGAATTCCAAACAAGCTCATGTATCCCACTAACTAATAGAACACAACAACCAACTTGTATGTGTATTAAAAGCTTAGTGTGTACTCTTTTTTTAAAAAATGAAAACTACAGCAATGGATTAATTTTCTTTAAACTTTTCTTTCACATCTCATGACACCCCTGGCCACATCAAGAGACCCCTCTAGGACCCATCTCTTGAGAACCCCCTTCTCTAACCCAACTGTACATTCAGGGAATGATGAGGCTAGAAGAATACGTTGAAAAAAAAAGAAAAAGAATATGTTGATTGTTTACGTGTATCAGAAAAAAGAGGAGAGATTACATTAGCTGTTTTAATGTTAGTATGCTAAGAGTACTTAATTAAATGTAACTAGTAGGGTTTAAAAAACTCAAAACTTTGTACTTTTTTTCAATTATGCATTTATAAAAATTTAAATTTAATAATTATTTCAATTACACATTTATTTACTTTATAAAAAATCGAAATTTGTAACTTTCTCAAAAGTTTATTGGCTCAAATTGGATCCACTTAACAAATAGCATCCATTCTTAACGAAACTACCAAACATAAAATTAAAAGCAATTTTTATTAAATTTAAATTAAAAATTTCTTGAGTAAAAACTGTTACAAGAAAAATGGTATTGAGAGCGTGCTAATTCTGCTGCATTTAAAGCATATGAATTTATCAAAATGAGGAATAAATAAATATTAGTTTTAAATGCAGTCAAAAAGAAATTAAATGGCATTAAAAAGAATAAATAATCTGGCATGAAGACTATCAAGGGTCATCCAGCAAGGATTCAAACCATTGTGTGATTTTGTATGACCAGTTTGAGTTTTGGCTCTTCTTTAGCCGAAAAATCCCAAGAAATTGTGGTTTTTGATAACAAGAAATAATAGCAATAAAGCAATGACAATTAATTACATAACAATAAGAAAATATTTCAAAAATCAGATCTAAACAAGACTACAGCAAAATTTAATCTAACCAAACTATTGTAAGACCATTATCAAACTATAAAGCCAAAAAACATCAGTAAGATAGAAAAACAAAGAACATACCAGTGAAATCCAAAAATAATTCAAAAGCTTTCATAAAGTATAAACGAAACTCATCACTGCAGACAATCGTATCAAACTAAATTGAACTTTCCCGCGCCTAGAGATGAAAACGCCTACTGCTACGTCATCAAATGAAATAAAGTGAACATTCTTAGCGCCATCTGTTGAGTTGAAATAAAAAAAAGGAAATCTAGAAAGCATTCCTTTAGTTGTAAAAACATTAGAATACAGGACCTTCTTTTATTAAAACCTATATTACAATAGATTTGGGAAAAATCGTTATAATTTAAGATTTTAATGAAATGTTTTGTTGTTTCAATGTAAGAAAATTTTGTTATTAATTTTTTAATCCTGTTAAATTGTGTGAAAATCAAATTCTTGAAAACTTTATAGTTAAAATGGCAATTACTAAGTTTAATTACTTTAATGTTAAATTAGTCATTTTACCGTAAATATCTATCAAAGATTTTCCATTAAAAACTTTTTTGTTCAAATCCAAATATGTAACTTTTCAATTTTCGTTCGTTGCAGTTGAACACAAATCTTTTGGATAATAATCAATTATAATATTAGCATTATCTAAGATTATCAAAAGTAAATCATCAGCTTAGTTCTATCCATTAAATTATCTTCATTTTTTTCTCATAGTAATATTGTCTAAAGCATTTGAAAAAGCTGTTCCCATAGGAATTCCCTTGTTTATAAAAATTAATCCGGCTAAAACAACTTTCGGAAATATTAAATTTACATAATTCAAGCCAGTTATTTTTTTAAAATAAAATCTCTACTTAAATATTTGCCATAAATAAAAAATACAAACGACTATTAAATTCTCAAAAGGTAGATTTGTGTACAAATTTTCAGAATCAGAAATGACTTTTGGCCAATACTCGGACGAAACTCAGACCCCACACATAAAAAAAAAATTCTCTGGTTTAAATCTTCACCTGAGAGTGGCCCTTGATAAAATCTACCCCCCCCCCTTTTTATCATGTCAGAAACATAATATTTTGGGGATAAGTTTTTGGCGTCAACAAAATTCCGTAGGCGAAAAATAAAAATTTTATTATCTGTACGAGTATCACACACACACACACAAAAAAAAAATCAGCTTTTAATAACGTGTTGCCATTGCATTTACAAAAGCTCTAATTAATAAGTTAATGGCTACAGCAAATAAAACCTAGAAAAATGTCATTTTGAGCACGTGATTATATAAAATGAAATAAACAGGAAATGTGATATTTTTTTAAACAATAAATGCGAGACAAAGTTTTTTGGATCGTTTGCAGTACTAAAGTGACTCATTCAATGAAACGATTCAAATGAACAAAAATATAATTTAACTCGCACGAGCACGTGGTGCTTGGCCATTCAAGAAATTGTGCTCTGACATGATACATTGAAACATGCATAGCAGATTCCATTTGAGTCTTTTATTTATTTCTAATTTGATGATGTAATGAATAAATTCATTACATCATTTTAAATTTTCGATCTAGAAATACATCTATATCTCTATTTTCTTTGAAATTAACGGCTGGTACACAATTGTAATGTTTTTTGTTTTTCGTTTTATATTTCGCAAACAGGAATTTAATTCGTTTGCAAACGCTATTCAATTACGGAAATTAGTTCTAAATGTTAAAGGTGATGAACTTTTTGTTATTATTCATAAATCATGATTTAAAACCACTTATTTAAATAACAGACCCTTCTGCTTTTAGCTCTCTCAAAGATTATCTGTCGAGAGATTTATAATGTGTGAAATAAAACTGCCTTTGCCTATAAAATGATGGAAAATAATTTGAAACAAAAGACACCAATTGTTTGCTTTCGAAATTACTAAAAGTTTTCAATAGGGAATTGAGGCTTCAAACATGTTCCTGTGGTTTTTCGAGGTGCATGCTGGGAATGTTTATTTTTGCTATTATATACATTTCTTTGTGAATTTTAACACATGCGTTGGGGTTCGGATGGAAGCAAAAGTAAACACTTTCTATAAAATGCTTCATAGATAATTTCCATAAAGGTTGTTTATCCTCTGAATAAATTTACATTAGGTATTACTTTTGAATGTTTGTTTTAGTACAAGTTAAAATGTATCTACTCAGACACAATATGAATTTTCAACAGCTATAACACACTTATGCAATAAGGGTTTAGTTCATTTAAAATATATTAACTTCAATATAAACAATACTAGCCGCCTTCATTAATTGCAAACCAAATAAATAGCATTAATTTACAATTATCAATCAACTTCAATGAGATATTAAACCAAATGACTGCATTAATTTAAATTATATTTGAGTATAAAAATTAGATATCTACTAGCCGCCTTTGGCGACCAGTCTGTTCGCCAGTATTAACGCTCGCTAAAATTTTCATATAATATTTTATGTAGCTGTGTCTCATAACAGATTTTTCACCAAAATATTTTTAAACCTAACAAATTTTGATAATCATATAATTCATTTATAGTATTATTTTCTTGAGATGTTCTGCTCATTGTACTACTCATCTTTCTCTTTCTATCCGAGCAATGATTGTCCCGGAATTGATATTTTACTTAAATGGTGGAGGAAAAGGTCTAAAATTCTACGTTTTTATAGAATTAGAAGATTCTAATTTTCATAAAGGTAAACACATTAAACAAATAAAGACACAATTGGTTTTCAAGAGATGCGAAAGTTTAAAAACAGCTTGGAAAATGCCGCGCACAGAGGAAATAATGGTGACACATACACACCCTTTTTTTCCCCTTTTTTTTTCTATCCTTTTTTTTTCTTCACTACTTTTCTTTCTATAAGCCCTTTTTTCACTTTGTTATTACTTTTTTTCTTCGCTGCCCAGACTTTATTTTGGGCAGGCATGGATTAAATATCCATACAGACTAATAATAAAAGCAACCATTTTCTTTCTTTTTTAAATATCCCGTTATCTATAAATGAAAACCAACTGACTTCGCGTATTTCTTTCTAAACAAATCATAATTTATTACTTCCTGCTATCTTACTCAATTGGTGTGGGGGGAAGGAAATGCAGATTTTTGGCGGGAAAGTAAGAAAAGTGTCGTTTTAACTATTTTCCTCTCAGTTTTTTTTTTTATTTTTTTTCTCCATAAGAACCATCCTCGTGTCTTATCGAAAATATTTAAAAAATTAGCCGAATCGGTCAAGCCGTTCTCTAGTTTTGCGCTTAGCAACGCATTTCGAAATCCATTTTTATTATAATAGATGTAGATCAAGTGTCAAAACTAGGTGCCGAAATTAGTTCTTACTTGAGGTGTTGGAGATTTTATTGAGATTTTGTCTTACGATATGTCTCGAAAATAGAGGATTCGACAAAAGGACATAAACGAGTATCTAAGAGCCATAAGTTTTTATAAGAAATAAAAATTGTCGAAATCGGAAAAACGGCTAGGATTAGAAAACATTCTTTGTTTGTTCCACTTGTTTTTACTAATAATAGAGATGAATGTTCTTGCCTGTATTTGTATGATGGTGCTCTACAGGCCAGGTCGTTTGACCTGCAGTTACCAAACTTGACAAATAACACTTTTGAGAATGGAAATGTGTAACACAGGAAGATTTTTTTTGAAATTTTATTTAAAATTAAAGACAAAATTTACCATTTATTATAGATATTTTCTGATATTATTGTACAAAATTATCTTAAAATTCGAGATATTATTTTTAATGATATTTTTTTTATCTTACGATTAATTATTTTTTTATTCATTTTCAAAAACTATTTCTTAAAAAAATATAAGTTGCATATCAATTAACTAATTAAATATATAGACTATCTATTTGAATCTGAATTAGGTTATTTTTTAACAGATCTCGTATTTCTGAATCTTGATTAGATGACGTAGATGATTACAGAGCAAGCAATCCTCCATACATATTTTCATTTTACATACAATGGGTAGGCTCTTTATATTTCAGGAATTTAAATCACCAACTTGCAACATCCGGTCACGTGACCATAACTTTGAAAACGGCCCAATACAAGGAGTTATCTCCAAAATGTGCATTTTAAGCATTAATTGCTATTGCAAAGTATTATCGAACACTTTCCTTGCTCATTTTTATTCCAATAATTTAACTTATTATTACAAATTTGTAAGGAGATAATTTTTCAATGTATTATCCACTTTTTCCTTCATGTTCTGAAGCACATTTTGCATGTTTTCGATGATAATGCACTGTTCATAATTTCAGAACTTTAGAATCGGTTAATTAAGCTTTGATAACTATGGCGTGGCGCTGTAGCGATTAAAGGTCTCGATACGAGCCTGTGACGCTAGGGCCAGTAGCCGAGTAACATGACCATAATCCAAAAGTCGTCTTCGGTATCTTAGATGTTATCTGCCTTATAAGGCTAACGCTACAGTACTACCCCACCAGTGAGTCGGAGAAGAAGCGAACGATTTTGTATTGCGCCAAGCGTTATGGCGAGTTGCTGCTTGCTCGTCAAGTGATCTGACGATTTTTGTATTTACTTGCTACGTCAAGTGAGTCTGATGATTTTGCAGCCGGTAGATGGTGCCAAGACTGTTGAAGAAGGTCGCGTTGTCAAGGTCACAGATGTAGGGAATGAAGGTCGTGATACGAAACCGCGACGCTAGGACCTGTAGCCGAATAACATAACCACAATACCAAAAAGTCGACTTCAGTATCGTGGATGTAATCTGGCATATAAGGCTAACGTTACAGATCTCTCTGTTATTAGGTTTATGAAGAAGTTGATGACAACATTACATGGTATTTATTATAATTATAGATTAAGTAAAAAAATGAGAGAGTATTGTTGATATGTAAATAAAAGTTAATTTAAACAAAAATGTTTATATTGATTTGATTTAAAAATGAATCATTTCTTAATTGGAGTCTGTTTTGCAATGCAATGAGATTGAAATAATGCAAGATTTGAAATTTCTAGGCAACCTAATCTGCCTTAAGTTAGAATAATAAATTAATCAATTAAGTTGGATTAAAATTCTGGTTTAAAGCCCCTTTTGAAACGAATGTCTTCATTTTGAAAATTGATATGGCAACAAGGGCAACGTCTGTTCCAGTTCCTCCCTTTCAAAGTTCCACAGATCAGAGACCGGACGTTTGGCCTTGAAGGATTTAGATGCCGAAGTAACTTAGAGTTTAAAGCCCCAGGTAACATCCCTGACTGATAATTAAAGGAATCCGGTTTCGATCCAGAAATTTCAAGTCTGCAATCCCGTTTTCTGCCTGAAAAATATTTAATTAATTTTGTGCATTATTTCAGAATTATTTCGTTTTGATTTTTAATATCTGTACTGTGTTTAGAACCAGGGTCCGACTAAGGCACAGTTATATGGGGCAGTTGCCCCTCCCCCACATAATTGAGGGAACGAATAGTAATTTTGATTTACGTTTACTTCTTTAACGAATGTTCTTTATTTCTAAAGTAGTGAAGAAGAGGGGGCCCCAAAGAAGTTCTTACCCCGGGCCCAACTAGGTTAAGTCGGGCCCTGTTTAGAACTATAAAGTTTGGCACGTATTTGTTTTTAAGCATTTACGAACATTTTTAAAGAATGATTTATAGCAAAGGTCTGACTGGTTGCAAGACATTCAAAATACATTCTTTGTGTTTATTCGCCATTATTCAAATCAAATGCTAACACATTTACAGTGCCCTTTCTTATATTTTCCAATTTATTTTTTACTATTTAATAACACTGCCTTTTAAGAAATTAAAAATGAAATTGATTGAAACTTTATGAAATAGTGAGAAAATTAAGCGAATACTATTAATATAATAGTCAAAACATTTAGTAGACAAAGAAGTGTAGTTACGATCATTCAAAATATTTCTTTTTTTATACAATGGTTATATCGCCAATCACATATTATTCGCCGTTTGGATGATGATTTGAAAAATGTTTGTTTAGCTAAAAAACTGACAACATGTCTATCCTCTTTCAAATTTATAAGCAGCTGTAACTTTTAATTAGGGTATTTATATTATATCAGAGCATGAGGTTTTTGGGCTGAGGTTTTCGGCATCAACAAAATGTATAGGCGAAAAATAAAAAAAAAAACCGTAAGCAAAAAATAAACATTTTAATACCTGCACGAGCATCTCAAAAATTTAGTTTTCAATAATGTGTTGCCATCACATTTACAAAAGCTCTGATTGAAAAAAATTAATTAAGGACGAAAGCATATAAAAACTAGAAAAATGTCATTCTGAGCAAGTGATTATATGAAATGAAATAAATAGAAAATGTGATATATTTTAAAACAATTAGTGCTAAACAAAGTTGTCTGGATCGTTTGCAATAAACTCATTCAACGAAACAATTAAAATGAATAAAAATATGATTCAACTTGCACGAGCACGTGGTGATTGGCCGTTCAAGAAATGATGTTTTGACATGATACATTGAAATATGCATAGCAGATTTAGTTTTAATCTTTATTTGTTTCTGTTTTCTTAAAGCAGTGTTGAATGTAATTGCATTTGAGGAAATGTACCTACTATTTGCTAAGGGAAAAGAGGGACAATAGTCAGAATTACATACATAGTAAAACAAAGCAATATTTGCTGCTCGATTTAGAAATGAATAAATATTAAGTTTAAAAGCAAAAATGAATTAAATAGGTAAAAAGTAGGAAATAAAAAATCTACCCTTAAGACTATGAATAGTACCTCTTAAATACGGATTCAAATCTGATTTTTTTTGTTGTGTATGTGAGATATGATTTCCGCCCATGTACTAAACTTTCTTTTGTCCAAAATGTCAAGAAACTTAGTTTTTGAATTGATATCAATAAGGCACAATAATAATAAGCAAAATATTTCAAAATTCAAATTTAAACAAGAATATAGCATAAGTGAAGCTAGACAAACCATTACGTTATCGAACTATAAAACCAAAAAACATCAATAGGATATATAAGCACATACCAGTTGAATCCAAAAATGATCCATATAATGATCCTGATAATCATATCAAACTAAATTCAACTTTCCCGCGCTTAGAGTTGAAAACGCCTACTGCTACGTCATCAAATGAAATAAAATGAGCATTCTTAGCGCCATCTATTGAGTGAAAAAAAAAGGAAATCTAACAAACATTCCTTTAGTTGTAAAAATATTAGAATGCAGGTTAGAAACTTTCTCTTATTGAAACTTCTATTTTCCAATAGTTTTTGGAAAAATCGTTAAAAGTTAAATATGTAATGAATGTGTTTGCTTCTTTAAAATAAAAATTTGAGTTATTATGAATTTTTTAATCCTGTTAATTTGCGAAAAATCAAATTTTTGAAAACTTTAGAGTTAAGCTAGAATAGTTAATGACAAGTTTAAATAATTTAATGTTAAATTAATTACTTTATCATAAATAACCCTCGAATCAGAATTTTTTCCATTCGAAATTTTTATGCTTAGATACAAATATGTAGCTTTGTGTTGATTTTAGTTGGTTCCAGTAAAACTTAATCCTTTAGTGTAACAATCAATAATAACATTAGCATTATCCATGATTTTCAAAAGTAAATCATCTATATATCTCCAACTATTTATTAAATTATTCTTAATTTTTATTTTCTCATAGTAATGTAGAAAAATATCAACTGAAGCATTTGGGAAAAGTTGTTCCTATTAGAATTCTTTTCTCTTGTTTATAAAAATTAATCCTATTTTAATTTTTTTTGGAAATGTTAAATTTATATAATTCAAGCCAGTTATTTTTTGTAATAAAATCTCTATTTAAATATTTGTTGTTAATAAAAATATAGACGTTTAGTAATTTTTGTTGAGGTAGATTTTTGAACAAATATTCAAAATCATAACTGCTAATTTTATTAGTAGCCTAATCTTTTAGAAATTCCAAAGCTACTTGTTAATATGAACTAAAGTTATCTTCATTGTTAATTTTATGTCGGATAATTTTTCGCTATTTAAAGAATTTCTTTTACATGCAATAATTATAACTACTAGTGGTATAAGTAAAAAATCTAAATTATTTTTTTTTATGGAATTTGACTGTTAATAAACGAATAAGGATTGGATAAGGAGTTTACCCTGTAAGTGGACATTAGGTGGTTATAGTTGCAGGGGCATGAAGCGGTGTTGTGTGTAAGTGGACATTAGTATTTTTTTGTCCAAATCCTCTTTCCCGGATTCATTTAAATTGTACGTTAAATTAGAATTATATACTTTAATTAATAATTCTTTCTAGTAATATTTATAAATTAAAGAAAAAAAATTGCAGTCTTATCGACTACAATGAATAATAAGTTTATTTTTTGGATTTTTTTAAAGATTTATTTTTTTAATGATTTGTTAAAAAAATTCTCATTCTTTGTATCTACCACTATTAGAGTTAATTTTAATCTTTATTTTCTCTAAAATCTTACTTTCCATTTTTTGAACCCTTCTGAAGGCCAGTGTTTATTTCCTAGATAATTTGGAAATGAAAAAATCAAAATCTTGTCCAATATAAATATTTTTTTTTAATATTCAGCTTTTCTCTCAGTCTAAATTTCTTTTTCTTTCCAATGAATTATTTTCAAGTGCTTGAATCAATAATTCTTAAATTCTTTGTTATAACATACCCTTTATGAACATCTATAAAATCTTAATAATGTTCATTGTTATAATTGCAATCTGTTTTGTTTATCTTCTCTAAATTTTTGCTGTTGTTATTTATTAATTAAAAATTAGTTTTCTTAAAGTTACTGAATAACTAAAAGCCACAAAAAAAACAGCTGCATTATCCTTTAAACGAAAAAATTCTTTACTGTTGAGCACGATTTTTTGGTAACGTTAAGTTATAAGCTACAAATTAAAAGAAAATAATTACAAACGCTTTACGTTCAGAGGAAACGGTATACGTAATCAGACGCATAAAGTTTCACCTTGTATTTTTTTCTGATAACTGAAAGCATCGAAAGAAGAAACTCAACAAATTGTTGGAAAACTTTAATATTACAAGCAAAATAAAATAATAATTAATAACTAAACTGATACATTGAGAAAATGTTGTATCGCCTCACTGGTTACGCAAGATTCGTATCTACATCTCTGCAATTATTTATTAGCAAATATTTTTAACTTGAAAAGAGATCGTTGTTAAATGGCAAAGCAGCGATAATCATATGCGAATTATGTCGATACAAAAACACTCTCAGATAACTTCAACATCGATATATCATTTTAGACATAAGATGATCGATAATCCCTTTAAATGATGGTAAAGACACAATTTCTGGCAGGAAACTGATAGGGTAGCATATAAACGGTTTAGTAAAAAAAGAATATGAACTTTTATCGGTCTATAGAGAAATCGTATTTTAGAAAACAGAGATTTATAATATTTAATATACCTTCATTCCTCTAAAGAAGATACAAAAAAAAATTAGAGGCATAAAGATATGAAAAATACTCGTTACTCTTATAAAAACCATTGTTTAGACCAAAATAAAAAAAATACAATCTGATAATGTTAACTTAAAAATGTATCTTACAATACTTTAGAGTATAATTCTTAATTCTTATATATTTATCTAATTTTCGTTTTTTGTACAAATGTATGTGCTTAACACGAACGCTTTTAGTTTTTAAAATGAGTTTAAAAGCCCAACTAAACATTGTGCAATTCTAAAGAAAATGTAATATTCAAATTATATTTGAAATTAAGTCTAGTATCGTTTCGTTTCAAAAGTGCCATCATTCGAAAACATTATTTAAAAACTCTTGTAAATAGTATAATTTATAAAACTGCGCTTTAAAAAAATACACAAATGAATAATGGTACAAAGATTTAGTCTTTGACATAATACATTGGATATGCAGTAAAGGCCTTATACGGAAGAAATCAGATGCTCGTGCTTTTGTTTTTTAACCTTTCATAACTGTATCATTTAGAAGAATTAAAATAATTCCTCACAACATTCAAAATAATTCGAATGCCTAAGCATTATTTTTTTTTGTGAAAATTTTTAAACATTACACTTAATATTTCAAGAAGATGTTAATGTTTACGGAAGTCAAAAATGGTGGGATATATTCAGAAAAATGATACATTTATTAAGTCGCATCATTTTAAAGTGTAATGAACATTATGTTGATATAAAAGCTATAACGTGTAAAGCTGCATTTTATTTGAAACGAATGGAAATGTGAAACTCAAAAAGGATATATTCTTTAAACATTTATTTGCTTTTGGAATATTAGATGCCTGTTAATTCTTACTTGTATTCGATGATTTTTATTGCATGCTTATATTTGAATGGATGATAAAGTTCTTTGTGCCACGACTGTGATCTTCATCAAATGTGAAATTAGAAATGCAATCATCAATTTAATTACGAAATTAATTTCAGAACTTGCAAGAAGAAAAAAAAAGTAGTATTAAGACATAATACAAATTTTTTTTAATGAAATCTGCTATGCATATTTCAATGTATCATGTCAGAACATTATTTCTTGAACGGCCATGCACCACGCGCTCGTGCGAGTTAAAATACATTTTTATTCATTTTAACAGTTTCATTTATTCATTTTAACAGTTCAGTCACTTTAGTATAGCAAACGATCCAAAAAGCTTTGTCTCGCATTTATTGCTTAAAAAAATATCACATTTCCTATCTATTTCATTTCATATAATCACTCGCTCAAAATTGCATTTTTCTAGGCATTATTTGTTGTAGTCACTTACTTTTTTTTTAAAAAAAAGGAGTTTTTGTAAATACCACGCGTTATTAAAAACTGATTTTTTAGATGCTCGTGCAGATAATAGAATTTTAATTTTTCGCCAACGGATTTTTTGAAGCCAAAAACCTCATCCCCAAAACAACATCATGTTCTGACATGATAATGAATGTAACGCTTAAAAATGATAACACTTAGATGACATGTGCTAAGTTGTTTGTCATTTGACTATCACAGCAATTGAACTGATTATCCAACTAAAATTGTCTTTTATTTGGTCCCAGTTGATCTATCATATCAACCCTAACTCATGAAAAACTCATGATAGTTCATGAGCTAAGAAGTGTTGATAAAGAAGAAACATGGAAGCTTCTACTGGTTAAAGGCTATAGAGCACATATAGAGTACTTTAAATTTGCTTTATGGTCGTAAACTGCTTTCCAGTAAGACTTTCAGGGGAAATTCTCTTATATAGTGAATTTATTTACATATACATAACCTTTCATTTGTGTTTCGTTTCGCAGAAACCAGGAAAAATTCTCTCAAGTACCAGATAATTTGTTGCCATTTTTTAAAATAACAATACTAGCTAAAACTAAGCTTTGCTCAATTATGTTTCAGTTAAAAGAAACGAAGAAAAATTCCAAAATTCATCTTAAATGTATTGGGCGATTTTTTGCAGCTTTCTATTCCAGTTTAGTTTAGTTATATTAACGTCCAGTTGTAAAGCAACACTAGGGATATTTTGGGAGGGACCTCGTAATTTTGAACCGCAGTCCGACGACGAGGATGACACCTGTACTGGCCCTCTCCCCACCACACCAGTGGGAGGACGTTTGCCCCTGACGGTGTTAACGAGCAACAAACTCCTTACATGTTCTTCGGTGGAATTACATCTCGTGCCTGAAACTACAACTCACATGCCTATACTTTAGCAACAGGCCCGTTGCTTTCAAACAATCTACTGCTTCACGTGGCACATATTTTTATTTATTACTAGCCGCCTTTGGCGACCAGTCGGTTCGCCAGTATTAATGCTCACTAAAATTTTCATATAATATTTTATGCAGCTTCGTCTCATAACGGGTTTTTCATCAAAATATTTTTAAACCAAACAAATTTTGATAATCATATAATTCATTTATAGTATTATTTTCTTCAGATGTTCTGTTCATTGTACTACTCTCCTTTCTCTTTCTATCCGTGCAATGATTATCCCGGAATTGATATTTTTCTTAAATGGTGGAGGGAAAGGTCTAAAATTATACGTTTTTATAGAATAACGAGATTCAAATTTTACAGCTTAAAAACAGCTTGGAAAATGCCGCTCACAGAGGAAATAATGGTGACCCCCCTTCTTTTTTTTCTATCATTTTTTTCTTCACTACTTTTCTTTATACAAACCCTTTTTTCCCTTTCTTATTCTTTTTTTCTTCCCCACCCAGACTTTATTTTGAGCAGGCATAGATTAAATATTCATACAGACTAATAATAAAAGCAACTATTTTCTTTCTTTTTTAAACATCCCGTTATCTATGAATGAAAATCAACTGACTTCGCGTATTTCTTTCTAAGCAAATCATAATTTATTACTTCCTGCTATCTTACTCAGTTGGCGTGGGGGAAGGAAATGAAGATTTTTGGCGGGAAAGTAAGAAAAGTGTCATTTTAACTATTTTCCACGCGGTTTTTTCATTTTTTTCTCTCCACAAACCCCATCCTTAACGAAAATATTAAAATAAAAATTAGCCGAATTGGTCGGGCCGTTCTCCATTTTTGCGCTTAGCAACGCATTTCGCGATCCATTTTTATTAATATAGATTATTTATTGTCGAATGGCAGCAGTCAAATGAGAACAGTTGTCATATGAATTTCGGACTACGTCATCGAGCGTTTTTTACAGTTTCTTTGATTTCAATGCTTCGGTAAAACAAATTAATGCAATAGCAAAATGTTATTGAAAATTTTCTGGAAATAGTTTGCCGTTTTATCAAAAATTTAATTTCATCAGAGGAAAGAAGATATAAAAGAAATCAAGAAATAGGATTCAATCAAAATTTTTTACCAAGTATAAAAATAGATTTAAACTGACCTACGGAAATTGATTTTCATAACTTCTAAAACAATCAACCTATAGAAATAGTTTTCGTATTATCTTAAGATTAAAAAGTTATCGTTTGAAGGATATCAGTTTTTTTACCATAAAATTTCCTTCGTTCTGTTAATAATCCTTTTAAGT
The DNA here is from genome assembly GCA_026289955.1 of Argiope argentata. Taxonomy (NCBI): domain Eukaryota; kingdom Metazoa; phylum Arthropoda; class Arachnida; order Araneae; family Araneidae; genus Argiope; species Argiope argentata. Next base: position 6,848,116 of record JAOUZG010026641.1, on the reverse strand, counting down.
TTAATTTGTTTAATAATTAACTGTGCTACACTGTTTATTAATTTGATTAATAATTAACTGTGCTGTACCGGGGCCGCCGGGAACGAAAAGAGCGATAAGAGCTTTATGGGCCTGGCACTAAACCCGTTTCCGCCATTATCACTTGCAACTAAGCGATGGATTGTATTCAGTGTTGGTCAGTGGATGTCCATTGTATTGTACTTAGAGTCCGTTCGTTGTCATTGCAAAGATTTGTGAGCCTTTTTTGCACTAAAATTTTATATTATCGCCTCTGGATTACTAAAACGAAGTACCGTATCACACTTGACCATCATGTGAGTAATTAAGCTGATTAATTTTACTTAATAGCAGGGTTTTTTTTTCGTTTTAAGCTTAAATGTGAAGGATACATTAAGCCTAAAATCCTCTCTTGCCTCTTAGTATTGGATTTTCGCGGGAAATATTTAACTTTTTTGAATAATAATTTTAAACAAGTCGATAGCTTCTAAAGTTAAGAAAGAATAACATTATTACTTCCGATAAATAAAACTATCAGTAATATCAATCAAAATGCTGGTTTATGTTTAAAAGTTTTTTTTTATTTGATTTAACTAATGTAAAAAAAAAAAAACTTTAAATAGAATGAGTGACTTTGTTTACTAAGGAACGATTGAATTTATTCAAATAATCTAAAAATGTGGAGCATATTGAATAGAAAAAGTCTTCTAAATGGTTATGACAAATTAGAAGAAAATAGTAAATCTTTTAAAAGAATTTCGGCCGATTTGCTACTGTTTCTGGAAAAATGCATTAAACGGATAAAGGAATAGGGGGAAAAATGGTTTCAAGTTTAAAAAAAAAGAACCTGGGAAAATTGACAGAGGCAGTCTTTTGTTCGGAACATACAACCAAAATAATAAGAGATGCAATTATTTATCATCTACAATAATAGCTAAGTCTTAAATGACAAATATCAAATCAATCCTCTGGAAGATAGATCTAGTCAATTTTTGTGTGATTTTTCCAGAAAAAAAAGCATTCTTGCCAAATTTGAGAATTTTAAATAAAAAGTTTAGTTTTCTATAATTTTATGGATGATGAAGAAAAAGAGTTGATTCCTTTGTACATTTAAAATCTTATTTGCAATGTAAGGATTGTATAAAATTATTATCAGTGGAAAAAGAATTGATTTTTGAAATTACAAATTCCATTGCCAAAGAATATTTGCTTGATATTGATAAAGGAAACTTGACATATCCAGAGGAAAACATCGTTAAAATTTTTGTTTCAAGTTTCAAATTTTTTACATTTATTTTAAAAGACAATGAAAGTCTTCTCAACTCAGAAAATATACGATCAACATTAAAATAATAATATTATGTGAAATTCTAGATTTAAATTTGGCAGGTATACTCATGGCAACGAAAACGAAAGAAAAGCAAAGTGAAAAATGTATGCATGTTTTTATAATCATACTTTCAAATAACTATTTCATGCTCAAAAATATTAGTGAAAAGTTACGTAAAGGCAAAAGAAAAAAAAGAAACCTGGATATTATCACATCAATTTAGTTGCATTCATAGAAACAAAGTATTAATATTAATAATATTGAAATTTTTGAGGAAAAAGAAAAAAAATCCAACCACACCTCCTTGTAGTGCTTCTTGAGGAACTTCGTATTTTAAAGAATCAGATAGCTGATTAACTCTGGCAATTTGAAATTAAAGTTAAATTATTTTTATAATTTTTTCCCTTTCAAATAGAATTAAAAATTACCCTTAAATATTTTAAAGAAAGAAAATCCACCTTAAACTGTTTTATAATTATTTTTATGCCAAATATCAGAACTTAAAATCAATTTATATATTTCAAACTTTTAATATGTTTATGCTGTTTATACATAATTAAAGTTAATAGCTGTTTATAAAATTATCATCAATTTAAGCTATTTTTCTCTATTTTTTAATGAAGGGAGGTAAAAATACTAAACGAAAAAGGATGTAAGCAATACGCTTAGGCGAAAAGCAACCATCGTTTAGTCGTTTTCCCCTTTCTGCTGTTCCAGGCCCGTAGGAGAGATAACGCTGTTCTCGGAGGCTGTACTGTTAATTATTTTAATTAATTAACAGTGCTTTTAAATACTATGACAAAATTCAAACTCATCCATTAAAGCATTGAATCGTGTATCTTTGCCAATCATCAATTCTGTAGCAGGATTTTAGCTTCTGATTTTATTACAATTTTTAATTTACAGCAAGCTGATCCAAAAGAAGTCATGGGTTGATCCGTAGAGAACATCACTCCCTCTTCACATGGGGATTTAGCGCGAAATATGGCAATCCGATGTTTTAGTTGGAGGATATGTTCTTCCGGGTGACAAGACGCATGAACGAGGCGAGTTGGCGATTTTAAAAAAGTGCGCCAATGGGTGATGCTCTCTCCTGTCGCTCTGAAACCATGTTTTGCGTCATGCTTTCAGTCGGTTAGCAAAATGAAATGTTTTTTAAATGAATTCTATAAATAATATAGCATTCTAAAGAGTCCATAATCCGGTTAATAAACTGGTCACTAAAGGTAACTAGTAATTTACAATACTCCTCATTCTCATTTATGCATTTTGTAGAAGCCAAGTTTTAGTTTAGTTTAGTTAGATTAGAAGATAGTTTAGTTACATTAGTTAGAAGTCCTGCTTTATAACAGACAACTACACAAGGGCTATATTGGGTTGGATCTTGTAATTTTGAGCAGTGATAAGATGACGAGGTCTGACACCTGAGCTGGCACCCCCTCTCTAAACTTCTATATCATACCAGTGGGAGGACATGGTGGAAACTATGGAAAGTTTCAGAAACTGTCTTTAATACATGAAACAGTC
>JAOUZG010026641.1:6808386-6830262 GCA_026289955.1 Argiope argentata | reverse complement strand
ATATATATATATATATATATATATATATACTACTAGTCTCTGTTGAATATAGAAATATTTCTTCGAACCTTTTTTTTTTTTGGTACTTATGCATTATACCGTCTTCGCCAACGGTTTAGTAATTCATTGGCGACGGGTTTGAATTTAGCGATAAAGTAAACGGATTACACCATTGCCGGAATGCTATAATTGGCGGTTTAGGAACTCATTGGCGACGACTTCAAATTTGGCGATAAAGTTGGACGGTATAATACGTAATTACCTGTTTTTTTTAGTAAAATAAAAAAAACAAACAACTGAAATATAATTGGACAGTTGCACGCATATCACCAAATATTTGGGGTTTTTTCACAACTATTATTGTTTTTTTTAGTAAAATATCTAAAAAAATTCCATTGAAAAATAAATATCAATATAATGTCAACCTTAAAAATGTATCGTTTCCATGCAAAATAAAACTAACTTTTATTTCAAGCAATAAAATTATTAAAAAAAAAAGTCGCTTTTCACAACAAGAATGTAATCCATTTATTTCTTTTTTGCCTTTATTTAGCTTTAATATTTTATTTGATAAAGTAGATTACTTTGTCACAGAACAACACATTTATGCCATTTCAGTTTACTTAAAAATTAACATCTGCACTTTTAGAAGCATATTGTATAAGATTTTTAATTTTGATACTAATTTAAAATGAAAATCATATTCTTCTACTAACTAGTTCTTTTTCCATAATACCTTAGCTTATGTGACAAGATAAAAAATTTTAATAAAAGAAGTAAAAGAAAATATTAACTTTTTTATCTAACGTGGAAATATTACGAACGATTTTAAAAGTTAACAGCAGCTCAATACTCGTTAGAAGAAAACTAAAACTAAAATAAATTGCTCATTTTCCTGCAAGCAAACGATTTTGGTTTTCAAGAACATTTATTCTCCTTAGAAATGAGAAATTAAATAGGATGAAACAAAGAATAGCATTTTTTTTCTTTTGTTTTTTACATGTCATATTCAATGTTTGATAAATTCATTTAGGATATATCTCAAGACAACACTCCCCCGTATCATTTTTAATAGTTTTTGACAAACCATATTTTAAAGGCAGGCTAAGAATAGAAATGTCTTCGTCTTTCACTTGGAATGTTGCCATAATCAAATTGCCTGGAATGGGAATATCTTGTAGAAAGAAAAAGAATACTTTTTTTGTTTTGTTTCAGAATCTATCCTCGTTTTCAATTTGCCGTTTCTCAACGAATCGGGCTGTTAATCTGATAGTTCCACTTTTGGCTATATTCCAACAACCAAATCATCTAATATATGGATGATTCAGAAATAAACAGAACAAAAATATTCTTTGAACTCTTAAGCTTGAAGTAAAGAAATATTTTGCATTTAGGAACATGAACTTAAAACGCCAACTTCAAAATATTTATAGTTTGGTGAATACATCTAAAAAATATCTATTTTTTATATCTACGCGTTTTTAAATAGAAAGTCAAGAATAAATAAATGGGGAACAAATTTTTGTGACACATGCTTTTAAATTTTATTTTTCTTAAAATGTTAATATTTACATGAACATATAATCAAAAATCAAACTTGAAAGTTTTGCGATTTGTAATTCTTAAACTTTATTCCCCTATAAAATGCTTGAGGTTAGATGACTTTTGGTAAATATTAGTTATATATAAATCGATTATTTAACATTTATGTTGTTCTCAAAATAAAAATACTTTATCATCTATAGACATCAATCAAATTTCAAAATTTCAATAAATAAGTTTAGTTATTTGATTGTAATCGTAATCTTAACGCATACTGGTATTTTTTGAACTATAACTATTAAACATTGGATGATATATTGCTGTCCAAGATTAATCTCAACCGAAAATGAGGAATTGTAATTGCCCTAAATCAATTCAAATCACCACTGTTAATTTCGAATTTGAAATTATATTGTTTAAGAATTAGTTGTTTTGACGAAAAATTTTAGAATATAAAAGTTTCTTTAAGCAAAGTTACTTCTCTCTCATTTGATTGATTGAAAAGAATATTCTCTCTTTATCGTAAATTCATATCTTCGTTATTTTTTTTATTTCTTCAAATAGTATTCACAAGTTACTTTTATCTGATCTACCATTCTGGAAGTAAAAGATATGAAATTTTTTCTCCTGAATTCTGAGAGTTTAATAAAGTAGATAACTAATAGAGTTAATATTTTTTTAATGGACACTTTAAATCTCCTACTGTTTCAGCACATATTAAGGCAAATTCTGAAAGTACCACATTTTTAGTAACTTTTAGTCGAATATCTGCGTTTTAAAAATCAATCAACTAATTCCAAAGACCTTCAATTGACGAGAAGCAAATGAAACTTTTTAAAGATTAGATATACTAAGATTTATCTAAAAAGATTATATCGTTGATAATTTGACCTATTTTTATAAACATTGCAATAAATTAAAATTAAGATTTTTTTTTGAAATTTTTAACGTAATGGTAATAGAAGATTAAGGGATAAATAATTAGTTTATTCCATTAATATATGCTATGAACTATAACGAATTTTTTTGTTCCTCTTTATTTCTTCCGAATGTGTATCTAATTTTTTATATAATAAGGATAGCGTCACATTTCCTGCACTTGTTATTTATGATCTAACTTGAGTTAATTCGTTCTTTTTTCTACTCCGTGCATAGGCCTTATTTAGGCATGGTACATTATGAGGTACTCCTTTTAATAAAATGGTCACTTTTGTTTCTTATTTCGGCACATATTTTTTCGACATATAACCAGTTAACATCCTAATTATTTATTTCAGATAAATTTTTTTATTTTATTAATTTTATAAAGAAAGAAACAATCGTTCGGTTTTTTTTTGCTATATTATAAAAATAGCAAATGATGTTTATCGTTGCTACCGTTTGCTATATTTATAGCATCATTGCTATCGTTTGCTATATTTATACCATGGTCTTGCTATATTATGAATAATATAACACACAAAAAGCAATGAAAAATGTAACAACCTAACCAACTTAATCTAATAAAGTAATTATATTATCTTTATAATTTATAATTCAAACAATTTGTACTTTTTAATCATTTGCTTTATTTAATAATTAGGAAAAGGATTTTTTATTATACCTCATTGCTGTCCCATCTTAACTCAACGTTCTAAGGCAGTTGCTCAATTTATCTATCACCTTACATTCCAAATATGTGTGGATGCATGGACATTAGAAACTATTAACATTTACTTATTTGTTACCTGCGTATTGTAATTTAAATGTTTGAATGGACAATTACTCTCTACATTGTTGATGGCACTCATACTTATGTTGCTGCTGCTACTTTTGGCGTTTGTGATAGACAAACCCGCTGATGAAGTCAGAGATTTAAGCCAAGTTTGTGCAGTAATCCTAAGAGTAAAGACCCCTTGAGCACTGGAGGGCAGAAGTCTGACTCCTAGATTATGAAAATGGCACTCACACACTCGCTTGTACAGCCCCTGTTAGGTTCACATAAAAGACAGCACTGGTAAAAGCAAGCATCGCTGAATTAATAATTTTGTTTTAAGACTTGTGAATCTGGCATCTTCTATAAAAAGAAAAAGTTGTTCTTAATGTAAACGTTTTCTTCCTAAACTTCCGTTCTTAATAAACTTCCGTTTTTGATGTTGGATGATAAATGTTCTTTTTTCTAATATATTGAAAGGAATTATTTTACAATTTTAAACTACTTTCTGCTGTGTCTGTGACTCAGAAGTATGTTGCTAAATATTTTAATATGAACTGGTAAAGGAATTTAATATCTTTTATATAGTGAACTTAGTTTAAAATTTGGTAAAGATTTCGGTGAAATCTTGGTTTGCCCTAACAGCCCTCTTTTTGCAGGGGGCTCTTTCACAAATCTCCCAGTTGGAACACAAGGTAAAGAACGAACATGCACGAATCAGGACTCGGACCTGGGAGACCTAGATCACAGGGAAGATGCACTACCTTTAGGCCAGTACATCGGTAATTCAGGCTTATTAAAGGAATTAGAATTATCGATTTCATACAACGAAATAATATCCGTTCAGTTTTTCTTTTGATTGATTTGTCTCGAAAAATGTTACTATGTACATCGTCATGAATGATGAGAAGTACATCAAATACATTATTTTATTTTGTGGTCATGAATTGTTGAAAGTATGATAATGACTTCTTTGATTTGTCATCTAATTCTTAAATAAGTGACTCACGGCTCTGAGGAGTTCTTTGATTTGCTCTCTTCTGGTGGAGTCCCCTCTGGTCGGCAAGTAGCGGGCACTCGCGATCCAAGAGCAGGACAGGAGAGCCAGGAGGGTCATCGCGATCACCTCTTTTCGAATGACTGAAAAGAAAGGCAATATATTGTTAGAAGAAGTTGTTGATTTAATTTAAATGAATTTTTCAAGGAATTATATATAAATATTTATTTTTGGTTTTTATGTTTAGAAAATGTAAAGATTGCTTCGGATTTTTATTTCGAAACATTTTTTTTAAATATATTCAGGTAATTTTAAAATAAAAGCAATACTTATTTTTATAAGATAAAAGAATAGGTATTTGACTCCCCGAAACTCTCTCGTATACTATCCAATAAAAATTTTATTCCTCTTCCTCCGAGAAAGGCTGAAATTATCTTTTCATAGAATTGGCGAATAAGAGCTTTGAAAAACAGATATTTGGCGTGGTTCTGACATTTTTATTCATAGTGCTATATGTACTTTGGAGGGATTTTTCAAGACCAAAATTTGACATGGAGTTACAGTTATAATTGAAGATCTCACATAGAGTTTAAGGGATCATTTAAGTATTACTTTTACATGCATGCGGAAGTACAGATCGAAAGATGGTCCACCCTTTAAATTTTCATTTTAAATACAAAACTTAGATGGCATTTTAAATGCTTAGATATTGTGGATCAAATGTTAGCTGTTTACTCTTTGTACTTTAAAGTAATCGAGTTTACTCATATTTGAACAATATGATAGATTGATTGCTTTTGTAAAGATTTCTTTAAATATTTAGAAATATGTAAATCTGGTTTAAAGTATGAGTTAAATTTCATTTGAACGCTTTTGAGTTATCGTATTCACAGATACACGCAATACCTAGAATGTATTTTTGAACTACTTTCACAATGCTTTCTCTATTTCCCATATGTAGAATCAACAATCTTTTAGAATCTAGAAACTTAATAAAGTATACCCCATTATTTTATTTTATGTTCATCGTTTCAATTATTTAACATATATTTTCATTGTATGTTTGATAACTGTTATTGAGCATTTCAAAACGGCGGCAAGCATTTATTAAAATTCTCTTCAAAAATTATTAATTTAATCAATAATTACTTAAATATAATTTAGAATTTTATAAAATAAATTTCTATTAATAATTTTAACAATTTTGAATTTACTTTAATCAACATAAATTCTGGAATTTTAAGTGAGGATTCATTAAACATTTATTACAATAGTAGCATTAATTTGTTTTCTTATAAACAGATTTTAAATCAATCAATTTCATTATACTAAAATAAAATAAACTGAATTAAATAAAAAGAAACAACAATAAATAATTTTGTTATAGCATTCAAAACTTTTTCGTAAAGAAACGGCAAGAACTGTGTTACAAACGGTCACATAAATTACTTGTTTATTACAAAATATCAAGTCCATTTTCTCTGTATTCACGATAAATAATTTTCAACAATATTCTTCCAATTATCTAACGCGAACAAATCATAGAACAACTCAAAATTCTTCCGATATTCGTACGAATCCGGAAAGCTATTTGAAAACGAATGATCTTTTGATGTCCATTCCTCCAGAAACGCCCATTAAAACGAACATTCTAGTACTTCCTGAACTCTATTACATCGATGAAGGTTCATTAACCATTATTTCGAACTGCCATATTCCAAAGCTTTGCGCTGAATAACCAGCAAAGCGTGGAAATACGTGCCAGAAATGGAAATTCTGGCAATCCAGATCAATTCTCAGAAAACAATAGAGAGGAGGAGGCATTTCGTTAATTTTTATTTATTATTCATCGTGTGAGATTTGTTTCAGACAATATTCGCCTGTTTAGAAAGTATTTCTCGTGATCTATGTTCCGAATCAAATTGCATGTTCCAAACAAATATAATAAAATGATGAATGATTTTTCTACCACCATATTTAATAACAAATACAAAACCACTTTCATTGGCCATTTTAGAATTTTTTTTTTGTTATCAGAAGTTTCGAATATCGGCTTTTCAAATAAATCTGTAAACAAAATGTTTGAATATTAGTTTGTCAAACGATTTTGATATAAAAAATTTTAATATAAATTCTTTCAATTTTAAATTAGAAATTGGATAAAAAATTCCAATGATAAGATGAAAATTATTATTGCGAATGATATTCTTCATAAACTAGAGTTATCAAGTCGAACGAATTAAAATATTCGCTATACATTCGTGAACGTGTAGAACAGTGTGCGTTTGAGGAATACTTGAAACGAAGCAAAAATAGTTTTTTAAAAAATACCATCCTTATTTCAAAGTTTTGATATTTTTTTAAAATAAATATATGTATTTTTGTTATTTATTAATAATCCCCCCTCCTGATTATTTATGCAATATTTGAGATGCCATAAACTACTCTTACATGAGAAGATAGAATATATTTTAAATAAGACTAAATAATAAATGTAATAAAGTTTTTAAAAAATCTTGTTTTTAGCGTAACATAGTAAAAATTGTATGGTAAAATTTTGCAAAATTGCAAAATTTTGCTAGCACAAAGTATTATCTATTCACGTGGCCAAAAAACTTCAATTCCCCACCGCCAAATAAGCAACGATATCAATTTGCTTTTTTCCCACGCTAATTTGGTTAGGCTTAACATATTTTTGACAAGTCATTTCAAATGATTCAGTTAACTTTTTTAATGTTTGATGCATTTAAAATTAAACATCGTTAATTAATCGATTTTTCGGATTCCTTTTGAAGTACTTTCGAATAAAAACAATGCAGAATAAAGAAAATTAAAAATTTCTAATCTATATTATGTTATCCTCAACTGGAGTAGAAAATTCGCGTATTTGAGTTGCCTCAATGGGCGTTACATTCAACGCCAATTGAGTGTGTTTTGATTCTGTTCTGATTTATTTTAAACGAATAGGAACTTGATTTTGTTTTGACCAGGTATAAATTAGATCAATTATTTAAATTTATTGTAATTATTTAATAAGAAGTAACTAAAATAAAAATTTTTTCTTTTGTTGACCTAAGTAGGAATTGACTTAAATTAAAAAAAAATTACATGTTTAATTATGCAATCATTCTAATCGTATCCCATTTAGTGATTGATAAACCGTTAGAGGTGGGCATACATTTCTAGTTGCAAAAATATAAATGTCTTAAATAATTTTTTTAATCATTTGAATACATTTCTAAAAATTACAGTGTTTGAATTTTTATACAACCCTTGTCTAATTCGTCATATTTAAGAGGCTCTTCTTGATATGCTAATATTTCCAAGAGAAAAAAATCTATTTTTTTCTGTGGCCTAAAATTAGTTTTTACAAAATTTTAAATTTCATTATTTTAAGCCTGTCGAATGCAGAATCTGTTGCCATGGAAACGGTTTATAGTAGTCTAAAAATGCGATATTCAAAGCTTCCTAGCTGAGCAAATTTCAACTTCTTATTTTGTTTAAAATAATAATCCGCGAGGAATATTTTACTAAATATTACTAATACGATTGGGAAACTTCACAAAAAGAACTAGTTTTTCCAGCAATGCTCCTATTCCTTCAATCAGCATAAAAAATTTGAAGACCGATTAATTAAGCTGTGAAATTTTATCATATTATGACAATTTATAGTTGAATTTCGAATTCTTTTACATATGTTACATCATTTATGTCTGGAAATAAAATAATGATAATAATAATATTAACAATAAATAAGTAAAATGTTTTTTATGTTTTAATTTACGGTCGGGGATCTAAAGAATGTTATAAAGTGTTGAGAGTTAGCGGATTTCATTCAAAAGTAGCAACGAAAGCTAATGATTGATGCAGGAAAAAAAGTTCTAAACTCTTTCGTATTATATTTTAAATGAATCATGAAATATCAAGAAAAACCTTGGTATTCTTTTTTCTAACTCTCCGATGGAAAAAAAATTGAAGAAAATGAAATAAAAAAAAACAAATTATTTTCTTCTTTCAAAGAACTACTTAACTAAATTTTCTTTCAAAAACTTTTATCCCTGCAATTTTCTTACGTTTCAATTAACAAATTTATTTAATTCATTTCATTAATTGCAGTCTTAAAAGTCATAATTCCCCAATGAACTGGCAAGTACCTAAATAATTTGCATTTCAGTTGGAAATTAAGTTCGAACAGCTTTTAAATGTAACACTAATGTTTTAATAGCGTGCTCACCGTTTTTATCATGGACTGCTAATCAAAAAAGAAAAGCAATTGGCAGAACGCTTCTTGTTGCAACAGGTGGCAAATTAAGAAAAGAATTCTATCTCGAGACAGAGAAGTCATTATAAGCTATTTGCACTTAATTACCCCTAGGGGAAGGCTTGAGTTCTTTCTGAAATATTTGATTTTTTTACCTAATGTACCAAGTTAAATGTGATAAAAGGAAAGTTGTTTTAAATTTATTATATTAAAATGAAAAAAAAAGATTAATACCTTTCCTAAAATACGAAACGATTTTAGTTTTTTGGAAGAAATTAATAAGAGTGCAATGCCCCTTCAACTTTAAAAGAAATTTTCATTTTTTAAATAGTTTTATTTCTCCGTGGTTAGATAACAAGTGCATAATGGAATTTAATGTAGATTAGTTTCATTTTGATTCACTGTTTTATCCACTGTAATGAATCAAAATGAAAAGTTTTTCGAATTAAGAAATGCTTTAAATTCTCAAATATCATATTGACACACTTTACCAAAATTTTGTGTTTATTATAAACATTTTAATATTTTTTTTCAGTAACTATGTGATTGATATACCTAAAGGGTACAGAATCATTTACTGAAAATATTTATTCATAATTATATAATAAAGTTTTTTTCTATTTGAAGAGTCATTTTAACAGCAGAATATGAAGAAAACACGAAGATAAAATATAAATGTCTTTATTATATAAAAAAGAAATAAAAAAATGAATTTATGCAAGTTTAAAGCAAACAAAATCAAAATATAGCGTTTGTAAAGTTACACGCTATACTCAAAATGAATTCATAAAGGGTTAACACTATAATACACTTTATTATATTTAATAGTCAATCTTTCAATCAAAAATTTGCAAATTTTTTTTCACACTTTTGAATAGTAGAAGGATTTTATATATAAAAATAGTGATAGGAATCAAGGAAATTTATAAAAATTATTCGAAATAATTTAATTTCCATAATAAGAAGTATTATGTGTATATATTTTGTTGTTTTGAAAAGTAAAAATAATTGAAATAATCCTACAGCATTTTTTAATTGTAAGTATTCTGAGAACATTTAAATTAGAAGGTCACATAAACTATTGATTCAAACTTCAAAGATTAATTTGAAAATATAATTTTTGACAATTATATAAACCTAATTCTTCAAGTTCTCTAGTTAGGGAGTCTGATTCAAATTTTTAAACTATAAAACTTATAACGTTTTTTTTCTCTTATTATAAAATAAAATTTTAAATACGGTCCACTTTTTGGAATAAAAACAATTAAATAAGTGAAAATTGCTATTATGTATGATTATGAATTGAAAAAGAATTAAGCGTAATCAAATTTTTTGGGATAAAATAATGAATCAGAATTCGTCAGTTTTATTGCATTAATTTAAAAATATACATTTATTTTTTATTAATAAAATGAAAAGTCGTAAATTGTATTTTGATAAAAACGTGGTCTGATTGATTTATTATTTACTATCACGAATAATCTATTCTATATGTAAATAAATATGAAATACACTGAATAAAATATTTTAATCCGAACAAAATTGTTTTATTTGTTAGTTGAATTCGTATAGAATTTGAATTTCATTTCATACGGAGCTATCAAAAATAATCACAATATCCTGCATAAAATAAGCATCAAATGAAATTTCAAATATTTAGATAATAATATTAAAAACAACAGTTCTCAAAATATTATAAAGATTATTGAATCGAATTTAATATTATAATACAGCGCTGAGCCAAATTAACTTCTCTTGCTCAAATGCTGCTGCAAAAAACACATTCACGCTTGAAGAAATTCACTTCAAAAGAAGATGTGAATAATGCGTAACGATAATCTCATCAAGTTCCGAAGTCAAACAAGCATTTCGCTAACAATACAAGCAGTTTCCGACCCGCATAAACTACAAATTTCATGACTCTCAATTTTCAAACAACCATTTCCGAAAGAGCTCTACATTTTGTCTGTAGACCTTTGTAAATGTGGTCTACTTCGGTGTCTACTTGAACTAATAAGCCCGAATTACGTGAAATTGCCAGGAAGGATTAAGATCGTAATTGGATGAACACGGTTGTGATTACCGTTGAAATGCGCGGGAAAATTTTATTCCCAATAATTCTTAACATTTGAAATGATTCCGGAAAATTGTTAATTATGCTTCTAAAATGGATTATTGCTCGAATGGAATTTTGGGAATGGGATTAAAATATAAAAAATCTGAATATTTGAACTTATATGAATTAGAATTTTACAGATCAATAAATTAGAAAATATACACAAGTTTTGATCGTTTGTTGTTTTGATTGGAATTTAATTACCATAGAAAATCGTTTGGAATTAGCTGTTTGAGAATGGAACACAATTCTGCTTATCAAATATAATACTTCGTGAGAAGTTCTTAAGTTGAATATCAATGTAGTTTTCGAAGAGATTACTTGATGAAAAGAATAAAAAAGTAATATTAAAAACTGTTGGAACGAAAATTTATATCAATATATAAGACCCTTTTATTTTTCAAGGAATACTATTTTTTTAAAATTTTTGCAATTTTTCTAAACATTTAATAAATGTATCTTAATTATTGTTGAAAAGTATAACAGTTTTAGATCCTTGTATAATAGCAATAATAAGTTAATGATAGTGAAGTTAACTAATCAAGCTTGTGACAAACTACTTGAATTTAAAAAAAACATTTTGAAATCTTAACGTTCAAGTTATTATATCTAGTTCTTATTTTTGACTTTTGTTAAATGTATATTTAGCAAGACTTGTTAAGACAAATCTATTAATTCTGAAGCATTTAACAGAATTATAAAATATTTTCATATGCTTCAATTTTTTTCAATGTTTTAAAATAACTAACGCTGAATCTAAAATATTGAAACTTTTGAATATATAAATGATAGACTTTGAAATGGGAAAATAACTCATTTCTTATTGTAAAATATCTTTTTAAATAATTGGAAAGTTTTCGTAAAAATTAAAACGTATGCATCTTATTCTTAATAGGAAAAGAAATTCTAACAAAAAATTAAATCATAATACAGTAAAGAAAAAGTAATAAGAAAAGGGAATACAAACTCCTGAAAATCTTTCGATATTAAGCATCAAAATTTAATTGTAGGCTAGGAAAAATACATTTTTGAAGAGTTAAGATAAAAAAAAACGATTAATTAGTTTTGAATTATGCTTTAAAATTACGAAGCATTTAGTGTTTCAATAAATGTAATGTCCAGGGACTAAAGTGAAAATGGAGATACAACAAAATACAATTCTTATTTCTTTCCTTCATTTGATTATTCATTTATTTAAGCTTAAGATAATTTATCCTCATTATTTGTATAAAACTTCGAGTAAAGTGTTAACATGGAATTGGCCTTATACTTCTGCGCACAGCTATTTTTTTAAATGAATATATTGAAATTTGTCTATTTTTTGTCTAATAACTGATGCTGAAGCCACTACTATTATTAAAATTATTCACCACATAATAGACAACGATATACAATAAATTATTCATTTAAACGTAAAATTTACAGTTTATGCGTGGTAATAAACATTTAATTTTAAATGCAATTGATAGCTTAACGAACTGGCAGTAATTGCAAATCTATTCGTTTATTTTTTGCCTTAATCAATGTTTTAAGGTTCCTCTTGTTTGACGCCTTTCCCCTTTGCCCCTAGAACACTTAGAAAATGCAACTCGTTGCCGGAAAACCGCAAAACAATTGCTCAAAGTGGAACGGTGACAGATTTATTACTTCAGCCCCAGGAAGTAACTGTCCCTCAGCTTGAAAGAGTCCATGTCGTCCAGAGAGAGACACGTCGAGAAAATCTGATTACTAAAGAGGGTGCCTCTTGAAACGAGCTTGGGTGTTAAAGAGTTATATCCTACAATCTAGGGGAATAAATCTCAAATTTCCAAACTATAACAGCCATAATTTCATTATTTTTGAAATATTGTTAAAGAATAAGAACACGTTGTTCATTCGTATTACGTTCCATTTTTAATAATCTTAGGCTATCAGCTGTCTAAGGGATTTTTTAATAGGATTACCAAAATTACGAAAGTAAATTCAAATCTTGCGTAAATTTCAAGATACCTTTTATTTGTTGATCCCAAGAATTTTTTAAATATTAGTTTAAAAAAATGTTAGAGAATTCTTTTATATCATATTTTGTTATTTATAGAAGATTTTGTTAATTTATAGAAGATCCTGAAGTGCTCAATAGAACAAGTTAATATCCTACTTTATTTGGTGCTTATTGAGGAATAAATTTTTAAATCATTTGTGGCTGTTACATAACTATTTTCTTTACAGGTTGCCCTCACATGTTGATATTCACGGCAACGAAATGGCTGATAAACTGGCCAAAGAGGGTTGCTTTCAAAATACCCCAACTTCTACCAAACTAACCTATCAGGAGCTTTTCTCCGTCAAAAAATCTGCTATTACAAAAGACTGGCTGGTTCCTCCATCAAGTAACTGGTACAAGGGACTTAACCCAGGTTTCCTTCTTTCCATCTCAGGAGATAGGTCATCCCATACTTGCATTTCGCGACATGCCAGCGGACATTTAAAGTGTCTTAAATTCTCTGGGCGAAAGAAATCCTTACCCCTTTGTCCTAAATGCCAACTCTTCCAGGCCACTCCCTCTCACATCCTTGACGGCCTTGACCTCAGAGTAGGGGATGTTTATTCATCTCCTTGGACAGCCACCGACCATCTCAGAATCAACGGTTTATTTGATCTGGTCTGACTCTGACAGACCATGATGGAGATAATAATAAGAAGAAGACATAGCTATTTTATGTAACTGCCTTGAATTTTTTTAAACCAGAATTTAGTTGTTCCTATAAAATACCTTATAGTAGATTTAGCATCGGATTTACAGCCAATAACATATTACATTCAAAATCAGAAAAAAATATTGATATTAAAAATATCGATATAAAAGATATTAATTTATATCCATAACAATAATCTTAAACATCAGGTCATAGAAAGAGGGTGTTAAAATCGGAAAATTGCCTTCATTTAAAATTCTTAGAAATAATTGGTTCAAAGATTTTGAAGTCTCGCGACGTTTATTGGAGTTAATCGATCGACAAAGACAATGAACGTTGGTTATAGTTAAACTTTATGAGGAAACAAAGTAAAAGTTTTTATATTCGGACGAACAATGAAATTGGATTTTTTTATTTCCCTCCTCTATTTTCCAAAAAATCATTTAGTGCAAATATAAAGATCGTTTGATTATTCTGTGAAAAAATATTTTTATTAATGAATTTATAAAGATATGTAAATAATAAGTATATCTAAAAATAATAAGAGAAAAAAAAACAGCAGCAAAAAGATACATCACTTTGAGATTATTATTTGTGTGGTTGCTAGTATATTAATAGAAACAAAATAAATACTCTGTCTTGGATACAAGCTTTCTCAAGGTTTTTTCATCTACTTTTCAATTCCTACAATTAATTCACACTCTCGTTAATAAAATACTTTTTATTCATTTACTTAAGTAAAAAATTTTTAAAATTTGTATCGGTTGATACTTTATGTTAATAGAGTTTTTTCAAATATTAATTTATTAATTAAATGTATATAATTTTTTAAATACTTTAAATAGAGTTTTAGCAGTTTGTAATGCAAATTAAAGTCGTCAGGCAATAGCGCAAACAGTAAAATGCAAAGATTTTTAGTATTTTAAATTGAAGGTGAAATTTGATAAACTATTATCATGTCAGAACAGGATGTTGATTTTTGGATGAGGTTTTTGGCGTCAACGAAAATTCGAAGGCGAAAAATAAAAAAATCCGTAACCGAAAAATTGAAATTTTGTTATATGCACGAGTATTTCAAAAAATCAGCTTTTAAAAACGCGTTGCAATTACATTTACAAAAGCATTGATTAAAAGAAATAAATTAATGGCCACAGCAAATAAAACCTAGAAAAATGTAATTATATGAAATGAAATAAATAGAAAATGTAATTTTTTTAAACAACAAATGCGAGACAAAGTGTTTTGGATCGTTTGCAATACTAAAGTGACTTATTCAGTTAAACCATTAAAAGGAATAAAAATATAATTTAATTTGCACGAGTGCGTGGTGCTTGGCTGTTCAAGAAATGATGTTCTGACATGATACATTGAAATGAACATGGCAGATTTCATTTTAATCTTAGTAATAATTAATAAAAAGTAATTAAAATAAATCTTTTCTTTGTTGATCTAAGTAGAAATTGACTTAAATTTTATTTTATGTTACTTGTTTGATATAAACTTGGAAAATTTTCTACGAAGAAGATATAATATCTGTATAATTCAGGTTTTAAAGATTTTAATATATGTCTACGAAACGAATAAATATAAACTGCTATAGGCTACCATAAAGATTATATGCCCCATAAAAACATTTTATTCTTCACTTCAAGAGTCAGGTTCCGAGAATACGAGATCTTTTGGTCTCATGAATGTCAATCTCGCGAATGAATGATTTATAGGAAGAATTTTTCTTTATGAATCGCTCATGTATCTATTTTCTTTGAAATAAACTGTCAACGCGTATATTCTGAGCAAAAAGATACATTTCCGAAGTCGAAAAACAAGTATAGAATGAATTCGCTTTGGATCAACTAAAAGTTCAAATCAATATAAAAATAGAGCTAACGTTTCTTTTTTTTTTCGTCTGTAGAAAATTAAAAATAATAAATTTTGCTTAAAATGCAATGAATCAGACGATTTTTAAAAAAATAAAATATTGCGTTTTGAAATTAAAATATCGTTTATATCAATTTCATGAAAAATAAGATATTATATTATTTCAAGCTAAAATATTCTTATTTTATGAGGGAATTTAATAGAGATAAAATTAAACAAAAAAAATCAAATGAGCAAAATTCGTTGAAATTTGGAAGTTATAATGTAAATGTTGACGTTTTACATATTTTATAAATTATTATTTATGACATGATTATGTGTAATAATGCTTCTCGAATTACAATTTTATTTTTATTATTCTAAAAATAAAAATCAACCGAGAGAAAAAATATAAGCAATTCAGATCTGATAACATTGTAAAGTATAAAGAGATTTTAGTGTAAATTTTATTACAATTAATAATTAATTCTTTATTCATAAAAAACTGTGTTTGAAAAAGAAAAGAATTAAGATGAAATACTAGATTATTCCGAATCATCTTTAGTTAAAAAAAGGATTACAGTTTGATTTAAACACTTCGAGACAAAAATTTTAAAATCTATAAGTTAACTACTCCAGGTTTATTGAAAAGATCGATTGAAAAATTAGGGGTAAGTCACGTAAAACAGATAAATTGAAAGAAAAAAAAACTTAGAAAAATTTAGAAAATTGATGAAATGTTAAACATTTAAAAGCAGTTATGATTGTAACTGTAACAATTAACATATAATCATATGAAAATTCTTCTTTCAACGATTTTAAACAGAAATTATTACATAGATTATTTTCGAGATATTTATTCAATTAAAATTTAAGAAAAAAATTCTGATGTGTATTAGATTTTTCCCTTTTCTTTTAATTCAAAATATTTTTTTTAAAAATTTTATAAGATATTCACATAAGATTTAAAAATTATTATATCCAATAAGAAATAAAATATTTTTTTCAAAAGAAATTTTTAAGAATTTAGGATTTTGTATGATTAATTTTAACTGTAACACTGCCTTTTAAATAAACATAGGTTTTTAAAAAAGAAACAAAATATGTCGTTACTTTGAATATGATTGAATTAGTTCTAAAAATGTAAAACTTTAATTCAAATGGGGGATAGTGTATTATCTTTATAAACAAAATAATCATCCCAAACATTCCTTTGGAATTTAAAATCCTTCTTTCTTTTCTGGATTTATATTTCAGAATAATATCTGTAATAATCACGTTGTCAATTATAAAGTCAACCAATTGTCAATTATCGAGTAACTTAATTTTATTTCAGTGAATTCAGAGTTGATGGGAATCAGTTTTATTTCAGACGTACATATATCGTCATATTCTATTTAGATTAACCAATTAAAAACAAATGTAATTATTAGAGAAATCAAATTCTCAGCTTTGAAAATTAATTTCTTAAAGATACCTAATCTCATATCTATGACACTTAATTTACATTCTTGATGACATTTCTATGAATCAAACGAGTTTTCTTCAGTGCTTGAGTGAAAGAAAACAACGAAAACACAAAGGTTAAATTTGTTTAAATTTAATTAGGATTTTCGAAAGGTATCAATTATTTTAAACCCTGAAAACAATTCAAGTTAAGCGACTAATTAGCGCAGTAATAATTTAAAAGTTCTTTTTATCAGAAATGGAAACGAAAATAAAACACATGTCAAGAAATGAGAATCAAACAAACAAACAAAAAACGAACAATACAGTCATCAAAATTTTAATTAACAAGCGGCTTAAGGAATAGATAGTAAAAGAAATACTTAATGAGTTAATTTAGACAAGCATTGGTTATTTAGAAAATGTTTTTTTAAAGGGGGGGATGAAACCTCTTGAGATGTACTTAGCAAAGCGCCATCTGGGACGAAATGCTTTGAAATTTGGCGCCTTCATCAGTTACAATTACCCAAATCAAACTTCTACGGATTTATTAGCATTATTTGTCTCATTAAGTTTTCATTTCTCTTCTCTTTCATGTCTTTTTGTATTTCAATTACTCAAAAGTGAGCTTAGTTCAAGTAATTAATATAGTGAAAGTTTGTATTAGATAGTTTGTTAGTTTGATATTAAAAAAACAGTTTTCATAGCTGTAATAAGAAATAAATGTATGTACTTTTGCTTTAAACTGGGATGGATTCTTTATATATTCGTTTAATAAATTCTAAGGTGCATTAATGAAATTAGGATAGATATCTTTAATTAATTTTAGAGGTATGTAATGATCTGTTTTATAATATGGGTAAATTTTTGGCTTTAAAAGGTCATAAATAAAACTGCTAATTGTTTATCAAGTTAAAAGAAAGTTTATCTAGCAGAACTAAATATTCAATTTCTTTTCCCCACAAAATCATTTTTAAGATAAATTTTGTTATTATAAATATAAAACAAAAAATTAAGAGGTGATAATAAAACAATATGATTAAGAATTTATTACGAATTTAATTTTTTATTCATTAAATAAAAAAAGATAAAAATTATTTAATTTATTTTAAAGTGAAAAAATTCATTTTTTACGGATGATATAGAAGAATTTAGATTGATGACATTTGGAATTAAAAGAAAAAAAATGAATCTGCTAAAAATTAAACCCTCGAAAAAATTCGTTGGAATTAATTATATGTTCTTACATGTTCTATGACACTTCTTTGTATAAATGCTTACATATCAATCAATCAATATATCGTTATGGATAAAAAATAAAGCTAAAAAATAGTATTAAAAATTATAAATAGAGTTTATTCTGTTAAAATTCAGTGTAAATATTTACGAATTCTGTTAATCAAAATTAAGATGCATAGTATGGGTTTTAGAGCAGGTTCTGTAAATAATAATTAACTGGTTAATTTTTTTAAATTAAAATTTCTGATGGAAATATTAGCTTATATGACTTTTAGTAAACGTTGGAGATAACTAATTAAATAGTTAATTTTTGATTATTTAAAACTATGATTACGTATGTAGTAAAAATTATTATTTCATCTCTAATGTAATCAATTGATTTGACAAGATGTTATCGACATTTTAAATGAGTGATTTTATTAATTTACCTCTGAATTCCAGCTTACAGCATGTGATTTTATATTTTTTTAAAAACTGTTAATAACTTAAAGGAAAAGATAGAAAAAAAGCATTTAATATTACACATCATTATTCTATGATTTAAAACGAATTTTTCTAAATAATTTTAAGACAAAACATTATGATATTTAGATGTTTTTAATTAAAATTTAACAAATAAATTAAAACAAATAAGTTAAGTAAATAATTAAATAAAGTTAAATAATTAAATTGTTAAGTTAAATAATTAAAGCAAATAAGTTAAATAAATAAAAACCGTGTATTGTTATTTTTGTAACCAAATCTTTTTGCAAATTTTGTAACCAAATCTTTTTGTAAATTTTGCAACGAAATCTGGCAATATGAATAAATGGTTTATTTCTCACAGAAAAAATAAAATTTTCCGGAAATGGTACATTATAAATATTATTTAACATTAAAATACTAACAATTAAAATCTTTTTGATTCATATAGATAAATCTATGCATCTAAATTCCTCGTTGGTATTTTCTTTCTGAATAAAGTTCGATATTTTTGTTTTTCCTTTTTGTTACCAAAAATGTCCGATGTTTGTTCAACATAATTTTCTTCCAATTTAATTTAAATTTTAACACAGCAAATAAAGACAGTAATCACAGTTGAAAACTTCCTTATTTAAATAATCTCTTTTCAGACAATAGACTTATTAGAAAAATTCGCATCCACAAGTTCCACCAAACAAATTTCCAGAATAATTTCAAGTGGAACGCCATTGTTTTGCTTTTTTAGTCAACATGTCACAGCATTTTCGAATTCCTTGACGGCGCCATTTTAATATTTCCTTTTCCAACTTCAAGAAGTCTTGAAATTCTTATGAGAAATTTTGTATCGAAATCTGGAAACCTGTCAATGGTTAAACAAACGATTTCTGACAGCTCAACACATATTAAATAAAGTATTAAGAACGGAGAAAATAATTTTGTCTTGGAAGCTTTTTGATGTTCTTTACTGAATCATTTATAATTAAATGTTTTGATTCAATAAGCTAAATAACACATATGTTTGCTGATTCGTCACGATCGTTTGAAAGTAAAATTCAGAATTAATTGGAAATGTTCGCGTAATTTACTTCCAACAGAAATGAATCAATTGAAAAGTAGTTTTGATTAATAAACAAAAGAGTAAATCTTTACAATTTTTTTAAAAAAATAGATTTTGAGCAATCTTATGTGTGACTCGAATTATACCAATAGAAACTAAAATTATATTTTCTTATTTTGGATGATAAATATAGTTTTAATTCTAGTTTGAATAATTTGTAATTTAGAAGGAAAAATTATTAGAATTCTGTAAATATTTAAAAATAAATTATTGGTAATTGCATCCGGACTAATATACATTAAATTAACCAGTACAATTATATAAATATTTTAAAAATATCCTATAAACTATACATACTTTTTAATAAAATCGTTAATTAAAATTTTTCTTAAGTTCTGAGAAGTTTTTTTTTTCACTTTTGTTTCATTACGTTTGACTTTCTTCGTGATAGTAAGAATAGAATTATATAATTCATTATTCCATATTTCCAGATGCAACCGAGTTATGACATTTTATGTAATTATATATCCTATACAATACATTTTAAAACTCTCAGAATTTAATTATGTGGAAGTTCGAAGTTCTAATTAAATCACATTTTGAATTAACTTTAGGGGCTCGTTATATGAAGGAATTAAATTGTTATTAAATATGAAAATATAAAAAATGGAATTATTAAATAAAAACAATTTAAAAAATTCTGTAAATAAAAATATAATTTTAAAAATTGTTTTTAATTTTTTTAAAAAATTATTTCTTACTTATTTGAAAATATAATTTGAACAAGTAAGTAAATATTAAAAAAAAACTTTTAAAGAAATATTTCTGTACTTGAACTATTCGTTTATTTTTAAATTTTTTATTGAATTTTTTAAAATTAAAAGTTTAATATTTTTCAGAGGTAAACTCTATTATTAAACATTCGAATGAAATTAGGTTCTACAACGGATAAGCCAGACTTCTACCCTTGGGTTTTCAAGGGCCCATACCCTCAAAAGCCACTGCACCATTTCTTACTTTGTAAAGCGGAATACGAGAACAAAAACTACTACAAAAATAATTATTACACTTTTGAAATTGCATTGATCTCAAATTACTAAATGAAATCAATTTAAAAAATCACAAAAAGTATATCACATTATAACTACCTCTTTTCCTTCTACTTAAAATTAATTTTTGGTTTTAGCATTATTCATTGTTCTTTTTATTTGCTTTATTAATGAGAAAAATCTAATATGAGAGCTTATAAATTGTTAGATAACGCATAAAAAGTTAAATATCGATGTTCAAATTTTTAGGCATAATCACAAATTTACAATTCAAAGTGTTTGTCATTAGAATATAGAATTCTGAAGTGTTAAAAGGATTTTTACATGATATTGTAACATGTTGTGTGTAACATTGTAACATGTGATATTGTTTACATGATGGTGTAATATTGGCTGTACTGTATAAGTTACATAAACCATAAGGCAGCCACTTTCCTTTCCATGGCGACTTAAAGAAACGAAAGATCATAAAATGTGCTTGTAATGGGCAATGTCCACATTTCATTAATTTTACTATATAAATTATATGAAAAATATCACTTCGAAACTATTTGATCCATTAGTTGATACAAAAATAGATTTGATCGATTAACTGCTGAAATATTTACTTTTTTCCTTTTCAATTTGATTTATCATTTATGTCAATTAATCGATCTGAGGTCATATGCTTTGTTAAACTTGAAGAATGGTCGCAGTTACACTCCACTCGAAATGAAAAATCTAGCAATCATTTTAGACATGGAATGGAGTTTAAATTCTTTATTCTGAACTAATGCTTCTTTTGATTGATTTGCAATGACGCCTATGTTCCCAAACTAGATTTAAAATTATCCCTCCGAAAGAATTGGAAGAGATTGAAATTTGTAGTCATAAATTTCTGTTGTATGCAACTGAATTAAGAATACAAAGTAGATAAAAAAATAAATGAAAAAATTAATAAAAATTGAAATCTACGATTGCAAATTTCATGCACGATCGCAAGTTATCACGTGAGAGCATTATTATTTTTAAGTGATTATTTGTCTTAGTTAATTTAAGTCACTAACCAGTTTAAACTCGTTTGAAAAAACTACAGGACTTCTCTCTCTCTTTCTCTCTAATGATAATTTTTTAAAACTTTCATTTCATTTTTTCTAGCTGACAAACTAAGTTTTGGAGTTCGACCGATTTAAAGATTTTAAAAAAAACTCAGTTATTTCGGCGAAAAGTTCACTATTACTGGAAGCTATTGTGTATGTGGTAAAATACAATGAACGTAGGTAATGCAGATTGATATTAAAATTGTATTCAAATATTTACAGTATTTTGAGAAATACAAGAAGTAAGAATGCGCTTATAATATCTTTAAAGAACAAATAAAATTTCCGTTTTACAAAAATGCGATAGTTAAAACTGAAAGAGAATTAAACACACACACACACACACACACACACACACACACACACACACACACACACACACACACACACACACACACACACA
>JAOUZG010026641.1:6784835-6808376 GCA_026289955.1 Argiope argentata | reverse complement strand
ACACACACACACACACACACACACACACACACACACACACACACACAATAATCTTCAAGGCGCGAGATTAATTATTTAAAAATAAGAAATCATAAACAAACTGGAAGATGAGGTCATTTCATAGAAACGACAAACAAAAAGCATAATAACTTTCATTAAATAATTCGAACAATACTGGAAAAAAAACCTGAAATGTCATGGGTCAGATGACACGCTATCTACCAATGAAAAAACGAATATTTTTTTACCCGAAAATTTCAGACATCAAAACTTTCAAAACAAAACAACATCATGTTCTCACATGACAAAAAGAGTTCGATGTTAAAGACGAAGCTGAAATTCTGTACAGAGACAAATATTACTTAAAACGAGTCAATGCATGGCTGAAGTATCTTTAAAATCTTTAAACCTCTGAAAAATTTTGAAAAATTGGGACTTTTTGTAAGCAAGAGCAAAGAATAAATGTTGTTCAATATGATAAAGATAAAAGTGTTTAAGAAAACCCTCTAACGAACGCCGAAATTAGTAAGGTATTTGGTATTTTTAAACACGGCTTACCAAATAATCTAATTATTAAAAGAAAATTAAAATTACAAATACATAAGTGAACTGTTAAGGAATAAATGTCGACAAACAAAAATTAATGATAATTATAAATAGCCAAATAGCTTTAAGTAGGCATTTTATTCTTTTTCCTTGATGTGATAAAAACACTGTTCATTTTCTCAATTAGGTTATTACTATCAATCGCTGAAAATTGTCCATATCTTAAATTTCGAAATGATCGATAAATCGACACTTATTGTGCTCCTTTTTTGTTTAACACACTTAATTTGAACACTAAAAAAATTGAATAATTTTTAACATTTAAAGATATTTTTAAAATTATAAATTATTCAACGCAAAGATATTCAAAGTCAAATTATGGAATATAAGAAATATATTTCAGCCAGAGAATTTCTCCTAACTCATTTTCATTAAATTCTACGTAAAATTCGATGGGAAAATAACGCATTTAACAGAACATTAGAAGACAAAAAAAATTGTCGATAAGTAGAAAATAGGATTTGGATTATAAAACAGAAAATCGATTTATTTAAACAAAAAACGAACAAAATCAATTTTATTTTAAAATATTAAGATACTTTTATCTCTCATAGCTTTTATATACTATTTAAATCTGCATTTTTCAAAATCTAAAATGCAGAGATTCTAGATTCACTTTTTCCTTAATGTAACGATAATGTGATTAGTCTTATCGAATTAAACAACTAAAACTTTCCTCCTGGAAGTAAAATCTGCAAATTACAGAAACAATCATTTTTCATGTTTAAAATTTAATCCAAAAAGACCTTTTCCGCCATTTTTTCGTGTCCTTCTAAAATTAGTAACATTACTTTAGATGATTTTCCAACTTTTTATCGGAAAATAATAAATTGAATTTGTTATATGATAGCTTGGCGCCATTTATATAATTGGATTTCTTAATGCAATTTAGGCTTAATTCTTTCTTCACTGAAATCCGCTACTTTTTCTTTATTTAAACAATTTAAATGTAAAGGTAAGATTTTATGAACTACAAAATCCTATTTTCTTTTTTATTCTTTTTTTTCCCTGACAGGTATTATTGGGGGTGCTTTATTTTAGGATTTTGATTTCAATATGGGTTCAATTATGTAAAAAATAAAGAATCGGAAAAAATATTGGTTCAAGTATCCAGTTTCTTTTCGGGCTTCGAATTTCAAAAATTGATAAATGGTATCTTTTTTTAATTGTGTCAGCTTTACAGCTTAAGAAAAGATATTACAAAGAAGACGTTATTTTAAATTATCGATTCTTTCCAATTATTTAAGGATTAATGCACCCGTTGTTTGTAACTTTCAGCAACCGAAGAATTTTAGTTCTTGAATACAAATTTGGAACATTAGTCTTGTATTTGATTTTTTTTAAATACAATGTTTTACGATTTTAAAGGCTGTAATATTTTACTAGTATTTGCCGATATGTTACAAAAAAGACAAATAATTGATGAGATGTATGTATGATCAATAACAGTAAAAGTAATTGATAAAATATTTGCTCATTTATACAATTTTTTTCTCAGTCGGTTGGCTTCAAAATCTTGAAGGGAACTTATAAATTCATCTAACGATGTTTTTTTTATAGAAGATACCTATCAATAAATTTATTTTATCAAACTATGTTGAATAATTTAAACTTATTTCTTCAGCTATTGAAAAAAATAAGACATTATTTAAAATTCTACCATTTTTTTTATTCTTGACGTATAAACTCCTTCTGTGCCAAAAAGTATACCACAAGGCTTAAAGGTGTAAGCCATTTCACAATTAACAGTAGAATAAATTCCAAATATAAAGACATATTCACAAATGCAAAGAAAAAAGACGGAGAAGGCAAAAACACAAAAATACTCAAAATTACTCACATACTAACGGAAACACACATAAGATATATAATAAAAATGAAATTCTATATACAGAAGCACCAAATACTTATTTCAAATTTAAAATCCCCCCCCCCCAAAAAAAACATCCCTTGAAAACTAATTTTTGTATATAATATTTACTTATATTTCAGGAATTTCTGTCCAAAACGTTCAAGTGGAATTTTTAAGGGAATAAAAAAATGCGAACAAGAGTTTAAGTCGGTATACATAATCAACAGTTTTTTTTTACTATAAAAAAAGAAAGACTTCCAACTGAATGGAGATATCTATCTCTATAACATTGGCACTGAAACACACATCATTCGATTTTTATTTCTTCATGCATACGGAGATGTTGAAATTAAAAGAAAATTCTGAAAACTAATGCTATGAAATTTAAGTATAGTTACTAAATTCTTTGAACTATTCAATTCGATAACGAGAATTCCTCAAAAGCCTATTGATTTAAATCAAATCTACCTAATATTTTCCCAAAATATTATATTTGAATAATTTAAATATAAGTAGAAAAAGTAATAATTAAAAGCATTTTCAAATTAAGAGGTGAATAAAAAAATAAAGTGTCTTCCTTGATTTGGAATATACGGAGATATATTCCAAATCAAGGAAGTATGGATATAGTATATATATATAAAGTAGTATATATATATATATATATATATATAGTATGGAAATAGTATGCATTACATAACAAGAGACTGTAACAGCAAGAGGCGCTCATTTCAGCTTAAAATTGCTGATGATCAGCGACCTTATTCATGGCAAGTTCCATTAGTAACAACTACTACTACAACACGTGACGCCATCCTGGCACAGAGGTAGCGAGCCTTCCTCGTAATTTGGGTATCCCGGTTTCGAATCCGGTTCGGGCATGGTTGTCCTGTGTACTATCTGTGAGGAGTGTGAATGTGTTCTGTGTACTATCTGTGCAAGCGAATGTGATGAGTGTGTAGCCAAGTCGTGCTCTTGGCCCCAGTTGGCGCTACTTCAATAACAAGAGAAGTTCATTTCGGCTGAAAATCTCTAATGCATCAGCGAGTTTGACCATAGCAAGTGCCATTAATAACAACAACAACAAGTCCCTGAGTCCTGACATAGGGGTAGAACGCCTTCCCAGTGATCTGGACGTCCCGGTTTCGATTACCGATTCGGGCATGGTTGTGCTTCTATGTTCTATCTATGAGGTGTGTGGATGAGCCCTCCCCCAGTAAAAAGTAGCTGTGCAAGCGACTGTGATGAGCGAGTAGCTAAAGTCGTACTCTTGGCCCTAGTTGGCGCTTCTACAATTCAAGAGACGCTCATTCGGCTTAAATCGCTGACAACCTCAGTGAACTTGTCCGCTGGAAGTGTCATAAGAAACAACATAAAATGACATGCTTCTGTGGTATAAGCACCTATGCTCCCAGTGCTTATAACGCTGATTTATCTAATCAATAGTATGAGCATAAGAAAGTACAAAATAAATAAATAAGTGTGAGAGGAAGGGAGATAGAAAAACACGGCAAACTATCCGAGGAATCTTCCTAACCAACCCCATGGAAATTATATCATTGACAGTTTCATTAATTAAATGATAGAAAAAAAATACTTAAAAACTTTTGACAATGGATTTAACTTACAGAGAAATATTTATATTCATAGACACAACTTCTCTACATTTTTGAAGCTGATTGCTGTGAGTAAAGTAAATAAAGATACTAATTAACGAGAAAAAAAAACTAAAAAATGGTAAAAACTTATCATTAACACAGTAGACATTTATTTGGCATACATAACACATAAGTAATCACTGTATATAGCATACAAATTGTTAGTTACTATCTGGGTCCCATGGTTTTGATTTCAGTTTTCTTTGCATGATCTTAGTTGGTAGATGAGTTGATTTAGTTGGTTGATTTTGACGAGTGACAATTTGATTTTAGCTATTAAGAGGTGTTGAGATTTGTAAGTATAATTTATTGTAGCTTGAATCGGATTTTCTATATTCACATTAAAAAATCATACAAATACATCAAAAGGCGGATTTTTAAATAGGCATATGCCTCATGGAAAAGGCTGCAAACAGATGAATTCAAAATGTTTCGATCATAATTTCAGCCTATTCAAGCAAAGAATAAACTTAAAAAAAATACAAATTTAATGAAACATACAATATTAAGATAATATTAAAAATTTACTTCATCATAACGATACTTTTTTTTTTGTATTATTTATATTTGAGTCAAAATGGGAGCCAAGGATATTTGCTTAAAATTTTGGATATTTTCTCACGTAGAGAAAAATATTTAAAATGAATGACAGGGTAAACTTAATTTAAGCATCGAATGGTTTTATTTTTTGTCCCAAAAGTATCTGGTCTGATATTTGTGATTTGTATACAAAATTAAAAACAACTGAGCATTAAAAGCTGAATTTTCATAAAGACATTTTTAAAATATATGATTAAATTTGTTTAAAATGTTGTTTACATTTGCGGATCAACAATACAAATTACGTAAGTATTTTTGAATACATGACATAGTTTATTTAAAAAATTGTAAATATTTAAATGAAATAAATTGTTCTATAAGGGAAAAAATGGCTTATCTGTATTATAATAAATCTTAGAGGGAAATTTAATCTTAAAATGAAAAAAAAACAGTCATAAGCTAATTCGATTCCATTAATTTTTTTACTTTCAGACAAATAAGTATTATTTATAAAAATATAATATATTCTAATTCTTTTAATTCATTTTTACTTAAAATTTATTTTTACATTTAAATCTTCTTCGCTAGTAACCGAATTTTTTGAAATTGCACTAGTGTCGAATTATACTTTCTTTTGATCAAAATAAGAAAAACAGGAAGCTGGTATTATATTAAGGAAGTTTTTTCTTAATACTGGTTCAAATTTTTTGAAAAACTATTTGGACCGATTAATTAAATTGCCGTAAAACTAATTAGTTTTTTTTAAAGAATAAGCTTTTGTCATTATTCAGGCAATATTTACAAGCAACTGCTCACGTGATTTAAAAAATGTAAATGTATCACTCTAATTTTTAATTTGCTTATTTTAGCATTTATTTTTAAGGATTTATTTCCTCTGAAATCCCCGCTATTTGAATAATTCAAGGTAATATTTTGGAAGCAATTTATAAAATGTAGTGCAAAACATTTAAAAAGCGAATGTAACATCTTTGTGTGCTATGATTTCTAAAATAGTTAGTTTCAAAATATAGATTCAATTTTCTAAGTCATTTATTCATTAAATATGTTAATAATTTTTTAAAAACTTCTTTAAATATAATAGAGCCCAAAATTTTAAATGTATTTGCTATTTTTGAAGAGTCAGAATTATTTAAAAGAATTACTTCAAGTCCATTCATTTAAAGAATGTCTCAATATAATTTAAATCAGTATATATTCTTTTCTTTAATTTGAGATCCAAATACAACAGACGAAGAAAAATATGTAATGCACCGCTTTAAGAATATTGATTAAAATCTTTTTTATTTGAGAAAAAAAATCAAAATTATAAATTCTGTTTAATGATTATTAAAGCTAACTGAATTTATTAATGATGAAATAAAGTATCCAGTAAGTTGTTAATAATTAGTCAAAGAAAAGGGAAAAGGTTTTCTAATCTAAATTTAAAGCAAAAATACAATTCTGCTGTTAAAAAAATTGTCAAAAGATTTTTAATCCAATATTTAAAACAAAAATACAATTCTACAATTGCAAAAATTTAATC
Source organism: Argiope argentata (assembly GCA_026289955.1). NCBI lineage: Eukaryota > Metazoa > Arthropoda > Arachnida > Araneae > Araneidae > Argiope > Argiope argentata. Next base: position 6,802,177 of record JAOUZG010026641.1, on the reverse strand, counting down.
AAAAGATTTTTAATTCAATAAAAGAAGATAGAAGCATAAAAGTAATTTAAAGAAGCTTTTATAGTTATGGTTCTATAGCGTTTTGTTGTTGTTTAATCAACGTCTTATTACTTTACAAACAAAAACTATTTTAACATGTTTCATACCAAGCAATAAGATTTTATAAAATAATAAATCTTGTTTACTGGATTGTGATTTTTTTGTAAAGAAAAATGTCTTCTTCAGACAAAAAATATCGTAAACAAAGCAAACACTATATTTTTTGAAAAAATGAGCAAAATTTGCATTCTTTATTAAAACAAGAGTACACATATTTACTGAAAGAGAGGAGATCGTTAAATAAATTAAGCCTGTTTGCTGACGACGAGATAATTTAAAACACCAATGGCAACATGCTTTTGTGGAAACACCCTGTTGATGTCTCTTTTTATTCCGATGCGTAATTTTTTTCCCCTTGGCGTGAATGGCGTCAAATTGTCGCGCCAGTCTGTTCTTTTTCTTTCCCTCTCGGGCATTTTATATTTTTCAAACACTGTTCTGATGGATAAACCAGTGACAATTTGTGGAAGATCAATTTTCTCCGGCTCTTTTGCCGCTTGAGTAACTTAACAAAAGGGATGCTTCTTTATCTCTTAAGATTTCGGAATAAATATGGCCAAAGAACGGTTTTCAATATAAAAGACAAACGCCAAAGGCATAAGGAATCTGAAAGCGTCGCATCGCCGTAGAATTGAAAGCCGTAAAACTGTCTGATTACCGCACCCTGTTTTGATTTACGATTTTAAGATATTTTTCTTCTGAAATAGATATTTTGTTCCACTCAATGGAATATAAAAGGGATCATTTTTATATTTAAAATGGCGATGATTGAAAAAATAATTTCATTCGTTTCTTTTCTTGCTCTGATGTATATCGATATTCTGCATAAAAGAATCTATTATGCTAACAATTATTTTTGTTGAATTATGTATTATTAATTACATATTTATGAATTATTTCTTACCATGGATACACTAACCAATTTCTCTAAGTTATAAAGAACTTTTTTACTTTTTATTCATCCATTCAAGTTCAAGCAAAATTTTTAAAACTTGTATTGGATGACATTTGACGCTAAAACAGTTTTTTTTAAATATTAAATCTTTAATTTTTTTATTAATTAATAAAAAACTAACATTCTTGCCAAAAATCTTCATCTGCCCACGGCCACATAAGTAACAAATTCAGTTTGTTTTTTTTAATGAAGTTAATATGTTATCAGCCAATTATTTCGAAGGATTCTGTTTATTTTCTTAATGTTTGAAGCATTTAAAATTAAACATTGGTAATTGATCAATTTTTTGGATTAATTTGAAGTATTTTCGCATTAAAAAATACGAAAATTAAAAGTTTCTAATCTTTATTACCTTACCCCAACAGGCGTAGAAATGCACGCTTTAGCATTGCTCAATTGGAGTTGAAAATTGAAAGCAGCATAATTTTTTAATCAATTATTTATATTATTTGTAATTATCTGCCTGATAGTTGCCTGGTTATAGCCTGATTGGTGGAGCGTTGGATTCGCATCTCTTGAGCTGTGAGTTCGAATCCTTCAGCCGTAGACTCTCCGTGTATGTGTGCGTGGTTGACGCAAGTTAAATCTGTCGTAGTCACAAAGTCCTCCATGTGGAGAGTAATACCACTGAGGAAGTAGTGGCTCAGAGGTGATCGTTCTCTGCTCTCAGATCTAAATTATGAACTGTAGATGCATGAAATGCATCAGTGTAGTTCGTCCCGTAAAAAGGGTTTGTGACGTGTGTGAGCTAGAAGTCTGACTTCTGCCCTCTGGTAGTTAGGGGTCTTCACCTTTAGAAACTACTGTATTCCTTCTTCCGTTGTAAAGCGGAGCACGAGAACAACAAAAATGATTATTTAATAAAAAAAAGTAAATAAAATAAAACGTTTCTTTGTTAACCTAAGTAAAATTTGTTTTTAAAAAATTATTTTTTATATTCCTTGTTGGTAATTAACCTCATGATAATGAATTTCAAACGAAAAGATTGAAGAAAATTATCGTTTTATCTTAGAGAATTCATTTAAAAATAAGATTATGTGCAAGAAATTTTTTATGTAATGTAAAGTAAAAACTACCCTTAATTTTTATAATTTTCTCTTTTGACCTATTTTAATGGAAAATACTCCAGTTCATTAATTATTTTTTAAATTTTTTTAAATATTTTTCTATTATTAAAACGATACAGTCTTTTATCCCGAAGAAAATCTAATCATCTCAACTAACCATTTCTTAAAAGTTTCTCCCTTCAGATACAGTCATACTATTGACTCCTTGGCAGAGTGAGTTTAATTTAGTAAGAACAACATCTAGTTTTGAAGTTAGACGGCAATTTCGGAATTAGTTTGGCAAAATGAGTTTTGTGATTCTGAAACAGTGTCACATAATGAGCTCGACACCTCTCCTAATATCCCTCTTCAGTTTTCGAGTCAATCCACTAAGTCAAATATACGAGTGAATTGGGGCTTTATTAACTCATTTCCTTATATCGAAACCGTGACTGAAGCATCAGGAAAAGGCAACGATAAACTCTTTCTTAAGCAGCTTAAAGGAATGATTTCGGATTTTTGTTCACTCTTAAGACGAAACTTTAATTCTGAGAGTGATTAATCAAACAATTTACACACTTTTGAGAATGATTAATCAAATATTTTTTTCTGGTGTAACAGCTATAAGAAAAAGTTATACTATCTGATTGTTATCAGGTGTAAAAGATAATCGCTGTTTGTAGAATTTTATTAACGTTTATATAAATTTTTGGAGAATTATACTTATACTTTAAACTTAACATCGATTTAACATGAAAAATAAATTCCTTTTAACTTCTTTTAAAGAAGTTATAATTGGAAGGAAGATAAGGAATTCTTTTTAAAACCTTAATTCTTTTCTTTTTCTATGATTTTATACAAATTATAATTTTTCAGTAAATAATAAAACTAAATAAAATGTAACAGATTGAATGTTGTTGCTGTTGTTATTAGTGGCATCTCTCATGGACAAGCTTTGTAAAGGCATCTACGAGTTTTAAGCCGAAAAGAGCGTCTTTTGTTTTTGAAGGAGCGCCATCTAGGGCAAAGAGTACAATTTAGCTACTCACTCATCATAGTCACTTGCACAGCCCCTTTTTACAGGCAGGCGCATTTATACACCTCACAAATAGAACACAGAAAATCAACCATACCCAGGGCCTGACTAAGGCAGGGGCATACGGGGCAGTTGCCCCGGGCCCTCATATGATTGGGGGCCCCAAATCGAATATAAATATTATTTTACGTTTCTTTCTTTAATGAATCTTCTTCATTACTAAAGTAGAGAAGCAGAGGGGGGAAAGAAATTTTTGCCTCGGGCCAACTTGGCTGTCGGGCCCTGACCATGCCAGAACCAGGATGTCCAGTACTCTATGCCAGAACTCCAGCAACAGATTAATGATAAACTTGATATATTTTATTTTTTTTAAAATAAAATCGTCTTATATGGAATCGTAATAAAGGGATTTTGCAATATATGAGCTTCCAGTTTGTTGTAGATATTTTTAAGCAACAGAACAATTTATTAAACGGAATTTCTTCTTTTATTTGCTAAACTGAACTATCATATTTTGAAATATACAATAATAAATGCAGAGAAAAAAAACATCATTTCACTTACATGCACAATGATATTTGGATATCACAAATTATTTATAATTCAGGTTATAAACTTAAATTATACTCTTTTCAATTAACTTCAAAATTAATACTCTAGTTCTGAAATATTAAAAACTCGATAAAGGGAATTTAAATTAAAAGAAAAGCAGACAGGGACGCGTTTTTTATGGAGTTATTTTGGCAAAATACTGGAATATTTTAACATAGATTATATACACGTGTTTGATTGCGTTGTTTCTTGTTTTTATTCATTTTGGTTCATTAATAATACTTTTTTTCTGACACTAAAATATGAATAAATTCGTCTTCTTTCTTCTTGGAGTTTTTTTTCTAAAAATAAACTGCCGAAGTGTTTTTAAGACTTGTTTTATTTTAAGCTAGAACAAGAAATTTAATCTATCATTTTTTGGTAGACGGAGAAAAAAAAAGCTTTGAACTTTCTCTGTGTGTTATATACAACGTCGATAAACTTTAATCTCTTTCATTCATTTTTTTTACCTAACGAATTTTTTAAAGCGAAGATGCAGGATTTTTCTTTAAGATAGAGAAATATTTGCCAAACTGAAAATATCTTCGAAAGAGGGAAGAATAAATGCATTTTCATCGTTTTTTTATGTTACGTAGAAAAAATAAATAAATGCTTGTCCAATGCCATTTTTTTTTATTTTATAATCTTAGAATCTTAAATATTTCTTTACAAAATTACTTTCATTGCATCTCTAGAAATAAATAAAAAAAACCAAAATAGAGAGAAGTTTAGGTTTGTAAATTAAATATTACATTAGTTATTTGGGAAATTATATGTAAAACTTGATATACGTGTAAATATTTATATTCACATATTACATTTTTGTTACCTCTTAATTCGAAACTGAAATTCCAATTCTGAAAAATATAAGTACATACTTTCAAAGTTATCAAATGAAATTTCATATGTGTTTGCTTATCATTTGAATAGAAAAATGGTTTTCAGTTTGTGATCTGATGATAAATAAATGTTTGAATAAAAAACATTTTTGATCATTTAATGCGTAGAAGATAAGAACATTATTAATGCAGTTCATTAATACCAATAAGATTTGAAAGCATATTTTGGATTAAGTTCATTCAAAAGGCATTGAAATTACATGGAAGCTACTTTGAAGCGAATCCCAAGCCGCTTTGATTGGTAGTCTATTTTTCAACTTCACCACCAAATAAATTTCTACTAGAAAAGCTTATTTGAATTAAAAAATAATAATTTCTTTTGTGTATTTATCTGATTGGAAATTATGTATATGTAGAAAGAAATAATTTTTTTCTGTTACAAAATAGCCTAAAAATATTTATTTTTTTCTCAAAGTGTTTGATTGAAATTTTTTTTGGACAAAAAACTTTTTAAAAATAATATAATATGCGAGTACATGTAATTAAAGTGAGCTAGTGATATAAACTTAACATTATAGCAATAACATGCAGAGTTCTCTTTGCAATAACAATAAAAAAATTGTATTTCGTGTACTAGAAACTTTAACAAATGAATAATAATACAGAGTCTGGAAATTGCATTGTTTCTTGGGAATAAATAAAATGAATTCAACAGATACATGTTAATTGCAAAAGTTGTAGTATGAAATTTTGCAATGAAAATAATTTTAGTTATGCTTTCCAAAATTAAAAAAAAATGTTTTGCAAAAAAGGTTTAAAAAAACAATATCTTCATATCATGGGAATTTCTATAAGTTATATTTTTTCAAAGTTAATTTATGAGTTTCTGATTTCTAAACTAATGGATATAGTGTATATCTGTAATTGATGAAAATATTCTGTTTTTCTGAGACTAAAATTGATAAATCTAATTTTTTGATAGTGCAAACTGGTTGTTGTTTTTAATATTTATTGCTTACAAGGATTTTACCGAGATAATGATATTTATTATAATTAGTTGCTGTATTTTATAAAAAATTAGCAAACATTTTCTGAAAGATTATCAAAAAAATATTATATATTATGTTTTAATTAATTAAGTTAAGTTGATTTTTTTTGTTATTGGCCTAATATTTTATAGCATATTCAAGTGAAGTTCATAATGATAATGCATTTTATATTTTAATCATGGATATTATTCAACTTTGTGAAATTTCATTTATAGATATTGCTATAAAAAGGGTCCCAATAGAATTTTCGAATTTTTTTCATTGTTATCTTAACTATGTGTATTTATATGTATTAAATAATTTTGAAACAGTTTTCATTGATTACAAAAATTGATTCAATTTTTTCCAATCATTTTATTAATGAAAAATTCATGAAATTAGTACACTTCTTTCTTCTTCTACACTTTATGGCATTAATTATTTTTATAAATGAAAGAGATTAGTTGTAATATGATAAATAATAAATATGACAGCCCGACAGACTGATTTTTTGTTCAAAAATTTTATAGAAATCTACAGGTTTGATATAAATATCACATGTCAAATATCATCCATCTAGCTCACAGTGTTTATGAACTATCTTTTGCCAGACGGACAAACATAATTCCAAAAATGTGTTTTTCTGTCTCAGGGAGATCTAAATTGTGGGGATTCATCGAAATAATGAGGTTTTTTTTTTATGATTGCAATATTTTTTGTTTTTGTGCTAGATAATACTAAAAAAAGTGTAAAAGAGAAATGAAATTTACAATCGAAAATTTCAAGTTATCATGTGAGAGCATTATTATTTTTTAAATTATTATTTGTCTTAATTAATTTAAATCATTAAGTAGTTTAAACAAAATTAAAAAACAATACTGGGAACAACAAGTCAACTGTTTAAAAATGCATCTGCTTTCAAAGAAGCATACATAATAACAATGCAATACTGGTAAAAGCAGGTAAAAATGCGATTAAAAGATGTTGATGAATATTGCCATTTATGCTTTATTCATTGCCTACGAGATTTCGAGCTTCATTTGTTTGTTGCCTTCAATTATTCTAAACTCTAACGAAAACAACATCATGTTCTCATATGATAAAAAAAACAGTTATGAAAACTATAAAATTGTTGTTCGAGTATGACACAAATACCATCACAAGAACTTTTCCTTTCGCTCGAATTGTTTTCGTAAATCAACGTTCCTTTTTCTCACGGAAATAACTCTAACAAGCTTGGCTACAACAAAACAATCATCAATACCAAAAAGACTTCTTTCTAAATGAATAAACTTAGAGATCTCTATTTTTAATGTCAAAAATGCAGCATCCCTTCAGGCTAGACTGCTACTGTAAAATGGATTGATTCGAAAACGGATTGCTGTTGCTTTTTTATTTGACAGAAGATTCATTCGTGTGTGAGGATTTCGGGATATGTAACCTCGAGCGATAAGATTCACAGATTGTGCCGTTTATAGCATTTTGTTATGTCACAAATATCACGTTTCGTAAACATAAATATCGTTAAACACAAATGTTGCTCATTTTTCAAACAATCATGCGGTTACAACGAGTATGATGAATAGCTATGTTCTAAACAATATGGAGAAATAATTATTTGTTTTAAGAAAATCATATCTCGGTGGTATGTGTTTCAGATTGAAATATTCTACATCTTAAATATTTGGTTTTATGATAAATTCTGGATTTTTGGAGACGAAATTTTGTATGTAATTATATTCTCCATGTTAATGCATCATCTTAATTATTCCAGATCTTTTGTATGAAGCAGTGAAGCCGAAAGAATAGAAAATGAGATGCGCTATTCAATCTAAAGCTAAGTGTTTACATGTTAGAAAGCTGTGGAATTTTATTTTATAATTAAATTTGAACAAGTATGAAAATAATACCTAATTATGAGAAAAAGAAAAAGTTCGCGAGGTTACAAGATGGTATTTTTAGATATTTTGATTTAACTTTAAGTCAATATTAATTCCTTATTTTAGAAAGGCTAAAAAATGGCGTTCCATTTTCAATCTAATTGGTAGCCCACAGTACTACTATTATGATCAATATTTGATAAATATAAATCCAGTAAGGCAGGTAATAATTTAACATAGGATTTGGAAAGAAGTTAAAAGTTTTATAATAATTGTTGTGTTGTTGTTACTTATGGCACTTACCATGGACAAGCCCCCTGCTGATACAGCAGCAGATTTAAGCCGAAAGGAGTGTCTCTTGTTTTAGAAGTAGCGCCAATAGGGCCAAGGGTACGACTTAGCTACACGCTCACCACATTTGCTTGCACAGCTTCTTTTAGTCATAGTCACACATCTCACAGATAGCACACAGAAGAAAAACCATGCCCGAACCGGGACTCGAACCCGGGATTCCCAGAACACGAAGAAGACGCGCTACCTCAGTGCTAGAAAGCTGGCTTATAATAATAGTGACAATAATTAATGAAATAAATTAAAAACTTTAAAAATAGCATTTAATAATTATTTATGAAACGAAATATTTTTAAAAACATTTAATTGTAATGTTAAAAAGAAAAAAAAATTCTGATCAAAATTTTCGTGTTCAAATCATAATCGTTAAAGTAAGTTTAGCAATAATGTATGGGAAAAATAGCAATACTGTGTGCTAAATATTTGTCAAAACGGAAATTAAGCATAACAAATATGACTCAAATTCCATTTTACTAAGTTAGAATTTTTCGATGAACACTTATTTTTAAAAGTTCATTTAGGTCTAAAAGAGATATATCAAACAATAAGAGAATTTTTTTCGCTTTTGTGTTCATTAGTAAGAGCAAGAGTTTTCATTATTATTATTTTTAATGTTTACATCAGATTTTTTTAATTATCATCGCGATTACTATCATTGTTGGATATTAGTAAAAACTTTTATTTTCTACTCTCTTCATATAAGGCAATTCGTAACCTATTAACATGGCGTTTATGAATGAATTTTTAAATTTATATTCGTATTTTATTATTTATTTAAAAAACAAGATTAAATTGTGCTAAAATTAGAGTCTCTTTACTTCACTTCCTAATTGTTAATTTTTTCTATTTTTTTTCTTGATTCCTATAAAGCATTATAACATGATCTATCGTTTTTATAATTATTATCTCGATCTCCGATGGAATTACTAATTTAATCGTAAATTATTGCTACATTATTAATGGATAGCTTAAGGAACTGACTGATTCCTTATTTATTCTTTTAATGCACTGTGCTCTACTAAAATTTGGATAATGTTGTTTATAGCGATATTGTTTATTCTTACTAAAAATAGTAATGTAATTATGAATGTAAAAATTTATTATTAATGCAATAAAAACATACAAAATCTTCTTTTTTTAACTTTTGAATTTGTAAAAACTTTTACTTTTATTAGAAACTGACTATACCTTACTTAATTTTTCTTTTGAATTTCGAATAAATCTAAATTTCTAAATTTCATTTATTTTATCTGAATTTATTATTGAAGTATTGTGTTCACTGACAGAATTGCAAAATTTATTATTTTTTGCTCTGTAAATGCTTGAATACAGAAATTAATCATAGTCTAATTGCTGATTTCTTCGACACATATAATACTTTTTACTTCCTATGCTTCTTATGAGATAAGAAGAAAATGAAACGGAACGAATCAAATGTTCGTTTATCTTTCGAAATTTATTTGAGGGATTAAAAGGATTTCTTTAATCTCATTGACATATTATCCATTCTTATTCTACAATGTACCCTGGGAATTATAAACGGATTTATAAAAAAATAATCCGAAAATTCAATTAAATAACGTATATGACAGCCGAAAGATGTTTTCATATTAACTGAATTTTAAAGATGAAAATTCTATTTAATATTTATTAAATTTTTATAGAGTATTTTTCACATGTATACATTTTTTTTCTGTTTTATAAATTGTTTGAAAATATGAGAACTAAGATCAGATTCTAGTATTATATTTTAACATATTTTTTCATTGAAATGCCCTATTTTACAAGTGAAAGGCATTCAGATCAAGAAGAAGATTCACAGTAATTTTAAATTACATATTTATACTAGCAATCGTTTCCTAAAATAACTGAATTAATTTAAAATTTCGACTCTAGATTATTGAATTCCGTCTTTAAAACCAATAACTCATCGAAAAAGTGATACCAGATTTGACTATAAGAGATACAGTTTGTCATTTTAAGTGAAACATCGTCATTTTAAAGTGATGCAATTAATAATAATACTTCAATTCAATAATTACTTAATATAATATTACTTCAATCAAACAATTTTTAATGCTAAATTATTTAGCAAATAGAATAATAGATGCTGAATGGAAGCGGTTCAACCATCTCTTGGATTAATCGGTAACATATCTAGCGACTTAGAACTCTAAAAATGAAGAATCTCTAACATTCGAGAATCTTGTTGGTAGCTCCATTAGAACCCGGGTTCTGCCGTCGTTCTAAAACATTCGATGCCCAATCATGGGGTCTATAAAAAGCGGAATGTGCAGAGAAGAGTATTCAATAGTGAGAAAGAGTAATTTGAGATGAGCTCAATTGAGTAGTTGAGGGAAGTCTCTTGTTGTAGTGTTAAACCCAAGTGTATTTTCTCTATACGCTTCATGTTGTAGCAATTCTTTAATAAAAATTTGCAGCTATTACTTGAAACCGTAGTTTTGTCCATTCTTCGTCACTGTTTTGCCAACTTGTATTTAATATTTTTGTGGGATCGCCTTTATCCGTTCTTGAGCTTATTGAACGTTTTACAATACACTCATCGGGCGAATTTTCTGTACCATACCTGCCTATGTGAACGCCATAACTCAAAAACTCTAGATTCTATAACTCTACATCTCTATAAAATATTTTACAAAATCAATTGAACAGAAGAAATCAAAAATGCACACTCAATTTTCAATGTTTCTAAGAAACAAAATATTCGTTCGTATCAAGTAAGTAAATACACAAAAAAAAATTGAAAAGAGAACGAATATTTTTCGCTCCCGTATGATTTTAAACACGTTATGAGCAAATGGATTTGATTTTTTTTCTTAGAAGACATCGATCCGTGCATTAGATAAAGATGAAAGGAGCCGCGACATTTTCAATCTGTTGCATTGTCAAATATGCCCAAAAGGGTCACATTTGCATATAAATCCTTAACATGATAAAAAGTGGCAGATGCCAATCACGTAGTCCCTTTTTAACGAAACTTTTAAAGTGTTTTCTTTTTGTAATAGATATAGACAAATTTAGCTTCTTTTTTTTGCTAAAAGTGGTGCGTGTATCATAACAAAATCAATAAACTATCGTTATTGTATTTTGGTTATCTATTTATTTGAAGGTCTGAGGTATCAAAAATTTTCGTAACTAGATGTAATTTATTTTAAAAATTTTAGGATCTGCCTTTGAAAGGTTTTTATATCCAATTAATTATAACAAATTTAATAAGTTTGTACATTGTATCTCTGATTATTATTGATTGCATCACCATACTTACTTATTATTAATAATTACTATTAGTTATTATTAATTACTCTTACTTACTTATTATTAATAATTACTATTAGTTATTATTAATTACTCTTACTTATTATTAATAATTACTCATACTTACTTACTTATTATTATAATTACTCTTACTTATTATTTATAAATCTTAGTATTAATATTTTTGTACCAATAAAACCCTTCTAAAAGAATGATAAATTAATAGAGTATAATAAATCTTTCTAATATGATAAAGAGTATGAATATGCTATGAAAATACAAATCAGGTAGCATAAATTTATTTTGGTTTATTTAAATAATTTCCTTCCCTTGTATGTAGTTGAGTTATTAGTGTATAATAAAATGTAGAATTTGAAATCTTATTCTTCATATATTTGATAGTAAATTATAATAAAAATACTAAGCTTTAGAACCCATTTCTTTTTATTCTATTTTTTGGCGAAATTCAGTTATATTATTGTGAGGTAATAGACTCATAAGAAAATGTCTAAAAGTAAATACAAGCATCACACATTATACTATTTACATAGATGCTACTGTTTGCCACATAATCATGATAATTCTGATTAATTTCGATTTTCTACAAGAAAGAATTCAAATTTGTGTTAAAAACCTCTTCTGTACCTTTATAATAGTTGCAATAAAATATAACTAAATCAAACTCAAAAGTAAGGAAGAAAAACCCTAATAAATTATAAAAAAAGATTTGAAATTTGAAACATCATTGAATCGTCTATTTTCGTATTATTTTTTTTAAAAAAATATTTTTAATTTTAGGAAAGATAATGTGAGCATACATACATAAATATTTCAGTACTTGTGTTATTAATTTAAAAAATACTGAACGAAAATTGCTAAAACAAGAGAACACATTGTTTAAAAATATTTTAAAACAATATGCTTAAAATATTTTGAAAAATGCATTAAAATTTAAAGAAATTGTACAGGATTGATACATTTAAAAGTTAATTTTTAAAAAACTTTTAGGTAGTGAAATTTTTTTGCATTAATTAGCTTTTTAGTTTTGAGGGAAATAATTAAAATATCGTTTGATTTTTAATTAAATAATTAATTAACATTTTGACAAACTTTCTTTTGAGAGAATTTAAAAATCCAAAATTAACTTCCAGTTAAATTTATCATCAATAGATCCAACCATAGATCCTTATAGTACGTTTTCATGCCTTTTAATTACGTATGTCGTAGTTCACAAATGCTATGCCAGCATATAAACAATATCATTTAAACAAATATTTAAATGAAATCTGCTACGCATATTTCAATGTATCATGTCAGAAAATCATTTCTTGAATGGCCAAGCACCACGTGCTCGTGCAAGTTAAATTATATTTTTAGTCATTTTCATTGTTTCATTGAATGAGTCACTTTAGTATTGCAAACGATAAAAAAAACTGTCTGATTTATTGTTTAAAAAATATCCCATTTCCTATTTATTTCATATCATATAATCACTTGCTCAAAATGACGTTTTTCTAATTTTATTTGCTGTAGTCATTAACTTATTTTTTTTCAATCAGATCTTTAGGAAACAAGTTATTAAAAGTTGATTTTTTGAATTACTCGTGCAGATAATAAAATTTCAATTTTTCGCCAACGGATTTTTGTTGACTCTCATTCCCAAAATAACATCATGCTCTGACATGATAAAAAATTAAACCCTTTTCTTATTTATTATTTTCTTTCGTTCTGAAAAAACTGTTCATATGAGTAGCCTGTCCTGCATTTGCTTTTCCATGCGGAACCTCTTCTGCTAACAAAACCTTCATTATTCGATTCGTTTCTCTCTTTCCAATGACCTTTACATACTATTTTCCAACGCACACATGGCTTAAATAAAAAATACATCACGAGCTAGAATATCGCGGTATTATCTAAGATTTATTGCCTGTGCAGGCGATCATTAGCTGTATTATCCACATCATTCGAAAACGCGAACACGGAATCGTTACATGTAAGATTATCCCCATATTTCCGTGGGCTACAAGATATGCCGATACACTGTGTCAGTTATCAAATTGATTGCCCACCAGACATTCACCCCCCCCCCCGCTCTACTCAATTGTGGGGTGGCCGCTAAATCTGCCTGTAAAAGTATCATTTATGGTAATGACTCAGATGAAATATATCACTGTGACTATTCATAGAAACATTGTGATAAATACTGATTAGATGCAAAAGGATACGCTGCCGCGACGATTTGGTTTTGTTTGCAAAAAGAATTGGCTTTTTTTTCTTCTAATGGTGTTGAAATACAATTGTGTTTTCTAACAAGCGAAGAAGTGATTGATTTTAGACTATTGAAAAAAAAACATTTCGGGGGATATTTTGTATTGTTGAATTGTTGAGGCTGATTTTATTACCACCTAAGATTGACACAACATCTAATAGAATGGTGTCTATAGTATGCTACGCCTATTGTTGCTGATTTTAACACATTATCTTGGAAAAAAAATTTCCAATTTTTCTGACAATGATTTCTTGAGATTTTATATATAAAAAACATAGGTTATAAAAATAGGCTAGAGGAAACAAGAGCAAAAGATTGAAATGATTTGAAGATAAAGACTGGATCATTTATGGTTTCAAAAACTAATCTCATTTAAATTATCATCAGGCATTCTTCATTGGACAATTCTATCTGGTTTTACGTGAAGCCTTCAATGTCTATACTTCAGTTGCGACCATTAAATGCAATTATACTGTTGCATAGCAAAATTAATTAAATAGGTCTAAACTAACTTAACGTGCCAAATTATACGGAACGTAGTACACTACTAATACACGGGCTGCATTCCGAAGCAATAGCAAATCGCGTTATATAAAGCATACATTAACGGACGAATTTATGAATATTGAAACATGGTAATTTGCATTTGCGGTTATTGCTTGTGTGTTATTACAGTTTTAAACAGTTAACTTTACTGTTCGCATATAAACAAAAGGTAAACATACAGAGAATAAGTACAAATTTCTTTTCTAAACAAAAAAAGTGTAAAAATAAATTTATTTTTAAGTCTAATGCAGAACTACTTCTTTTGTTATGTGAAAGTTTATCTTAAGCATTTTTTAATTTAAGCATTTTTTAAATTTCTATATTTTTTACTATCCCGAAAGAGTAGTAATATAGAGGAAATACCGTAAATGAGTAGTTCTTGTTATTTATGGCACTTTTTCAAATCAGCTGATAGGTTGTCTGTGATTTAAACCGACTGGGCGTCTCTAGTTTTTCAGTAGTGCCAATTAGGGCTAGGAGTTCGACTTAGCTACATACACACATACGTCACAACCCTTTTTATAGAGCGGACTCCATTAATTCATCGACATATCGTAATTTAAATCTGGAACAGAGAACGGACACCTCTGACGCAGTACCCTCAGTGGTATTACTCAAGGTATGGAGAACTTTGAGACCACGACATATTTAACGAGAGCCAGCCACCACACAATCTAGGAATCTTCGGCCGATAAGATTTGAATTCGCAACCTATGGAACTATTACTCTTAACTTAGTCCCACTCTCTATCAACCAGGCTACTCCGGCAGATGAGTAGTAATATAGAGGAAATAACGTAAATGAGTAATAATATAGAGAAAATAAAGTAAATATGACTAATATAAATGAGTAAATTTGAGTAAATAAAGTAAATATGAGCAATATAAATGAGTAAATATGAGTAATATAAATGAGTAAATATAAGTAAATATGAGTAATTTATGAGTAAATATGAGTAAATAATGTAAATGAGTAGTAATACAGAGAAAATATATTAAATATGAGCAGTAATACAGAGGAAATATATTAAATATTAGTAATATAGAGGAAATATATTAAATATGAGTAGTAATACAGAGGAAATATATTAAATATTAGTAATATAGAGGAAATATATTAAATATGAGTAGTAATACAGAGAAAATATATTAAATATTAGTAATATAGAGGAAATATATTAAATATGAGTAGTAATACAGAAGAAATAACGTAAATGAGTAGTAATATAGAAGGAATAATGTGAGTAATTTTTGAGGAAGTTTAAGCCAAATTCAACAAGAGATTGACCTTCTTTTGGTCTGTAATTCCAAAAACATGTAATCGAGGTAACTCAAATAGACAGTGAATAAGATACATCAAATTTTATATGGGATTTTGTGACTAGAAGAGCAGTTTTATGTCAAATATCTGTTTTAACCGATTGAGACAAATCCATGTAAAGTGCAAGTTTGATTTTCGTATACTATTAATTGAATGCTGGGAATTAATCACCAAAACTCTCGCCTAGTATCACATGGCATATTCGGTAAAAATACTAAATTCAAACAAAAATTTAATATTATTAGCATTACGTAACTACTGTACGCTAATGTTAAGCAAGGCGATCTCTGCCAAGGCAAGCTTGTTAGAGACTATGCGAAAAACATAGTTTTTATTTAACCCTTCCAGCTGTCTAAATAAAGATAAATTTTATGAAACATTTAATGGGGCTACATACTTTTCACTCAACTTGAAATATTTTTTACTCTTAACTTAGTTTATATTATTATTTTTATATAAAACCTACGGCATACATTTAATTGTTATGGTCTAAAATTGTAGAATAATCTGCGAACATTTAAATAAATGAGTAGTGTAAAAGACAGATTGAAAAGAACTATTTAGATCTTAAACAAGGAAATAAATATGTATCCTATTAACTTACTCACCATGTTAATGAAGATTTCATCATCATATCGTGCAGATTAATGAAGATTTAACAAAGACCTATACATAATCTAATGCAAGTTTTAAATATTTATAGATGGAAGGAAAAGCACAGATGTTTCTGATTAAAATAGATACGTGCGAGTGTAAAAGTCTCCTACAAACTTGAGTTCAATTTGCTATTAATTTGCTATTAATTATATCTTTACAAAAGGATTTGATGAAAAGTAACTTTTGAAGAATTTGTCTGGTAATTTTCATGAAATATTATAACAAAGTGCAGGTGGAGTGTACCATTTCCAGAAAAATCGTGTCCTGTGGGAAAATTAAAGTTCAACTTTAGCAACGAATAAACTATACTCTCTTGGGGGAATTTTAACTAAATATCTATATTTTGTGAATGAAATATGGTGACTAGATATCAAGTTAAAGTTTCTAGACCTTTTAGCATTTCTCGTTTCAATTTTTAATAATATATTTATTCGAATTTGTTCTGGCTTCTGTTTGGAATTTCTGTTGTTGTTACTTATGGCACTTGCCTAAAGACAAGCCCCCTACCGATACAGTAGCAGATTTAAGCAGAAAGGAGCGGCTCTTGTTTTTGAAATAGCGCCAACTAGGGCCAAGAGTACGACTTAGCTACACACTCATCACATTCGTTTGCACAGCCCCTTTTTACAGGAGTGCACAGTCACACACCTTACAGACAGGACACAGAAGAAGAACAATGCCTTGACCGAAACTCGAACCCGGGATTCCTAGAACACGAGAAAGACACGCTACCTCCGTGCCAGAAAACCGGTTTGAAATTTCTTTATATTCGTATACATATGTGCAATATCATGCTTGTTTTTACAAAAAATGCACTATCATGTTTATGGAATTTATATTTTACATTTTAATAAAAGAACGAACCTTTTAAAATTAATTTCAATTTTTTTGGATTATTGATCTTTTTCGACTATTTTCTATAACAAATTTACATATTTTAAGCTTCTATAACAAATTTACAAATTTACTGTACATTATATTAGATGTCTATTCAATTCATGGTTAGTAGCTAATTTCTAAAACTGTTAAAGATAGATATTTACTCCCTGTTAGAAAATACTTAAAATGACACTAAGAATTTAATTTCATATTTCTTCACTTAAGTAATGTAGCGGTAAAAAATTATGAAAACTAAATTCTGATGCTATCCATTGCCAAAGCGTTGAAATATGATTAAAAATATCTCTAAATAATTTCAAATATGAAGAAACGCTTATTGAATGAACAGCATTTTTCATATTTTAAAACTAATATCAGGCTCAATATGCATGTATTCAATTTAAAGTATTCAAAAAACTAGACCTAAGAATATTTGAGATACAAGAATTCCAATAAAAAGAGTATGTATTCTTCTTCGATTATTCGTCCCCTGGGATGATGTGATTATTTGGAGATGCCTGTTTTACAATGTGATTTTTTTATCAATGTGGAATTCAGTACCTTAGAAAT
>JAOUZG010026641.1:6759513-6769835 GCA_026289955.1 Argiope argentata | reverse complement strand
GGGTAGATTTAAATTGGTTACTCTTTTTGTAGTTATTTAAAAAAAAACTACGAAAAAGAAATCGTGCGTGGATAAGATAATCCACTTTTTGAAACTTAAGCATTAATATTACTTATATATTGTTAACAGAGAGCAAGATGAATTGCTTTGGGGAAGTTTTATAGCCTTTCAATAGAAGGAATAAATTTCTTTATAAAACTGTTATCCCATGAGAACATGATATTGTTTTCGTTAGCGGATTTTGAATAATTGAAATTCGAAATCCCGTATGCAATGAATAAAGCATAAATGGCAATATTCATCTAAATCTTTTAATCACATATATTTTTTACCTCTTTACCAGTATTGCATTATTATTATTTATGCTTATTGGAAAGCAGGTGCGTTTTTGAATGGTTGGCCATTTACATCCTTTAATCGCATATATTTTTATCTGCTTTTATCAGTATTGCATTATCATTATGTGTGCATCTTTGAAAGCAGATGCGTTTTTGAATGGTTGACCTGCTTTTACCACTATTGCTTTTTCAAATCGGTTTAAACTGCTGCATGACTTAAATTAATAAAGACAAATAATAATTTAAAAAATAATGTTCTTACAGGATAATTTGAAATTTGCAATCGCAAATTTCATTAAAAAATACTTTTTTAAAACGTTGTCTCATTAAATTATTTATTTTTTTCCTAAAAAAAGGCAGAAGAATTCTCGAAATCTTTTATTTATCAACTGCAAATATATAGGTATATATATATTCATATAATATTAATCATATACCATTCTTCGTAACATAAAAAATTATTCTTTGAAATAAAAAATGTTTATTTATTATTATTTTTTACACACTAAATGTCGATGCATATTTCACGTTTCTGGACCATCGATTCAACCATAAGAAGTTTCCATGACATCACCTACAGTCTGTACCTTTCACGGCATCTCTAATTGCAGGTTAATTGCAGATGACTGCCATTGTACTGAATAATACTTTGCAACGAACTGATTTAGATTTTTCATCATATTATTTGATGCAGTGTTTTTCAATTATTTTTTTACTTTATCTGGTATTCTATTTAATGCTTTTCTCTCATTTATTTAAACTAATAAGAATAATTGCAATGACATTTTTAACTTTGTCGAAATATTTTGCTTTCTAAAAATACTGATCATTATTTTTTGAAATGAATATTTAAGTGGCCTTATTGATTTCAAGCAAGATTCAAGATTCAGTTTTTGAGGGACTGGAAACCACAGAAAAATTTAAATTCTGCATAATTATTTCTTTATTTAAAACATCTTTCTAAATAGGCAAGTACTAATAATTATGGAGCTATATGCTAATTATTTGATAATTATTTACTGGGTCACTGTAAGAACGGATGCCTTATACACAAACTTATGAAAATATCATAAAGAATTCTTAACTTGAAATATCATAAAAATATTATATCTGAATCAGGTGTTATACCAACATGCTGAATTCCTTCGCTTTTGTCTTAACTGCCTTCATTTATTAACAAATTAAATCAAACGGATGACAATGGATTTGAAACTAGATCTAGAGATTAAAGCTATGGAGAAAAAAGATCCACATATCGAAAAAGCATAGAGCTTTCCTTGAAAAAATGATGTTTTGATAGGAGAAATTCGATGTTGCTAATTTTCATTTTGTAAATATAGCTGGTAATAAATCCATTATTATTTTTTCTCCTTTTAAACTATGTGTTGAGTGAGAAAATGCTGTAATCATGCTTGGCAGTAAATATATTTATGTCGAAATCAATCCTAAAGCGCCAATTACGCCAAATTTTATATTTAAAACGACGGCAAAAGAGGAGACGAAAAGGGAAAAACAGTAAGAGCTTTTGTTACCCGATAAGTTAGTTTACTTTCAGAATTGAATAATGAAGATTTGAATGATAATATAAGTATTAGCATTGATCGTTTGACTGATTCTTTTAAGAACTGAAATTTTAGATAATGAATTTTCCTAATTTATTTACGAATTCGAATTCGACAATTTAATGTATTGTGGAAGGAAGAAATTAAAATTCATCAAATTCTACATAACGAATCTTTTGAAAGTAATTAGCACTTTCTTTATAAAATTAATATGGGGTTAAGTAAAAATGTAATAAAGAAATATATGCAAACGAGTGTATTACCTGAAAAATGGTAAGTTTGTTCTGGGAAACTGAGTCATTGTCGTCATTTGGGTAATGATAATTAAATGGGTCGGGGTAGGGTCCCGCAGTGCTTTAACACGGTGAAGACAAAAGAGACACCGTGTCTTTCATGGCTTCGGAATGGGATTTATGAACCCTCTGAACAGCGGGGAATATTGATGAAGCCTAGGGAAATTACCGTCCCTCTGATATTTTATGAATCTCTACCTATTCTTCATGCGAAGGGGAACTTTATCAAAAGAATCATGAATCTCGAAGTTGCTTCGGAGAAATTACAAGAGCTAAACATCCTTCACCTGCGATATGAGAGAGGACAAACATTTCAGAGTTTACATCGAATGCACAAATAATTCCCTTTTTAATCATTTTCCTGTTTTTATTTCCTAATCTTTTGTTTATATCATATACATAAAAAAGGAGATTGTATCTGTAGCTAGTGAAGGTCGCGGTACGAACCTGCGACGTTTGAGCCAGTAGCCGAGCGATATACCGTTCGAGCAAAAGGGACCCTTCAGCTCGAAGGATATTATTTAGCTTATAAGGCTGACGCTACATATCAATGAAACCGACGTGGGAATCTTGAAATTCGAAGGTAGGTATTGCAATGAAAAATACTTTTTTTGAGAAACTGTGAGTTTTTATATAATATTTTTAAGGTTGAGCAGTGTTTTTAATACAAAACCTTTAAAATTTTGTTCTTAAGTCTTATTTTGGGAAAGTCACATTCATTTTTGTAATTGTCTTTAGATGCATTTTCATGCTATTTTTCTCCCTTAAATGTTGTTTTCATAAATTTTTAACTTTGAAAGAATTTACTACGGAAATCCTCGTAATTATAATCCAAATCAATTTTTTTTGTTCATATATGGTGTAACAACTTCCCAATGTGTGTTAAAACAACTGAAATGAAGAATAAGTAATTTGTTCATTCAGAAATATATTCAGTAAAAAAATTAAAATGTCAGTATTATTTATCAATCGGAACCTAATAATTTAAGGAATGGGTTGAAATACTGCTTGTATTTCTGTTCAGGAAGTACATTTCGTAAGCTATCTGGGATATATTAAGCAAAACATTTGATAAATCTCTAAACAAGAGATTTTTTGTTTATAACCATCTTTAGATTTAAAAAAAGACCTTAACAGGTAAATTTGATTTCATAGATATTTTTTTCAGTCTTTTTTTTTTAATAAAAAGTTCAAAAATGTAAATATGTTTGAAAGTTTTTCAAATAATTCATTTCAGGCAAGTCACATAGCTTAAACTTCCTTTAGAAAAAAAAACTTATTATATTTGTTCTCCGTACTATTGAATGTGAAAAAGGTGTTTCAATAAACACAACAAGCTACATATATACGATTTTGAGACCAACGTTTCATTTACTAAAATTGTACATGTTTAATAAATTTGAAAAAAACAAACAAACTAAAAGTATGTTGTCTTTTAAAAATAATTCCTTACTTTATTTCACTGTATTGTAAAATAATTAAAAAATATTCAAATAAGATGAGAACCTTTATACCGAAACATGGTTAAATGGTCATGTTTTACTTTTGATTCGCCTAAATTCATTTTATAAAATTTGTACTTAAACATATAGAAGCCTTCAAAAAATATAATAGATTCTCTCATAATTACATCGTATAGAGAAAATTTTATTGATATGCTTTGAATATTATAAATGCATTGTATTTATAAAATATTCAAAAACATTTTTATAAAATAAAAATAGTTTTAAAAATTTAATAAAATTAGACTAAAAATGTACCGAATTAAAACTAATATCAACGATTTTTTAAAAAGTCTATTTAATGAATTTGCACTATGCGGATACTGGAATCTTATATTTTTTTACTAAAATTATTAAATATTTTGAATACTAAAATTTGGATAAAACTTTTAAAATTAGCTTACAGAAAACACATATGAATTTTTTGTGCTACTTAGTCATTAAAATAGACAGTAACCATCTCCATAGAAAATAAATGCTTCTTGAAAAATTTATTTTTAAATTTCTCTGCCAATTATATAGTTACTTGAAATTTTACTTATACTAAGATCTCGAAATGAATTGAATTGATTTCAGAAGATTTTTGCAATCTCTTATTAACAGCGAACAGAAAAATAAACAGAGCACAGATTTTGTTATAACATAATCAGTATATTACGTCTCTATTTAAAGAAATACTGAGTTTTATGATTGAATAATTTTTTTTCTAAATTCGCGATAAATATATTGTTTTTATTATTTCTCATTTTATATTGAGTATCTGCAAGTAATTTACTTTAATTTTTACTTTAAAATAAGTAAATCCATTCATAAAAATCTTTTTATTCGAAAACTCCCTAGAAAAAATTTCATTACTTAGAAATCTTCAGTTAATTTTCAAGCCACTTTTTCCCGCCTTTTAATGAATTCTGGATTTGAATTTTGTTTGCACAAAAACGCATTATCGAATTTTATAAAAAACAACTTTCAGGCGGCTTTGGATTGTGAAAACCTTTTTGTTAGTTCTTAAAAAAATACTACACATTTTCTCATGAGCCTCTGAAATTATTTTTTATATTTAGAGAATTTATAATAGTAGATGGATATTATTTTCACCGAGAATCATCTGAATTCATGAACTAATAAGGGTAGTTGAATAGAAAATTCCCCAGAGATAAGAAATTCTGTGTGAATATTTCAAACTTATTAAAAATGTTTTCTGCGTATAATCATTATTTTCTCTACTTTTTTTTCTCTAACGTATTAAACTTTAACAAAAACTGTGAATCCAATTTTTATATTTTATCACAAGATTGGTATTTTAATGGGATTAAAATGACTGTGAAATGAAAGTTTTTCTGGATTTTAAATTAAAGGAATTTCATAATATGTTTATTATTTAATAATAAGTTTACATATAGCTATCAATTCGTTAATTTTTGATATGACTAAAACCGAATAGTACTTTTCTATTTTTGGCATTTATTGTCAACAATACTAAAAATTCATATTTTATCTTTTATCTTTTTAAAAATTAGCACATGAAACCCAAAGTGATGCAATGCAGAATAGATACCTCTGTACATCAATAAAACATAATTTGGATGTATATTTTTGTATGGAATTTTTGCTGAGATTTTCAATGAAAGGAAAATGTTTTGCAGTATCATCCTTGTTAATTTATCAGCAGTTAGTAAAAAAAGGAATGCACGATGATAAATTAATTTCCCTCTAATTTAATAGATAAACATTACTTTTCCAGTATTTATTTGATTTCAGTGACGATTTTTCCATGGAATTTTTAAAAATTCTTAAAATTAATAATAAAGCAGTGTATAAATAAAATTGAAGTCGTTTGATTTTTTTATCTTAATAAATAATTTTAAATACATTTTAATCATGCTGATAGTAAGGAGTGAAAAAATGTATTCAGTGGTTCTTCGTTTTGTTTTCATACTGCAGCTGTTATAACATAAGCACCAAATAAAGTATATATTATTCTCACAAATAATTACATTTAAATACATTTTTTTAAATAAAAATATATTTAGTAAATTCTGATTTCATATTTAAATATGACCATAATTCTTAATTCATCCAGAACAGGAGCTGAAAAAAACTGCAATATTAGTTTTAATATAATGTAAGTTAAGACATCGAGTGATAGTCAGTATAAAGCAACAAATATATGTAACACATTGTTAAATGAATCGCAAATTATATTAAATTTAATTTAAAGAACAGACTTTTTTTGCGATGATGACTGAGATAATGAATTTTTTAAAACTATTCCGTATTTCTTGTTCTTGTTGTTGCTATTAGTGACACTTGTCATGGACAAGCTTAGCCGAAGCCTCAGCAATTTTAAGCCAAAAGAAACGTCACCTGTGTTGAATTGACGCCAACTAGGACCAAGAGTAGACTTAGCTACTCACCCATCACAAACGCTTGCACACCCCTTTTTTACAGGGGTGCACATTAATGCACCTTTCAGAAAGAACACAGAAGAACTACCATGATCGAACCCCGGAGCTGTCGGAGAAGACACGCTACCCCTATGTCATGACGCCGGAAAAATATTTCTTTGTTTGAACCACGACCAAGAAGTTTCATGATTATAGAAAAATATAACTATATTTCGTCAAAATCGTTTAAAAAGAATAATCTCAATCTCTATATTTATTTAAAAAAGAAAATAACTTTAACTATTAGCTTTATTCATTAACGTTAAATATAGTTAAGAATGGGTTATGAAATCATTTTTTATTGCTTAAAAGGCATTTCATCACGAAATTTATTTTTTTTACGATCTCGACTGTACAACGTAGATCCAGTTGGTAAATGACTGGCATTCTGTTTCCTTCAATTCAATAGACGATTCTTTTCGCAGAAAACTATCGAACAGGATCGAACGACTGCTTTAGAAGAGCCCCCCCCCTTCCCCCGACTTCTTTTAAGAGAATCACTAAAATGCATTTCAATGGATTTCCAATAACGTGAAGGGCATGTTTGAATAGATCTGATGTGAAGATATCAAATTCTAAAGAAAGCATCTTCAGAGTAAAGAGTTGACTTCCAACTAAAACCACCCTTCAATTAGTACTTAAAAATGCAGAGATAGATCAAAAGCTCTAGACTCTTTTATAGAGAAAGAGAGAAAAAAATTTAATCGAAGTCAATCTGTTCTTTTGTATCCAGCCTTGTTTTCAATAACTATTAATGTAATTGATAAGGAACTCTATCGGGGTTCATCTTTCACTAACCATTTAACCCTTTATTCTGCCATTTTTCGACACGGAGAAGGAGTACTTGTCGATAAAAAGGAACTCAGTCGTTCTCTTCTTGGATATTGCAATTGAAAATGGGATTCTCCGTTGGTATGAATGAAAAGCATTAGTAGAGTTATTGTAAATGAATTATTATAATAGAAGAATTAGTTCTTTCGATATTTTGAGAATTGAAAAGAAGAATGCTTATGGTAAATTCGAGTGGCATTCCTTTTCTTAATTCTCCTGAGTTGAGAGGACTTCAGTCGCTGTTTGCTTGCAATGTTTGTGGATAGATCTTAAAGTTTTGCAGGAAAGAAAAACAGTTCTTTATTTGCAATTCTTTCAATTGAATTCTGTAGAAGAATAATATAGATTCTTCACTAATTATTGTTGGGGTTTCCGTACTTCATAGCTTTCGAATAAAAAAATATTACTCAAAAACTGATTACGGATTCGTAAATAACAACTCAAAGAATTTTATTAATGATATTAAAATGCACAAAAAGCGTATTAAAAACTTGCACAATTTGCACTTTGTAGGCATTCAGATGAAGGCGGTTATGAAGAACGTCCCATATCGTCATATGTGGTATACGTAACTACACAGCTGATTGTCTCGTTGATTTTTGTGGACTGCGAGTAAACGTTTCTTGGACGCGATCAACATTTTTCTGCAAAGTGCTCGGTCTTCCCGCTCCCTTTTGGTGTAGAAAGCACCAGTTTCATGAAATTGTTTTAACCAGCGTCTGATAGAATAATCCGAAGGAGGATCTTCCTTGTACCTGGTCCTGAAGTGACGTTGAGTAGTATTGACTGATTTAGTTTCGTAAAACGACAATACACACATTACTTTTTCTTGCGCGGTTGCCATTTTTATTTATGACGTCATAATTACCCAGACGGCAAATGCACTAATATTGCATTGTTGTCATGTAGGAATCTTTGAGTTTCAATTTACGAATACGCAATCAGTTTTTGTGTAATATTTTTTATTCGAAAGTTACGAGGCATCGAAACCCCGACAACACCCTGTATAACTAATTTAATTATTCTGCCATAAGGTAGAAAAGAAAATGATGATTTAGAGGGAAAAATGCCCTCACATCATTTATTTTTACAATAATTATTTTTCTTGTAATAATTATGAGACAGATTACCTGTGTTACGGTTTGTAGCATAAAAAAGAATAATATGCATTTCTTCTTCTTTTTTTTATTCAAAATTTGATAAAAATTTAAAATTTTGAAAAGAACATATCAAATTTTGAACATATCAAACCACATATCAAATTTTGTTTAATTCTTTTATTTTGCCTCTGAGTTATCGCTTTCTTATAAATATAAATAAAAAGAAAAGCAGTCTTGTCATATTTGTTGTTACAATTTCGATTGCCAGTTTTGGTGGATATTCAACTATCGCGGTAAAATACCTATCAAATTTCATTTAACTGATTCACTGCCAGCGAAATTTATAAATGCTTACATTTACGGCAGTTTTCTACGAGATATCTCGTAAATGGCGAAATACACATGAAGGCTGAAGGACTGACTTTTTTCATTTTGGAATTCTTTTAAAATTTGATAAAATTTATTCAATTTATATGTAGATAGTTAAAATATTAAATTTCCACAATTTAGTTATATATATTTTTTTCATGATCTAACATAGACAGAAAAGACCAACAGACGGCTTAATCTCAAAAAAATATTTTTTCTAAAGTAATCTAAAACTAAAGCGAAGATGTTCATTAAGACTAGAAATCGAATACTTTAATGAGCATATTATATTTTTTTTCTTTATATATTAGAAAATAAAAAAATAACATTGTGTTACCTTTCTAAAATTTTTAATTAAAGTCAGTTAATTAACTAATTTAATAATGTCTAATTACATAAATTTTAATATATTATTATTAGCAGCTACATTTAAACTTTGGTGGACACAAATGTAAATTAAAAAAGATTAAAATGAAATCTTCTGTGCATATTTCAATGTATCGTGTTAGAACATCATTTCTTGAACGGCCAAGCACCACGTGCTAGTGCAAGTTAAATTATATTTTTATTCATTTTAATCGTTTCATTGAATGAGTCACTTTAGTATTGCAAACGATCCAAAAAACTTTGTCTCGCATTTATTATTTAAAAAAGTATCACATTTCCTATTTATTTCATTTCGTATAATCACGTGCTCAAAATGATATTTTTCTAGGTTTTATTTTCTGTAGTCATTAACTTATCTTTTTTATTCATAGCTTTTGGCAAAATGTTATTAAAAGTTGATTTTTTGAAGTGCTCGTGCAGATAATATAATTTCAATTTTTCGTCTACGGATTTTTGTTGACGCCAGAAACTACAATTCCCAAAATAACATCAAGTTCTGACACGATAATAAATATCTCCAGATGATTAAAATATTGACTTAATATTCGCTTAAGTTCATTCATAATTAAATAATATAATCTTATGAGAACTGTGAAAAGTATCTTCGGACATTTAACAATTATCTTTGGACATTCCGACATACTTGTGGAAGAAGAAAACTCCTTATTTCATGTTTAAGCATCCAGAGTTACAAAGTAAAGTAGTATAATTAAGTCTCAATTATTCTAACTAAATTAAATGCTGACATTAAAATTAATTATCGCTTAACAGAATGAATACAGAGGAGTAAAGCGTTCCTAGAAATTTTAATTGTTGATATTCATTATGCATTTCACGTAAAGCATTTATCCTTCGACACGGAATCTAAAGTCAGCGTATTAGTGAAACTTAAACTATATACCTCCGGTTTTGGACTTGGTATCAAACAATTATCCAACAACTCTAATTGTTTCTATTCCTAGTCTTAGTCTTGCCCTGGATGCGGCTTGGCGACTATATTAAAATGAAAGCTTAAGATTCTGATTACTTGAAAAGTGGGAAAACTTTCATACGTAAATTCTTAGACATCATTGGAATAAATATCTCAGGAATTAAGTCTTTAAATGAGTCGGTTACTATTGTTGTTGTTACTTATGGCGCTTATCATGGGCAAGGCCCGCTGATACATTAGCAGATTTTAAGCCGAAGTAGCGCCAACTAGGGCCAAGAATACGACTTTAGCTACATACTCATCACATTCGCTCGCACAACCCCTTTATACAGGGGGGGGGCGCAGGGACATATTTTTCTGATAGCACACAGAACAACAACTATGCCCTAGCCAGGACTCGAGCCCGGGACTTCCAGAACACGAAAAAGACGCGCTACCTTTGTGCCAGAGAGCCGGCGGGTTACTCCTGAAAACCAATAAAAAATGAATAGGTTTATACATATTAGTTCTCTATCGTGTATATATATATATATATATATATATATATATATATATATATATATAT
>JAOUZG010026641.1:6744520-6759503 GCA_026289955.1 Argiope argentata | reverse complement strand
TATATATATATATATATATATATATATATATATATATATATATATATATATATATATATATATATATATATATATATGTAGGGTGTTCATTAATTATTGTCGGGGTTTCCGTACTTCAAAACTTTCGAACAAAAAATATTACTTAAAAATCGATTAAGTATTTTTAAATTGCGACTCAAAGAATTTTGATTTTATTTTATAATGATATTTAACTTAATGATTTAAAGAATAAATCTTGCACATTCTGCACTTTGTAGGCATTCGGTTGAAGGTGGTTATGGAGAACGTTCCATATTGTTGTATGCAGCATATGTAACTGTACAGCTGATTGCCTCGTTGGTTTTCTAGAACTGCGGGTAAATGTTTCTTGGATGTGATCAACATTTTTCCTGCGAAGTGCTCGGTCTTCCCGCTCCCTTTCGGTGTAGAACGCTACCAGTTTCCTGAAATTGCGTTAACCAGCGTCTGATAGAATTATCCGAAGGAGAATCTTTCTTGTACTTGGTCCTGAAGCGATATTTAGTAGTTATGACTGATTTAGTTTCGAAAAACCACAATACACATATAGCTTTTTCTTGAAGGGTCGCCACTTTTATTTATGACGTCATAATTACCCAGACGGCAAATGCGCTAAGATCGCATTGCTACCACGCAAAATTCTTTGAGTTGTAATTTACGAATACGTAATCGATTTTTGCGTAATATTTTTTTATTCAAAAGTTATGAGGTACAAAACCCCCGACAATAATTTATGAACACCCTCTATATTGGAGAGGAAAAAAATGTACAATTTGGTGAGATTTTTTAAAATTTTAATTAATTAAAAATAAAGAAAAATGTTGAAGATTTTCCTTGAGAAGTTATAAAAATTATTATATCATGAATTCTCATTTCATATGGGGATACCATTCCATAATTATGTATGCAGATTTGATCAACGTCCCATTAATTCTAAGTACTTCTACAGTATACCATTTAGGGATGGGAAAATTCGAAAGCGAATGAGTAATCAGAGAAATGACTAAAAGTGAACAAAGCATTGTGAAATTAGATTTTCTTTACATGATGTACCTTATGAACATGATGAAATGTTAAAGGTCAACGTTATTCAGGAGATTGATAATACGGTTTTTAAAAGCTAAAGCTTGAATTACATTTTCGGTTAAGATTTTGGGAGATTAAAGTTTCAAGCTTTTTGTTGATAAATTCAGTTATCTGTATGAAGACTCAGAGTTAGAAGTATCATATCTTCATACGGGCAAACAGTACGAAAAATGTCTCTTATTTCCCAAAAATACGTAACCCCCTTGGGCCACCTCATAATAGAAGATATGATGCTTTCAACATGGTGGTTGGATCTGGCCAATCCGGTGGGTATACTAATACGTGTTGATGGCTTCACCCATCGATGATGGGGTGTACTATCTACGGGAAGGGTTGTACTGTGGCCAGTGATGGTCCTTAGGAATCAACCACAGTTCCCGTCAGTGTTGCTGTTGTGGCGGTTCGGTTATTCAACCCTAATGGTTTAAATCCGTGTGCCTTCGTGGCTGGTCGGAGAGTCTGGCATGACTTCCCAAAAATGCATCATGATACCTTACAAAACGCACAAAATATAATTGCGCCTCTATATATGAAAGTTGAGGGAAGTTAACCTCCTCAGACGAAATTTCTGAAACATTTTTTTATAATATGAGGGATTAGAATTTTAACTTTCTTTACTATTTTTATGTTTGAATATATTTTCATAGCTTTCTTTACAAAAATAAGTTAATATTAATGTATAAAGTGTTTTTATTATTTAATTTCTTTAATTTCCTTAATTTTTAAACACAGTTTCTAAACTGATTTTGATACAGATGGAACTGTACCTTCAAAACATATTTTCTAACCTGAGTTTATACAGATCCAGGGAAATTTTTTCCATATTATGATTGTTTATAATAATCTCCTAATAATAATTTTTTTCATTCTCATTTCGAACTTAGAAGTCTAATCTCTACTACTAAAAAAAGAGAATGTGTGTATATGTGTTGGGGCTCTAAAGGGCAGACAGAGAGATTAAAAATACCAAATCTACCCCATATGTGCTTTCGACGATGGGAATGTGCATTTCAGGGCTATTTTTTCTATTACAATTTTTATCAATTCATGAAAATTCAGCATTTTTACCCCCTCCCCCAGCAAATTTCGATAATATAATGTCACAAAAATAACACCATTTTGAAATTAAAAACATATAGTTTCAATCATACCTATTTAATTGCGATTCAGTGTTTTCATCTTTTTTCAATTAATTAAAAATAATTTGAAGATAATTTTACAACAATATATTTCACCATTGTAAAAAACATAAACTGAAATCGCTTTTATTGTGGCTATAAATGATTTTTTAAGGAATTTTCTTCCATTGGTGACGAACATACGAAGATAATATTCATTTTTCCATATTGAGTTAACTTCTGTATATATTGTTGTTTTAATAAACATTTTGATAATATGTAATAATTAAAAACCAGTTTAACCTAAAAAAATAAGCAATGAAGAAATTTTTTTAAACGTTCATTTGTTTTTAAATTATTTTAATTAGAAAGTTCTTGCCTCAACTGGTTTAGTTACTTACGTATGAAACTAAAGTTCAAATTTTAGGTGAAATAATACAATAACTAGAGAAATGCATATCACAATGGAAAGAAAGGTGCAAGATTTTTTTAATATAGCATGTTATAAGGCTATCTAAATTTGAAACTAAAAACTATTTTTCTGAGGACACTACATAAAATATTTAATTGAAAGTTTTAATAAGCATCAATCCTGGTGAGTCAACTGATCACCAAAGACAATTATTACTAACTTCAAAGTTCTCGTTTCAAAGAAATGCGTTATGTTAAGCCATATCACTTTTTTTCCAACCTTCTATTTGTCTTGGTTTATAGAATGACAAGTGAAATTGGAAGGCTATTTGAATGCTGAAGTAGATTTCTTTTTACGCAAAGTTATTTCTTGAGGTATTACAACAACTTGATATTCGAGGTAAATAAAATTAAAGGTTAGATTAAAGATTCACCTATCGTGCTAATATAGAATCTTTCATTGATATTAGTTTGATGTAGATATAAAATTTGTACATCTTTAATGGATAGAATTTCTTCACATCTCTTAAAATGATTTTGGAATTAAACTCTTTTTTTTTACAATACATGCTTAAAACTTTTAAAATGTAATTTTTTTATAAACTTAAACTTTCTTTTACTGTACCACTGCTATCGACGTAACATTTTAAGTCGATTTTTTTGTTGGTTAAAATAATTTAATTTTTTAGACATCCTTTATAGGAAAATAAAAATAAAAATTGAAATAAAATTGGAAGTCGAATGGAATTATATATTTACCCTGGCCAAGTTTACTTTTAAAGGTCATTTACATTTTGGAAACGATGTTACTCTTCAAAAACTTTTCAATTCTCCCAAACTCTCACAACCCAATTCACCTTTTCCGATTTGGGAGATTTCTCCCCAGGGACTCATTTTGCAGATTTTCCCTTTCTTCTCTTTTGTGCGTCAAAAAACAAAAAAAACCCCTATATTTTTTCCAGATTTCGACAGGTTAAAGGCATTCTGGACTTTTAAAATGACCCTCATCTTATTATCAAGATAGATAAAAAGGTATTTAGTATCAGTAAAGAATAGAAGTTAGCTGCGTATTTTCTTACCAATAATTGCAGACGAGTCTTCAGAATTCAAGAAGTATTCAGAACATTCACTTAATCCTAAAAATATATTTAATTTTTAAAACCAACAGAGACAGTATTTACATTTTATCGGAAATTAGTTAAAGAATAGAAGTTATCTTAAAAAATTTAAATTCATTTAATTTTCCAATACTATGGATTTTGTAACTCATTTTTCTTAATTATCACGCAACGTCAGCCATATTGAATTAAAATTAAGCTAATTGATTAATTGATATTTAATCTCAAATTTTTCACATAATTTGTTTTAATTAAGGAATATAAATCGACAAAAGATTCAACCTCTGCACTTTTGAATGCTTTAAACATTTTCACAAGCTGATGTACAAAGACTTATTTCAAAAAGAAAGTATGCCTGTTATAAACCTGTTATTATTCAAAATTCAAATTTACAATAAGTGTCTTTAAACACCTACATATTATTAAAACTAATTAATTTGAAATGTTTATGGTAAGAAAATGTA
Source organism: Argiope argentata (assembly GCA_026289955.1). Taxonomy (NCBI): domain Eukaryota; kingdom Metazoa; phylum Arthropoda; class Arachnida; order Araneae; family Araneidae; genus Argiope; species Argiope argentata. Next base: position 6,755,288 of record JAOUZG010026641.1, on the reverse strand, counting down.
TGTAATAAGCTTTACAAAGCTTAGACTCTTTCCAATGAAACCTTATTAGGAGATATCATGCAAAGAAATTTAATTAAACAGTTGATGAATGTAAATTCTTAGAAAATCACTAATAAAATTATAAGAAAAAAGATATTTCTATATTATTTCGATATATATTCGAAATTGAGTGATTAAAATATTTTAAAACTCGAAAGTTTCTAATTAATCTAAATCATCTTAACGAAAACAGCACCTAGGTTTCATTTGGCGTGTACTATATTATTATAAAGCAATTTTTCATTGAAAAATTTCAGTGAGTTTTCCTTATTTCATAAGTAAACACACTCATAACTTGACAGTAAAATTTGTTGAACTAAAACAGTTATAGATTTTTCAGGCAAACAATGAATGTATAATTCCTGTTTTGAAAGTGAAGTAAATAGAAAAGCTATTGATAAAAGAAGAAATTTTTAATTAATTGGGCAAATAAATTCATATATGTCACACGGGTGCTCTGTTTGAAGCGGATTACGTATTAAATACATCAGAAAAGATTCTTCTCAATTTTTAAAGTTAGTTTAAATTGCAATTGCGAATAAGGAAATTTTCATGGGAATTAATGATTACATTTATTATTTACTCATATGATAATCACTTATGTTAAAAAGATTTTTCTTTAAATTGATTGAAAATTCTTTAAGAATATGGGATAAATGCTCCCTTCCAAACTTCAGCTTTATAAATATTTATATACTTTATGTAAAATATGTCTTTATTAAAAGAATTAGCACTTTTAATGATCAGTTATTCCATCTAGGGCACTGATTATATTCAATTTTAATCAAACAGTTTAGATATAAATTCTTGATTGTGATGCTGTTGAATGGACAGATAATAAAAACATTTTAAATTTTTTTTCACTTACGTTATGCTTGTTATATACACGGATCTTTCTGATGGAGACCAATCTCCTGACATCATAATGGTATTAAAAACATAAATATATAATTCATTTAACTTTTGTTTTATAGTATTTCACTTTATTAGTTTTGTAAACTATATAGATTTTAACCAGAATAATTCATCTTCAGCTTCCAACAATGGAAGAAAATCACACGATTAGATAGTAATTAAAATGAAATTTATTTCTAAAAATTAGAATTTTTCTTTTAAATTGCTAAAATTCAGAGAAAAAAATTGCACGAAAATTAAATGAATATTAACGAAAAGAATTTCTTTTTGAATTTTAAGATGATATAAAGGTATTGTTTATGCTGTAATATTTTCGATAATCATGGGGAAAAAATAAAAAAAAAATCTCTTACTTTTTTATAAAGCTTAAAAAAAAACGTTCTGTTATGAATATTATCAAACTAGCTGCGCCTAGAGAATACTTAGTTGAAAGGGTATATTGACTGTGCAATATCTGAATTTAAATCTCGTACAGAATTTTGTTGTTTTATAAATCCTTAAAAATAGTTTCTTTAAGCATTTAAGCATTACATAGTTTTAAGAATCGTTGAAACTTCTACTTATTTAAAAATTATTTTAAATTTAAGAATTGTTCTTTTCTTGTTGAATTGTTCGAAAACAAAATGTGAAATGCTTCATTATCCGCACAACTGTAGTTTACCGTTTTCCCAATACCAATTTCCTTTCTCATTATTTTATTTCATGATGGATAAAGGTTTATAACGCTTTCGAAAAAAAATTGGTTAGAGATAAACTGTATATATGTTGATGGTGGTAGATTCGGTTAGAGATAAGTTTAGTATATGGTGATGATAAATTTAGTAAGGAATAAATCTTCTTCTATATTCTTTAACCCATTCGCTGCCAACAACGAATATACTCGTGGTTGGCAGGATGTTACCCATTGCCAACCATGAATATACTCGTGATACTTTCAATATAGTATAACGTACAACTTGTCAAACTTTCAAACTTTTTATGGCCACAAACATAAATATACAAGTGTAAAAACTTGAAAAAAAAGCTACTAATAATTTTTTTTTACAAAAATTCCACTTTATTTAACACATTCGCTGCCAAGCCAATTCCCATTGTCAACCACGAGTCTACTCGTGTTCGAGTTTTATTCATGCAAATGATTTTTTATGACAAAATATGTGTATTTATTTTAAAATAATAAAATTTAGATAAACAATAACACTCAAAACAGAAATGGCAATGGGAATAAACTCACACAATTTAGGCTTGTTCAGCGAATGGGTTAATGATCATCTGAATAAATAGTGATGATAAATTAGTGTTTTATTAATTTCTACCGATGACTAACATTTGTATCCATTATTGTCTTATGAGCCTTTTATTTCCTTCTCCATAATAGCCGAAGTTTCTAAATTCGATTGTTAAATCTATTACCAATCAAATCATAAAAACTTATTTATGACGCGTCACTATTCGATATCACCGTTTCATACTGGATTATAATTTATTGGTTATTTTCAAAAAGTGAAACTTACTATAAACTCGTTATCTTGAATGATAGTTGAACGAAGAAAAGTCGTATGCGACGATTGCACAAGCATGATATATCTTCTGAAGAGTTTCCGTTTAACTTCGGCATTGAAACCAAGAATTTGCAAAACAAGCGTGATGTATCTTCTGAAGAGATTCAATTTAACATTGGCATTGAAAATTTTTTTTGCCAAACAAGAGTTGTCTCTGAATTTTCTCCAAGCTGGCTTAAAAGTAGTGATATTACTTAGTGATTTTTCTTTCGAAAAAAAGAAACACATGTATAAAAATCTGATTGCATGTATTATTTGGTAATGTTAGTGAATGTGCTCGCAGCTAACAATAGATTACGTTAAGATAAGTTGTGTTTTTTAAATATTTCTGATAACTGATTTCCACTTTGAAGTCAAAAGTCATCATATATATTGAAAGTTTATGAACAATATATTTTAGAAGGTACGTTATGTAATTTTTATGAGAATGAGGATCCAGAATTTAAATTATCTGTTCATTAGGTTGTGTCAACTATACGCTTAGCGAAGTAAGAAATAAATTTGTGAAAAAGAAATAATTTTCATGTGTAAACGCTTTTTGGATGAAATTATATTAATTTACCAATTAAATATACAGAATATGAAATGGATTGATGATACAACCTACAAAGTCAATTAATTAGGATGGCATGCTTAATGCGATTGATTATATTTGCTTCCAACGCTAGCAGTTTGTTTACATAAGCGGCAGAAGTAAAGACCGACTAATTTATTAAGAGAAACGGCCATTATATCATGCCAGCTTAACGGAAGGAGTGATATAGATTGGCTTAATTTTATAAATGTCGGGACATCTATTTGAGTCGGCTGTAACAATTAGGCCATCCTTAGCAAACAGCGATATTGATATTACGCGTCGAATGGAGCATAAGTTTTATAATACAGGCTCAATATTTGTCTGGGGACTGCACTATCACTTTGCCATCAGCTTTCATTTCTTGCTTTATTGAAAATATATCTTACTTTTTGAGCTTTGCAGTTTTAACGGTGTGTCTTTTATTTCTTAGAATACATATAAAGTTAACAAAATATTAAATTTCAGAATAGTATTATATTAACCCCTTAACATGCGAATTTATTTAATTTTCTAATTAGATGACGCATCCTATTTTGGACATTTATTGTTCATTTGATTATTTAAAATAATATATGGAGCATTTGGGTTATTAAAGCGTTTCGAATTGGTTTTTGCGTGTTTAAATATTTAATTCTGGGGCTTAGTTGCAGACTTGAAACTAAAGATTCAGTAATTCGATGCGCTTTCCAGACAAGTCATTGTATGCGAAGGGATTGATATTAATTAAAATGTCAAATTAATAACTTAATATGAAATTAAATCATAATACTAATTATCAAATTAATATTATGTAGAATTAAAATATAAAAAATATTAAATTAGTATTAAATTAAATTTTTAAAGAAAATATTAATTTTTTCAAGTGCACAAACTAAATCTTTTCCGTATATTTTATAAAATAAAAAAAGAACAAAACAAATAATTTAATATATATTTTTATTTAACTTATTTCCTTCCTTTAAGGAAAGCCGTATTAGACTACTTCGAAAGCTTACTATGTATTATTTTATTAAATCGTATTATTTTATTCATTCATTTTTTAAACTGTGTACTTTCTTATCGAAAAATAAGTTGCTTGATAAAGATTAGTAAAAATTCAAGAGTGACTGTTTTTTCTATATACTTTAAATTTATTTTTTTATCATACTCTTTATTTGATTGTAGAATTCTGACATTAGGTGATAGAATAGCCGTTGGTTGTGTCTGGTTTCATGAAATGAGTTAAGAGCCTTCGCAATAAATTTCGCCCATAAACTCAAAGAATTTTTCATGATGTAGCAAACTCAAGCATGCAGGAATTGTTAAATAGGAAGAACTTTCTGGAAGGCCATCTTTACTTCCAGAGGCAGAGTAAAAGGCACAGGACATAAGTATAGATAGATCTGCTTTTAACGAAGAGTGTATGATGAACTTGGAAATTCCACTCCAGTAAATTGTTTCGAACTGAAAAGTCATTCGTACTCTTTTTAAATAGTTCAAATATTGGTTACTGAAGGCAAGGCCGGTTGAGTTCCGCAAGAGCGAGGGGGCAATAAGGGGTTTGGGGTCCTTTTTTGAACCACTTATCACCCCCGAACTTCCAAGCCATACATTTTTTATGAATTTTGCTTGTATTATATTTGCTTGTAAATTTAATTTTGATTTGAGCAAATTATCTCTAAGGTACCAATATTTCACTGATATAATAAAACTTCCTTTAGAAAATGATAATTAGCTATCCACATCTCACCTCACTAGATTTTATGATCTATTGAAATCTATGGAAATCGTTGCGGTTGGACATGAACTATTCAGCGACAAGATTACATTTAATATCTGAGAATGTTTTTTTTTGGGGGGGAGGTATATACATAACAACAATATTTAAGAGAGCCCTATATGTAACAATATTTAAGAGAACCCTATATATAACGACTATATTTAAGAGAACACCATTAAGAGAACCCTGTATGTAACAAATATAATTAAGAGAACTCTGCATGTAACAAATATATTTAAGAGAACCCTGCATGTAACAAATATATTTAAGAGAACCCTATATTAACAACCATATTTAAGAGAACCCTATATTAACAACCATATTTAAGAGAACCCTATATTAACAACCATATTTAAGAGAACCCTTTATATAACAAATATATTTAAGAGAACTCTATATATAACAACTATATTTAAGAGAACCTATTAAGAGAACCATTTGATAGACACATATCTAGATAAGCAAGATGGGCTGATCTAGATGCGCTGAATTCGGAACATATGGTGGATGTGCATTTGCGTAGTCTTTAATATTTAAGATTCGTTAAAAACCACAACAACCCGTAAACGCCAAAAATATATAGAATGGTTATACCTCGCATAAATCAGAGCATTCAAAACAGGAAAAGCTAATTATTCCAAATACGCTAAAATTTGCCGGTTTTCACAAAATATAAATCTATTTAGCATATATTAAATACATGAAATAGTGTTAAAACTAATCGTTTTTATTGGGTAACGTTTTTTGCAAAAAGGAGCACATTTTTTAAATTTAAGATTTCTATTAACTCTAGGTTTACGGGGGCATCATTTTGATGCATTTCGAATTTTATAAGGAAAATTACAAAACCTGTTTGCAATTTTAGTATATTTCTAATATGACTTTTGTCTATTGATCGAGGTAAATATATATTGAAGTCTTTTTTCTCCAAAAGCCTTGAAGTATTGAAATTATCTTTGTGCTATACCCATCTCTACGGATAAGCGTCAATTTGACATGATCGTAATTTAGACAAAATCTTGAGTTAACATGCAAACATCACATCAATAATAAATAGGAATGTTCTAACAATACTTAGATATGTTATCCGATGTCGTTATCTCAAATGAAACAAGGTATAAACAACTGTTGCAGATAAGCAATAATAGGCATAACAAACGCAGAATGTCAACCGATGTCAGAGTGCGAAGATATTCTAAAGGTTTCAGTTGCTTAGTTCGAGTATTGAAAAATAAAATACCAGAATATTTTTTTGAATTATTAATATTATTGTGCACCTCAATTTTATACCATTTTGATTAAAAAAAAGCCCTTCTTTATCATCTGAATATGTCAAGAAGAGGAAATAAAATTTTACAAAGCAGAGTCGGTATTTGTGAGGAGAATTCGGTCATGCTTCAAATTGAAGCGTGTTCGTTGAGATTGGTTTAAAAAAAAATCCGTAAATTTAGCATTAATGTGCTTGGAATTAATGAATTATATACATATTCATCAAATAATTATAACTGAAAAAAAATCTATTTTTGAAGAATTTTTAGTATCAGCGACATTTATATAATAACATTCATGACATGACCTATTATAAAATTAAGAAATGGATGACGTCATTTATGCCATTCGATCAAAGCTGACAAAAGATTTCAAAATGATCCAGCTTAAAAAACTATACTTTTAATAATAAATAATTGCTATAAAATTTTAATTTTTATTATATCAACTCTTCAGAATAAATTGATTTTTTAAAATTTTATTTTGTTTGTAACGCTGTAGTAATATCGTCTGCGACTTACAACAGACGAGTACAGTTGTCATTTTGACATCATTCAAATTAAAGGTACCTTTTCGTATTATTTAATTGAAAATCAATACTGGAACTTTTTGTAATCTTTATTCAAACTTTCATTAAGTGCATTGAAATAATAATTTCACTAAACAATTCTTTACTTAAAGTAATAAAAGTAACTAAAGAGAAATAATAAGTAAATTAACCATCCAAAATAACTCGGTGATGTTTTTTATTTAGATGCATTAAAAGCAGCTTTAGAAAAAGTTCTAAAATTTTGATTCTCTTTCTGATATTAAAAAAATTATTTATATAATTATTAATTCAATTTTTGTTAAATAAAGTTTTATAAATAACAAATAATATTAATGATAGAAAAAAAACTTCTAAAAATGAAAATTCATATTCTCAATTATATTGCTTCAAATATACTTCACAGTTTGATCTTTAACCTACAATGAAGATTTAAAGTTTGATATTCTCCAAAATAATTAAAGGAAAATTGTCTACAAAAATATTAATAATGCTAACAAAACTTTTTAAAATGAAAATTCATGTTCTCAATTATATTGCTTCAAATATATTTTACATTTTGTTCTCTTTAACCTACAATGAAGAATTAAAATTTGATATTCTCCATGATGATTAAACGAAAATTGTCTACAAAAAATATTAATGATAGTAACAAAACTTCTGGAATTTAAAATTTGTATTTTCAATTATATTGCTTCAAATATACTTTACATTTCGTTCTCTTTAAATTAAAAATTAAAACTTGATATTCTCCAAAATAATTAAACGAAAATTGTGTACACAAAATATTAATAATGCTAACAAAACTTTTAAAAATGAAAATTCATATTCTCGATTATATTGATTCAAATAAAATTTAAAATTTTGTTCTCTTTAACCTACAATAAAAAATTGAAACTTGGTATTCTCCAAAATAATTAGACGAAAATTGTCTACACAAAATATTAATGATAGTAACAAAACTTCTAAAAATGAAAATTCATTTTCTCAATTACGTTGTTTTAAATATACTTTATATTCTCAATTATATTGTTTCAAATATACTTTACATTTTGTTCTCTTTAACCTACAATAAAGTATTAAAACTTGATATTCTCCTTAATAATTAAACTAAAATTGTCTAAAAAATTTAAAGTTTTATCGATAGTTAAAGAAAAAAGAAGATAGATTTGGAAGTTTTACCTGACATCTTTGTAATGTTGGTTTTTCTCGGAATCTGACCAGCTAGAAATCTTCTAGGAAGAATATTCGAATGTGGTGAGTTGAGCGCCTGATCTATCTGGATAGCTCGGATCTGAGTGAACTCCGAGGCGAGGTTTCCAGGAATATATACTGGAAAAGCGTTCACCCCACGTTGCGCACTCGCCCGACTCTTAACTCGCTCTCGAACAGCATTTGTTGGAGGCACTCTGAAGCCACGCCCCTTCGCGGGGGGTTCAGCGCAACTTTTTTATTATCTTTTTTATTATTAAAGAGAGCGAGAGGAATTGCAGTAGCCAGTAAGTAATCAGAAACTGTCTATAACCTATGAAAGACATTTTATGAGTGGGTGTCTATCTTCAGATCTCTTGATAATTGCTTAAAAACAAAATAGAAGTGGATCTAAAATTTTATGATAGATTTGCGCTCTAGTTGAATTTTTGAGAAAATTGATAATTACGTTGTGGAGTTTAAGAGGAAATATATAGGAAGAGTTCTTAATTAAATAGTGGTGTATTTTTACTTTCTAGCATACTTAACATAAAAAATAAATATCAGAAATGCCAAAAAATTAAAATTCGGTATTTTGACGAATTTTTACATCTCAGACCACTCTGGGTTCGAAATATATTTTTGGCAATATGTCTCTTCCCACATTTAAAGCCTCTAATGCCAGCTTTCTGGCACAGCCTCGTGTTCTGTCAGTCCTGGGTTTGAGTCCCGGTTTAGGTAGGCAGGGTTGTTCTATCTGTGAGATGTAGGAATGCGCCCTTCCCCCTGTAAAAAGGGGCTGTGCAAGCGTTTGGGTGTGTGTTTCATCCTCATATGAGCTAGAAGTCAGACTTCTGCCCTTGGGTGCTCAGGGGTCTATACCCTCAGAAGCTACTGCAACCCTTCTTCCATTGTAAAGCGGACATGTCATCATCATCATCAAAGCTTCTAATTTTTTCCATATTTCTAGAGTTCAAAAAACACATTTTTGATATTAAGTCTGTTTGTTTACCCGTGAATAAGATAATTAATAAACGCTTTGAATTAGATGAATGAAACTCGGTATATGGATTTATGAAGACGTTTATAGAGTTCTATCTCATTTTGAATGAAATATATTCATAGGAAGTCAGTCTGTCTGTCTGTTTAATTGAAAGTGAGTTCAATAATTTCAAAACTCAAAATGCTTGTTACCAGAAAAATTGATAGCATCGAAAGTAAAGATTTTTTATCAAATTTTGAACCCAGTCTGACAAAAGATCGACAAAACATGTCAATGGAAAATTTATCAATCGACCAACCCTGTCTATGTTATTAAGAATGATGATTCAAGAAATTTACAAGCTAGGTGGATATGTTATCTTTAATCAGATGCTACTTTTATTTTATGTAGCATTTACATCAAAAGTATAATTTAATGCAACATTTTAAAGGCAGTCGGTCTATGAGAATAAGTACCGTATTCTTCCAAAATACATATTTGATTCTATCATTGCTTGACAAATAAAAGATATTATGACCTGTGATAAGATATATGATAATTTTGGGATAAAATAATGTGCTGATTTGGTTTTCCTTACGTGTAGCTTTGGTCTCATGAGGGAGGTACCTCATTATTGAGGATTAGAAGCTTCCGAAATGGTGGTTGGTTCTCGCCCTCATTGGAGAAGCACAAAAAGGTCGGGGTCTTGCTCCTCCCATCGATGACGGAACGCATTTTCTTCAAGAAGGTTCTAAGGGATGAACTTTTGGACTCAACCACGCTTCCCACCAGTGTTGTCGCAGCGGTTCAAGTTTTTCCGCATGCTTTCCGACATGTTGGAGTAGCGAGTTAGTGATTGTGTTACGTGTGGTAATGATACTGTATCAGGGGACCTACTGAGATTGAAATCAACTTAGTATTGAATATTAATACTCTGTTCTATTATGCCATATGTAATGGACTTTAATGTGATAGATGGTAGACAAGAATAGGATAACCTTTAGGTGCTTTATAAAAACAACTTATACCTTCTAATGGTTTGGGGGGAAAACCCTCGGAAAGGTATTTTATATTTTTTTCATTAAAACCTACTTCTTAATAAATGATTGCGTTCGTTAAGCTGTAATTTAATCACTTAGTTATCAAATTGGAAATTAAAAAAGGATGGGAAACACTTCATAAGAAGATTCAAATGTCAAAACAGTTTAAATGGAATTAAAATCAAAATATTGGATCTAAAAATGCAAAAAAAATGAAAGTTTAGCTTCTCTTAAAACACTCATTTAATATATTACTACTGTTCTAAAAGAAAAACAAATACTTTTAATGTTATGTTCAAAAGAAACGACATTCATAAAAAAGGATGGTTTAAAGCCATTTTTATTTTATAATATCGATGTTGTAATTTTATCAAAAATCATTAAGTTACAAACATTTAATTTTATCCTTTACCAGAATACAAATCGCTTGTTGAAAAATTTCTTCAATAGGTATATATGCTGTATAATATGAAACGGACTAATGATTATTTTACAACTTCTAATTCTTGATTCTTTCCCGATGAATTTTCCATTTAAAACGTTGTGGTTATTACCTAATTAGATCCATCTCATTTATCTAAACTATCACTAAATATTTTTTATGATTGCATTTTTCAGCACAAAAAAAATCAATAATCTTTACTTATAATAAAGCACAATGCGTGTGTGTGTGTTGGTACTCTACAGACCAGACCGTTCGACCTACAGCTACCAAATTTGGTACGTGTATACCTTGGGGGTCGGAAATGTGCACCTCGGAGCCCTTTTTTGAATTTTTAATTACAATTTTAATTAATTTTAAATAAAATAGCAATAGGGTTTATTTCATATGCTTTATATTAAGAAGATAAGAACTGAGAGCTATTTGAATTAATGATGGATAAAAA
>JAOUZG010026641.1:6724967-6744510 GCA_026289955.1 Argiope argentata | reverse complement strand
AATTAGTTTAATATAAATTAAAAAAAGAATTTAAATTTTAATGGAAATTAAAAAAAGAAGAACAGGAAGAAAAGAAAAAACGATGTCAAAATGACACACACACACACACACACTACTTTGAAATTTTAATAGGAATTTAAAAAATAGCAAATGTAATTCTAATTAAATTTATAAATTAATCTTGTTAAAGTAAAATTCTGACCGATTAAATTTTGCTGTAAATATATAACACATATTTTTTTTTCGTAAAACGAAAAACGCTTTCTAAGTGACACCAATTTAAGTATTATAGAAAACCTTAATAATAAACAGTTTCAAAAAATTTATAAAAGATTCCTTTTTAAAGTTTTAACTTACCTATAATGAGATGCTTATTTTATTCATTAACAGTGTTTGCTGTTCAAAAGAGTATTCTTTCCTTTTAATGCCATTACATAGTTAAATAATATATTCCCTTAATAAAATCGATGATTAATTAATAACAAATGCTCAAATTTTGTTCAAGAAATGTTCAGTCAACTAATGCAAAATTGTAATTAATTTTAGAATTATCCTTAATTTTAATTGTATTTCCATTTACTGAATTGAGTACTATAAAATATTGTAAGACATCTATAATAAGAATTAATTCTAAAGTTTTGATAAAATGAATTTTTTTTCTATTTCTGTTTGATAAAAAATACTCAAAATGTTCTACACTGCAAAACGTTAATCAAAGACTGAATCTTCTCGTATTATAGATGCTCAATAAAAAGATTTTTCCAAAATTTTAATAAGACTTTTAGTTAATATTTAATTTTTTTATTAATATTTTTTCATTCAGCAGCTTCGATGTATATTTTGGCACAAAATCCATTTTTACACATTTTAAAATTCAAAAAGTTTAGACTTAGAGTGATGCCAATTTCATTTCAGTCAAAAATTTTCTCAATTTTAATAAGTTTATCAATTTATCTTAAACATATTTTGTAATTGTATTTTCTATTGTTTTAGTTATTGAATTTATAAAAACCTCGTTTTTGATGATTTTAAATACATGTTATTGTTTTTTTTCTATTTGTGCGATATTTTGCAAAATAGTTATTTATAAATTTTTAAAATCAAATCAAAAACGCTTTTGAGATACTATATTCTTGAATTTCTAAAAAAATTATTTTTTTCTCAAAGGTATTAATTCATATTTTTGAAGTTAAGGCAAAGTATTTTCAGAAAAATTTCATAGTAACAGATTTTGTTTTTGTTTTTCTGAGAACTTTTGAGTGAGGGGAAAAATAAATCCTAATTTAAAATAAATGAAACCTTCTACGACTCGTATAAATCACACTAACATTGTAACAGCATATTAAAGTGAAGTTGAGTGGTTTGACATAAAACACTAATCTGATAATTGGCAAATTTTATTCAATTATTTAAGAATGATATTAAAATCAAAGAAAGTGATATATTATAATAATAAAGTTAAATAAAAACGGTACATTTTTTGTATTCTTAAAAAATTATAAATCTCAAAAAAGTTGAAAAAAATTCTCACTAAACTAAATCATCGTCTTTTAAAAAATACCAGTGTGGAATTTGATGATGACAGATGTTAAGGTTTTTAGGTTATATAAAGGCATAAAGTCACATTAATAAAGAATGCACTTATAATTCCTGATGCTTAGAAAAATGGTAACTCGGCATCATTGGAATTTTGCAAAATATGCATACTATTTCGTCCCTTTTTAAAGTTTTACAAAAAAAAATACTTTCATTATATACTTTTTACATTATTACTATAAAAAAAATATACTTTCATTATATCATTGTTATACTTTCATTCATTTCTTTCAAAAAATTATCACATTTTGACTAAAAATTATGCATGATTAAGCAATATCTTGTGTTTAAAGAATTCTGAAAACTTGCACAGATATCTCAAAAATAGATAAGGTTACAAATAAAAAAATGTTTAAAAAATCATAATTCATTAAAAAAAATCCCTAAAATTGTTTGTTTCTAATCAGTAGAAGTCATTTTTTTTTCATGTGAATTATTGAAGAAATAAAAAATTGTTATCTTAAATTACTAAGCTATTTTTTTTCGAAGAAGAAAAACTTTTAATCGGTATTCTGAAAAAGCTCAAATCATGCAACAGTATTTTTTTACATATACACGCTTTGATCGTAATTTTTTTAGCATTCATATTTTCGCGGGCGCTCAGATATTATTGAATTGAGTTTTAAGTAAGCAACAAGAAAGAATTATCTTTTCATGTGTGAAGGGCTGTTTTTAAAGCAAAAAATTTGCAAAATAAAATTATTTTTTTTATGTTGGAGTCATGGAATTTTTCAGATTATTAAGACTTTTTTTGATATCAGATTAATTTATTTTATAAATTGTTGCAATTTATCTATTTTTTTAAGTTGTTAATGCTTTGCTTCTTTGTCAATATTTTCTTATATATTGAAAAAAGAAAAGAAATAGGAAAAGGGAGAGAAAAAGAAAGCATGCATAGAGAAAAGACGAAGAAAACATGTAAGGATATAGCAAGAAGCAATTTCCTTAAGAATAATTTTAAATATATTAAATAATTCTTTGGCCATATTTATTTGAAATTAAAAACTCTTCTGGAAAAGATTACTTTTTATTATTTATTTTAACCAGATATTTAAAACTGATGGGAAAAAGTCTTGAAGGGAGACGATAGTAAATAGTTAAGCTAATGCTTTTATGCTTAGATTTGAATTTTAGTCGCTTTAATTCAAAAGAAACACCATCTACGAAAGGTATTAAATTTCAGCCCCTAAAACTGTGAATATTATTTTATATTATAATTACGGTAACTGCTATATTATATATGGTTTTCCATCATATCCCGACAATTTGTTTAAACAAATGATTCAATTAATTTAATTTTTAAAATTTATTAATTTTTTTCTTGAAACTACGAATATTATTTTATATTATTATAAAGGAAACTGCTATATTGTATAAAATTATCCATTGCATTCTGACTATTTGTTTAAACAAATGATTCAATTAAATTTACGAACTCATTAAATAAGGATGATCAGAGCTTGAATTTCTATAAAAATATTTTCAAACAAAATAAAATGATTTATCTTTAGTGACGGCATAATTTGATATTTAAGTCTTAAAAATTAAAGAATTCGAATGGCTGGAAAAGACATTAAAATTATTTTAATGTAAACCGTCTCAGCGCTAAGTACTAAAATACCATCGGAATTCCAAAACAGCCCGCACTAAATGATGTTATTTAGTATTCATAATATCTCGAAAAGTTCTACGGGTATCTAAATTAGGTTTTAAACTTAAATAAGAGGGAGAAAGGCTTCTTGGCTGTCGTGGGCACGGTCGTTAAGTATCCCCTGTTAAGTAGGGGTTTGAAGAATAAATACGTGAGGCAGTTGCAAATCAGATTTTTAATTTATTCTCCATAAAAGTGAAAACAATTTCTTTATATTGAAAAGGAGTATAGAACAATGTAGTGGCTATTTACATATCACATTTTTGAATGTTTAGTGAAGTAATTTTATGGGAAGAGCGCAAGTTGGAAAATTTAGTTCGTAATAAGATTTGATATAGGTAATATCTCATTGTCATATTAGTGTGATGGAGTTTTATAGTAAACTAGTGTTAGATTAGTGGTATTATATATTTAGGTTGTTTATTCATTAAACTATTAACAGGAAATAGTCAGCTAATTCCTAGAAGATAACCTTCAGATTTTTGGTATTTCCTATGTTGTTGTAACATGTTTCCGAAATTTAGAATCATAGTAGTTGAGAAATCACTTAATAAGCAGTAGGTCAAGTTTCGATCCTAGATGCATCTTTTCTTCACTTTTAATATTTTTCAAACCATTAATCAATAATATCCCGAGTTAAACGAAGGAAGGGGATTACAAAATTGCACGAAATAACTTCATAGAAATTGCATATTTATTTAATTTAATGTATGTGAAAATTAATTGAGGAACTATTATACAATTCCTTGTGAAAATTTAAGTTTAAATACTAAATTATATAATTTCTTTTTAAATAAATTTTTATTTTAATGACATTTATTTTGAAACTACATTAATAATTAAACGGAATAATATTTAGACTCATGCTTGTATTATGCCGGAGTTTCTAAAATCGGGGGACAAGCTTTAAGGTTTTGAGGGTGACTGTAAATAGGAAGAAAAAAATTACCTTTATGTACGAGGATGAAACCATATACCTGAAATGGGAGGGATAGTTTACAAATAGTTACCCTTCGATCAATTAAGAAAAAGAAAGTAATTTTCCAGATAAAAAAAAGCAACAATAATACGGATTTATAATCTAATTGTATGAAATTCAAGTGTAATTATCCGAATAGTTAAATGAGAAGCGTGTATAACATCAGAATAGGTCTATTAAACCTTAATTTTAAGTACAGCAAAGGTTAGGCCGGGATAGCTTGGTTGGTAGGGCATTGGATTCGAATCCCTTGAGTTGCAAGTTCGAACCCACCAGCCGATGACTATACGTGAGTGTGTGCTTGTGGTAGCTGGCGCTCGTTGAATATGGAGTGATCTCAATGTACTCCATGCTGAGAGTAATACCACTGGGTGTACTGTGTCAGAGTTGATCGTTCTCTGTTCTAGATCTAAATTACGATCTATGGATGAAAGAATAAAGTCTACCCCGTAAAAAGGGTTTGTGATGTTTATGAGCCAGAAGTCAGACTTCTGTCCTCGGGTTCCTAGTGTCCATACCCTCAGAAACTGCTGTACCCCTCCTTCCAATATAAAATGGAACCGCAAATGTTTGTTGTTTATATTGTGTTGAACTAACTATTCCTTTATCTTCCTTGCCGTATATTACATTTAAAACTGTTATTCCTAATAATTAGGTGTATATCTAATATGTATTACTATTTTTTGAACCTGTTCTATTAAAGTTTGTCCCAAGCTTTTAAAACACTCTGCATGACCTCATCTAATTAGACAGAGTAGTGAAGCAAATGTAATATATAATTTGAATCTCATTTCTATCTGAAGATTATTATATAAACGGGCAATTTTGGAATAGTTTTATTTACCTGGCTTGTTGCGTTTATGAATCATTGCATTCACACACGCACGAATAGTCATGAACCCCCCCCCCTGAAATATTAAAAAATAGTCATGAGCAAAACATGAATAGTCATGAGTAAAAACTGTAAAATAAAAAATAGCCATGAACAAAAATATGATAGTCACGAATGAAAAATGCGAAACAAAAAATAGTCATGAAAAAAAAAATCCTGAATAGTCATAAGTGAAAACTGCATACCAGATTTTATTCAAATATCTCAATCTGAATTTGATGTTGTAAAGTTTGAAATGAGAAATTATATTTCTGTAGTCAGTTAACAGAGGCTGAAGTGTAAGGTCTGCTTCCAAATGATTCTTGTATTGTTCCAAAAGGTGCAATGATATAACTAAATTAGATTAAAATACAACTCTCAAATTTCGAGTAATCGTATATACTGTCACGAAGATTGAATTAAAGACACGGATAGTTAGAAACAATTGCGTTTTTTAGCACCAAGCAACTCGCTGGAGAACAGAATGAAGAACTGGGCCGATCTCGGCTTTTGTACATCAGGAGAACATTCGAGAATCATCTCGCTCGAATGGTAAAGAATGTTCTAGAATCATCTTGATTTTAGAGAAATAATAAGATCAATTTTAAATTAAAATTCCAGTCTTTGGATAAAAAGTGCTGGCCCGGAATCGAACCAGGGACCAAAGGATTTACAGCCCAATTCTCTGCCAATGAAACTATCGTGAATTACAAGAGCCTTTCTTTTTGTGACAATAGAAACAAACGTAAAAAGAAGAGAATTCGGAAAACTATACATAAATTTTAAATCCTTAGAATTTAATATTATTTCATAAAAAAACAAATATTCTTATTACTAGAAATAAATTAAATATCTGTGAGGAACTATATCACTTTATAAAATGCATTTTAACTCAACTAAATGAAGCGAAATACAGAAAAAAGGGTTAGAATATTATAGAAAAAATATTACCAGAACAAAAATTAAGAAATGCAATTTTACTTTTTCGAATTATAATTCCACTTTTAAAATAAGTAATACTAAAATATATTTTTTTGTAAAAAAAATTAATTAATTCCAGCTCTTAAGTCATTAGAAAAAAATAAACTTTTAACAAAATAATTTTATCAAAAAGAGGATTCGATAGGAGCAAAGAGAATACTCAAAAGTTGATAAATTCTGTCTAAAGATGAACCCGAAATTTGAAAATTATTTTCCAGAGAATGTAACATCAATAATTAAAATATTCAACGATGTATTTAATTTGCAGTTTTAAAGGTGCCTATTTTACATAGTTTATTACATCAGTTCCATTTCATTATCCATTTCGAGAAGAATCTGCAATGCCATTATACATAATCTAATAACCAGTTTATTACGATCCGAAGCTTTTACTTTTGCCAGTCTTTCAATATTTATTACACCATATCGATTCCTACACAGCACGTGTCGATTCTCCAGCGATTATCTTTCTCTTTATGCATCTTAAACGAAATACTCGAAAGATTCTCCGCATAACTAACTTTTGCAACATATTATTAAAGTTAATGCCACCCAACAGCTCCGAAATCGACAATCGCGAACAGCTTTCTCATACAGCATTCAAGAACAGCGCCCAAGTCATTAGCCCTTTATTCTAATTAAGCCACCGCCTCGAAGACAAGGATTCGACAGTGATTCACAGGTGGTGTGGGAATCCTGTGGTTATTTCCGGCAACAGCAATTGCATCTTTTGCGGGGAAAAACGAATTTCTTATTAGCTTTCCAAGAGTGCCTAGGTTGCATTAATGTTGTATTGGAAGTTGCAAATGCTTTAGGATTGTATCTCAGGGGCTTTATGGTGAATTATTGGGAGCTTTCTTGATTTTTATGTATTCGGGAGAGTGCTTGGTTACTGTTGTTACTTTGTTACTGTAAGCATGTAATCATGATTGTTTTCTTGAAAGATAGGAGGGTGTCTACGTAAAGACATGCATAAATTTTAAATCAGGACCTCGAAAATGAAAAGGTTATTAGCTTTATGCACTTATTTTACCGTTTTGGTTCAAGATCGTACAAAATTACCTCTGCAGAGATATATGGTCGATTAACTTTTAAGTATCTTATCTTATATCATATAAAATAGCACTGCGTGATGTTTTAGAATTTTGTTACAGAGATTATTTCAAAATGGATGCAGTTATGCAGGAAGTAAATAACATTTTATATATTTCAGGTGGTACAATTTTAGCAGTTTGATATTCATGGTTGAAATAACCTTTCAGATTATGGAATTACAATTTTTATTGCAATAATTGATTTTAGATCAATGCTTTCTTTCTTAATATTTTATCTAAATAGTAATATTTTAGAATATTTTATAAAACATCTTCTCAAAATATTCTAATATCAATTTTTTGTTGAAATGCAGGCAGGCATATGATTTTATTTTCAATACACACAAATTTTAAATGATTTGAAACGCATTTTTCTAATTTTTTAACATTCTTAATAAATTCTATTAACATTCTTAATAAATTTCTTTAGTTAACTGCAGAAACACTACTTCATTTTTTTTATATTTGTGACACTACTTTATACATATAAAGTAGTGTCACAAAACTACTCTGTCATATTATGAAAAAAAAATTGGGAATAGAGCCTTTTTAAGATTTATATTCTCATAATAACAATAATATTAACAGTCTTAATAACCTAACGGTATAAATCAACCTAATGATAATTTAAACAAAAACATATTGCATTATCTTAATGTTCAATTATCTTAATATTTTAATGTAATAGCTAAATAAACTGAATAACCACACTGGCTATCCCCCCCCCGAATAAGGTACTCGGATTAGATCCAACTGACTGGACCGTCAAGACAGCATTGGTAGGAACTAAGGTTGAGTAGTAAGGGCATCACTGGCCTTGGTACAACCCTTCCCGTGCGAAATTTGATATCTTTATTACAGACAACCTCCACTATTTCTGTACGCACCAGAGGGGCTAGAAACAACAAACATACCAGGAACTTCGCATCCTCAATTTTTTAAGGGTTCTCCCCTTCTTCTTCTTGTGTACAGCCGGACACCCGGCCGTACACAAAAAGAAGAAGGGGAGCACGTGGAGAAAACATACCGAATAAAGAACAGATCTTGCTTCAGTTTATCAGATATAGTTTTCCCACATTTGATTTTCATTTCTTTTCTTCAGTTTGTTCAATCGGCTAATGAGTAAAAGTTTCTTGGAAATCCATGAAAGGCTATCTTGTAATCAATAGAATGCATCAATAGATATCAAATTTGGGAGCTGTGTGATGTTTGATAAACTAAACAATTAACAGTTTTTACATGAAAATATCCTAAAAATGTTTGACACCATATGTTTCTTTGTATTTCCTAATTAAAGAAATATAATTTAATTATTTAAAGCTACACTCTAAATTTGTCAGTCGAAATTTATTATGCTACTAAACGAGCATCTTATCACTAATTTGTTTTCCGATGCATGACAGGAAATATCTGTTTATTTGAAAATTGGAAACTTGAGCAGTTGAAAGCGCCAAACAAATATTCAGTTAATCGTGCGATAATCGTTACATGAACTCAAAAACACTTTCCCTACAGAAACGGTTGGTTGATCCATATAATTAAATGGTTTCTTCGATTTTATAGCCATAGGGCTGGGCAGGATTTTACGGTATATGATTTCCACCCTCCTTCCGTTATTTTTCAGTGTTAGGACCTATTTATCATTGCTTCATGTCAAGTGCATTAAAAAAGAGTAGTTAAATAATGATTATATTCGTAGGTACATTAACTTCTTTCTTTTCTCTTTTTTTTAGCATAGTAACCGTTAAAACCTAGAATATTTAACTCTAAAAATAGCAATAATGTCATTATTGAACTCGTCAGTTTCCTAAAATTAGAAATTTAAAATCGGTGGATAATAATTATAGAATATTATGAGAATTCATTACAGAATTTTCTAAATTTTAATTTTTTAATAATAAAATATTCAGTAGTTATTTTCTGAAATATATCTAGTTCAAGTTAGAAATATCAATATATCTTTCGTAACCCAATTATAATACCACTTAAGTATCATTTCGTTTAATGGTGCAAGACTGAAAATAATTAACATTCGGATTCAAATTACATAACAAAAGAAAAAAAACCCTCAAAATTACTGAGTTTTATCTACACAAAAAAGTGACATTTATAATAGAAAATGAAATAGGTAAAAATTTATCTTATTAAACAGATTGTCGTGCGTTGTGACTAATGGCACTTGCCGTGGACAAGCACCCACTGATACGATCAGTAGATTTTAAGCCTAAGATATGCGTCTCTTTGTTTTACAAGTAGCGCCATCTAGGGTCAAGAGTACGATTTAACTACTCACACGTTACTACCCTTTTTAGGGGGTGGACTTCATTCATCTCAGATCGTAATTTAGACCTGGAACAGAGAACGATCAGCTATGACCCAGTACCCCCAGTGGTATTACTCTCGACATAGAGGACTTTGCGACCATGAACATATTTAACGAGCGCCAACCACCATACACTCGGGAAATCTTTTGGCCGGTGAGCTTCGAACCCGTAACCTAAAGAGTACGATTCCAGTGCTCTACCAACAAGAATATTCTGCCCTTATTAAACAGCTTAGTTTAGTTATATCAATTCCCTTTGTAAAGCAACATTAGGAATATTTTGGGACAGAACTAGCAATTGTGAACAGCGTTCAGATGACGAGACCGACACCTCAGCTCACTCCTTCCTCTCCCCACCACCGAGAGGATGTTTAGCTGACACATTTTAGGTACAACAAACCCCTTTAAACCACGTTCTTTTATGGAATCATGTAGCAAACCTAAAATCACGACCCTGGACCTTACCAAAAGACCCCTGTGACCCTCTTATCAAACAGTATTTATCTATTAACCAGTTTTCTTAAAAATTTTGTTTCGCACATTATGTAAATCTAGACAATTTTAAAATTCCTTTTTCAAATGGAATTCAGTTGTTCCCCAGGAAATTTAAATTCCCGAAATTGAAATTATCCCAAATTTTAAGTACCCAAAGATGTAAACATATAAATTCAGATTAAAATGGCTGTTATATTTTCAAACGATTACTGTGGAATTTTTAAATTTCCATATCACAGTCAAAGATTTATTTTATTAGATTTATAGCTAAAGAACTAAAACTAGTTTTACAGTATTGCCAGTTTTTCTTTTCAAATCGAATGAAAAATATCGAAACCGGATTTTTTTTGTGATTGCATATAATTGTTTGATTATAAAATAAGTGAATTGTTATTTAAAATAAAAAAGTCCCCGAAATCAGCAATTATAAATTGTAAACAGAAGTGTGCACGCTTGTACAAGCGATAGAAATTCGAATCTCTAGTCAATTACTAGTAATGATTTTGTTTTCCTTCTTTAATTCTGTTTTCTTCTTCTGGGGTGATTGTATCTTCCTTGTGTAACGAATCCCCTAATTAAAAGATAGAATGTCGAAGAAGCCGGCCTATATGTCGAATAAATCAATGAAGAATGTCGGCGTAAAATCAATATCAAGATAAAAGGAGTTTTTTTTTTAACTATTTGTATATTCTCGGTACAATCACTTGTAATAATTATTACGTATAAAAGAAGAAAAAATAGCTGAACATTGTAGAGTAATTCACTCCTTTAATTTTTGTGATAAAATATTATAGAAGTAGCATTGATATAAACTTCTAAATAAAAAAAATATAGCAGAGTTATTTAATCGTTTTTGTATTCCAAATTTCATAACAAAAATTCCCGAAAAAAAACATTAAAAAAAGAATTTTTAATTAAACACAGTAAAAAATAATAAATTCTAATATAATAAATTCTAAGAATTTTTACAGATATGTGTTTCTAATTATGAATGATTTATTCAACGTAAAAAATGACTTTTTTTACGTTGAATGAATAAAATGAATGAATGAAAAAAGATATTCTTACATAATCATATATTTAGATTTACAAAAAAAAATACATCTGTAATAATTGGACATGAGAGCATGATTAATTTAAAATTCATTTACAGCTATCGCCGATTGGACATGTGAACTTGATTGATATAAAATTCATTTACAGCTATCACTAATGTACATGAGAACATGATTGGTATAAAATTCATTTACTGCTATCACAATTGGACATGTGAACATGATTGATATAAAATTCATTTACAGCAATCACAATAGGACATGAGAACATGATTGGTATAAAATTCATTTACAGCCATCACAATTGGACTTGTGATCATGGTTGATATAAACTTCATTTACAGTTGTAACAATTGTACATGTGAGCATGATTGATTTAAAATTCAATTACAGCTATCACAATTGGACATGTGAACATGATTGATATAAAATTCATTTACATCTATCATTATTGGACATGCGAACATGATTGATATAAAATTCATTTAAAACATTCTATAAATAGATCATTGTAACAAATTTATTAACTTATAATGCAGTTACGTTTTGTAATAAAAAGCTTATTCAACCACAAAATCTTTTTTAACATAATTTTAAAATGTAAATAATTAGTTTGCAGTAATAATAATTAAATTGTGAAACTGCTTTCCTAATTTTGAAATTTTTTAAAAAAATTATACTCAATTTACCAAAAGGTATTTTTATCCACTTTTATGTATTATTTGATTTTCTCTAATAATTGTTTGGAAATTGGTGTTTAGTATAATTTAGGAATATTTTTCTTTAAAAATGTTTTTAATAGGAAGCAAAATAACAGAATTTTGAATAATCAAAGATAATATTTTATTACTTTTCGTGTGATTAAGCACAAATAAATATTAGTTCTTTTTCTTCAATTTATTATTGACGGTTTCACTTATTTCACTGCCGGCTCTCTGGCCCAGAGGTAGTGCATCTTCCTCGTGTTCTGGGAGTCCCGGGTTGAGTCCCGGTTCGGACATGGTTGTTCTTTGTGCTATCTGTGAGCTGTGCCCCCCTGTAAAAAGGGGTATTGCAAGCAAATGTGGTGAGTGTGTAGCTAAGTCGTACTCTTGATCCTAGTTGGCGCTACTTCAAAAACAAGAGACGCTTATTAGGCTTAAATCTACTGATGTTTTCATCAGCGGGGCTTGTCCAATGGCAAGTGCCATAAGTAACAACAACAACATGTTTCAAAACACGGGTGTTATATAGTTCAAGCTTACCAATGTTTTAAGCCTACATTCTTTTGTATAAAATCTCAAAGCCGTTGTGCACAGCATGGGGTTGTAAAGATTCTCTCCCTCCCTAAGAGACACCTGTTTGACCTTTATAACATCCGGTCAGCTGCGAGGATGGATCATTCACAAACATTCCAAATGCAGACCATTGGGGATATTTCTGAATAATTATTGAGTGACCGGCATCTCAAGTGCACCAATGTGAAAATGAGAGTCGGAGTTTGACAGAAGATAAAATGAAAGATTCTGGGAGGCCGATCGGCTGGAGAGTTGGAGAGAGACCTCTTGATTTCAAGGTCGTCGGAGTAGAGAGCTTTTTATAAGAAGTGAGTGAAGCTTCGTGTGAATCGAGCTTCTGAGTTAAATTGCATCCGATGATTATCGGTGGATCCCTTGAACTACCCCTGCAGTAGCCGGATGTACTAACAGCCTGTTAGTTTTTCATATGAGATTGTTTTTTCGGAATTAATAGAGGAAATCCTCTATATCTTTTAACTGAGATGTAAATATTATCAATCGTATTAACCTAGATGAGAACGAGTTGTGTTTATTGTATATACAAGGTCATAAATAAATGTTTTTCCTTTAAACGCTGCCCTCTTATTTGATCGGACGGTATCAAGTCATTACAGTGCGTTTGATGGAATCGAAGCAGAATATTATTGACGAATAAAGCCTGAAACGTTATCAAATTGAGATGTTTCTGACAAAATGTTCAATTGTCCTCTTTTTAATAAAAAAGTTTAAGTTAAGTTGTTTATTTATAAAATTTTTCTTCATTACAGTGCGTTTGATGCAATCGAAGCAGAATATTATTGATGAATAAAGACTAAAACGTTATCAAATCGAGATGTTTCTGACAAAATGCTCAAATGTCCTCTATTTTTTTAAAAATTTCTGTTAAGTTGTTTATTTATAAAATTTTCCTTACAATTAATTACAAATTTAAATAAAGTAATATTCACTTCATTACTTAGTGTAAAAATCAATTTATTTGATATTTGGGAAAAAGAGCAATCAAATGAGGTACTTCAGGAAAACACGATAGCTTCGGAAAGCTCAAACAACCCAGATTTTAAACTGTAACTGAAAAAGATAAAAATAATAATTGTTCGAATTACTGGAGTTGAATGATTGACGGATGACAGATACGTCAAAAAAAACAGCGAACTTAAGTGATAAAAAAATTACCCGTCAGAAACATATCCCATTAAAAGTTTCACTTCCCAAAAAGAGAAACTTTTCGAAGTGTGACAGAACTTTAACAAGAAGAGATGAAAAGTCTTCCAACTTTTTCTGCGCGATTTATTTCTTATAATCTTGGTTCCATTTCTGGTATGACATAGAGAAATATTTAAATGATATCTATATATCTAGATTGAAAATTTCGGAAGAACAATAACTAGAATGATGCAAATTTTTATTTTGTTTCTTTGTTTACAAAGCTTCCAACGTGGTGACTCATGCATTGGGGGATAAGAATATTCTAACATTTAATATAATTGAAATGTAATTTTTTTTCTAATTCTGAAATTATTTTACAGTGTTTAATTATTATTTAGCGAAAAATAATAACATATTTTCATCTAATACTTTTAAGTTATAAAAAAACCAAATTTATTATTTAAAATTGATTATAAATTAAATGAATTAATATTGTTGAATATTTTTCTTGCAGTAATCACTTTTGCTTAATCATATTTACTCGGTTATATGGTACAATGAAAACCAATAAATTTTGTAATTACGACATACTACTTTAGTATTTATTTTGAAAGAAATTGCTACTTTAATTAAATTAAATGTATCAGTATTTAACCTTCACATCATTTTCAACTTCCAATTCCAAAATTGATATCTTATTAACAGATTTGCATAAATTTCTGTTTTAAAATTGCGTTAATTTCTATTTACATTTTAAAGCTTATCTGTGCATAAAAATCTTTTATTATTATTATTATTGCATTTATCTGATAATGCTAAATTGTTATTCCAATTTCTTACAGAAGAAATCTTTATTTGTTCAAGGAAATAAAAAAATTCTTCATCAAGGTTAGACAGATACATAAAATAAATAAAGGGTCAACTTATTAAATAAGGAATTGAACATCTAAATTAAATTATAAATAGTCATCTAGCAACTTTAAGAAAAAAGTAATTTTCATCATTCGTATTAAATTGCTTTCAATTAATCACCAGTTTAATCTATAATTATGAATAGCACTCTAACGATGACAGTAAAGCTTAATTGAAATTTAATTATCCAATCTTGTTATCTAAAAAATCTAATTTGCAAAAATTTCAAAATACTATAGATCTCGGATTTTAACGTATACCTTTGGAAATTTGAAGTGTCTTGATAATTGTTTGGATTTGCAATTTTTCAATCATTTATTGGTTACTATGCAAAGTAATTAAATGAAATTATAAATAGACATTCATCAATAATTAAGAGAACATTGTAGAGAACATTTTACTCCGATGTATTCATTAGTTTGAATGAAAAGAACAATATCAAAGGGTATCATTTCTAAAGAATAGATTGGAGTGCAATTAATTAAAGACTCAGTGGTAGAATTCTCAAAAAGTAATTTATAACTAAATGACGAAACTTTAGTAGTTGGATAAATTCTATTTCAATGATTACTTTAGAAAATTTGCTTAAAAAAGAGCGAACTCCAGATCTGAAAACTATTTCGGGACCAAATGTACCTTCGCTTGATTTTTCATCGCATTCTTTTTTTGGTGGAAAATCTGCAGAAACTCTAACTTCAGTAATTATGTCAGACCGGAGTAAATTTCATTTGAAACGTAATGTACAAAGTCAAAATATCGACTAGAGAAAGGTTAAAAATAGTTCATCAAATGAGTTTTGTCCCCGTTTCTGCTGCAATTGAAGAATTCACGGTGAAACTTACCTTTCTGTGATCCAATTAATAAAATTTAAAAAAAAACCCTTTTCCAATATGTCTAAGAGGCATATGCTCGATTCGCTTTGTGAATTTTATACAAGTTCTGAAAAAATAAGATAGAATATTTTTTAAGTTTCATGTTGACCTGAGATAAATTTGTCTATTTAATTTTAATACACATGAAACATAGATATATACAGGCTACACGTGAAACACGTCTATTTTTGCATAACTTTTACTTTTACAAAAATGTTTTTTTCTTTCAAAAATTCTTCATGTTTATCTTTCTTTGTCTGAAGAGCGCATGTTTTGATGAAGCTATTTTAATAAAGTTAAAATATCGTTCGCATATCATATAAATCATGATAAATTTTTCCCAGGACCTTTTTTAAATATTTTTTCTTACTTATGGAATTTTAAAAAATGAATTTTTGAATTTTGATAATATAAAACTTATTTATGTTAACACTTACTAATAAGTTACTTATCTGCTATTTTTATGGAAAACTGTTGCTTCAAAATTCCCATTTTTTCAACGAAAGAGCATTTTAAATATTATAAAAACAAGGAAGTTCTATAATTGTATTAGAAATGACTACTCGCATGAAATTTACCTGGATATGTTTTATTTTATTTGTAAATTTTTGAAATATGTTTATACGAGATTCCACCATCTAGCTCTAAAATTTGCGCGTGATAATAAATTAAACTTCATTCCCAAATTATTATTTTCTAAGCAAATTGTTTCTAATATTCAACAATAAAGTACACAAAAAATTCATCGAATATATTCGCAAAATTGAGTATAATTCCTGTGACTTAAATAGCAAAAAATATTGGTGTGAAGCATACTTTTAAATTAAAATTAGCGAGAAAAAATGCTTAGAAATAAAATTATCATCATCAAAAAATCTTACTTATTTTTGAAATTTTGAAGTAAATAATTAGTTAATTTGAAATTTGGATGGAAAATGTTAAAATTTCAATTAATTTTTTTGATTAAAAATCTAATAAAAATGTGAAAAAAACTTATTTTTTCATATTTTTCAAAAAGTTACATTCTTAATTAATATCTATTATTTGACAAAACTGTTAAACCCAACATTCTGACATTACACATTTTTTTTCATTATACATAGCAATTTGCCGACAGTATATATTTTATAAATCTTTTCTAATTTAAAAATATAATTGGTTTAATTTTAATACACACCATGTTTACGTATGTGATTGGTAAGATAAAATGCTTT
This sequence comes from Argiope argentata, assembly GCA_026289955.1. NCBI lineage: Eukaryota > Metazoa > Arthropoda > Arachnida > Araneae > Araneidae > Argiope > Argiope argentata. The sequence goes on along the minus strand of JAOUZG010026641.1, from coordinate 6,728,044 downwards.
TTTATCAATTATTTTTGTAGAAAAGTATTTGTTTCTTAAAATTGCTTTTTATATGGTTAAATACACTTACTCTAACGGTTGAAATTATTTTTGTTGATAATTGAAGATTGTTTTACTTACAATTAACCAAAATTCTCTTTGCTAACAACATAAAACCTCTGGAAAAAAGGCAGAAGTAGTACATCATTAATTTTTTTTATATCAATGGTAAAATTTATTGTCTGTTTGTTTTTAATATGTGGGAAATATATTTGTAAATAGATTCAACTTTGATTTTAAATTTGATTTGACATTTTTTAATAGATTCAAAAGGGATTCATATATTTATATTCATCTATCATGTTTGCAAAATCATTCATCTATCATGTTTTCTTTATTTTAAGTTTTTATTTCGAATTTGTATTATAAGTAAAGACTTCAAAAAATATTAAATGAATGAAATAGCAAAAAAACGATATAGCGAATGAAACTTACTCGTATGAAGTATCAAGAGTTTTATTTCATTCACTTTTTTAAAATTTATTATGACTCTGAAGTTATCATAATTACAATTTTTTGAAAGTATTTATCTCAAAATAATAGTTTATTTGATCATGAAACAGTCGTGAATTAAAAGTGCCATAAATAAAAAGTTTTTAATAAAATATATTTATTTTTCCTCATTTAATATTTTTCAATTTTGATTTAAAAGGTGGATGTTAGTATTAGCTGCAGTTTTTTGCTGATATTATGATAATGACATCACATCTTAAATGGGACAGTAGACAAATGTAGCGAAAAGGAAACCCTCAGCAATTAACTATTAAGACTCATTAGTAAAATAAAAGGGATTAAAAAAGTGTTTAATATTCAGGTAGGTGAGCTTTAGAAATCTCAAGAGATCCGATGTAACAAGAAGAGAAAAGAAAGGGTTCCGCGTTATTTAACGTTTTTCGAAAACATAATTTTAAAGTTTAATGATGATTAGAGGAAAAAAGCCTTATTGTAACATTAATATGCTTAGTATTTTGCCGTCGTTCCATTTTCTTTGTAAATTGAATTTCGTACGTGCTATTTGCAAAGTTAATATTTAATAGGTATTAAAATGAAGGTAACTCTACAGCATAAGCACTTGCTATTTCGTTTATGCACCAATGAATATTGGCTATTGATTTAATTTGAATTGAGAAACAAAATAAGGTACTTATGCGTTAAAAATCGCCAAATAATGTAGAATTCCGCTAAATTTCTTTGGCGATTTTTCTCTTGAACCCAGCAAACGGAAAAGTATCAAAAATGTTACTTGAAAAATAGCGTGGTACAATCTTTTCGCTAATGAAGAATCGTATTGAATTAAAAAAATTTTTTGTTTTGTGTTGCGAACAATTCAACACAATTAATCACAGTTGTGTTACGTTGAAAAATAAACACATTTCAGCAAAAGTGATTTGTGTTGGAAAGAAAACATATTTTTTTGTGTTTTCTTTCCAACACAATGTAAATAAAAATAATGCCATTACCTATGTATTGAATTCCTCTACTAGTCAAGTTCTCAATTTTAATGCTTACGAATATGGTTCCTAGTTTAATTTAACTAACATTAAGAATGGATCAAAATAGTTTCAGGTACTCTAAAATAGGTAATAACATTTATCAAGTGATTCAATTTGAATATTTATAAAATATGAAGCTAAGCTGCAATTTGAGCAGAACAACATATTTTGAAGCTTATTTACGTCTTTTATAGCAATTAAATATTTAAGAAATATTTCCATCAAACTTAAAACTTTTTTCAGTTCCTACTATTAGCTCACACTCTCCCTATATATATATATCTTGTTAAAATTTTCATTTTTTAATAAAATATTTTTTATCCAGTCAATCAAGTTTGAGTAAATTTTTTAAAACTTGTATTGAATGACATTTGATGTGAATACAGTTTTTCCACATATTAATTTATTATTTTTTATTAATTAATTAAAAACTAACTTTCTCGCCAAAAATCTTCATTTTCCCACCGCAAAATAATTAACGAATTCAGTTTGTTTTTTCCGCACACTAATGAGATTAGGCTTAACATGTTTTCGGCCGATTATTTTTAGCGATTCTGTTTATTTTAATAACATAATGCTTGATTCATTTAAAACTAAACATTGTTAATGAATTGATTTTTCCGATTTATTTTGAAACAATTTCCTATTAAAATAATACAAAATAAAGAAAAATAGAAATTTCTAATCTGTATTGCTTTAGCACATGCTGTAAAAAAATCACGCATTTTGCGTTGTCACAATTGGCTTTGAATCCTCGATTGGTGTTGGAAATTCAACGCTAGTATAAATTTTTTTATCAATTATTCATAGCAATTGTCTGGATAGTCTGGTGGGTATGGTGTTGGATTCGCATACCTTGGGCTGCGAGTTAATGCAACCTATATAGAATGAAGAATGGAAAATTGTCAGGCAATTCGCTCTTTATTTTGCCGTTTAATATTGTGATTCTGTCATATTTATAAACTAATTTATATTAATTGCAATTATTAAATAAAAAGTAACTGAAATAAAAATTTTCTTTGTTAACCTAAGTAGGAATTGAATTTAAAAATTGTGTTTTATATTACTTGTATGTTTAATTGCTTTTTAAGTAAATGATTTATGATATATTTTTCAATTACCAAAAATTTATTTTTCTCTCGCAAAAAAGGCATGAGGTTCAATTTGATATTTAAAAAAACTCGCTTATCTCTGAGTCGATTGCTATATCATATGAGATTCCGGATCACTTTTCTGCATCATGGCAACATTCGAAGAAAAGCGTCAAAGCATAATTCTGGAGCTTCATTCCTTCCAATCAGAACAAAAGAAATTGACATTTCTTCCGGACTTAGTTTCTAAGAAACTGAGAGCTGAAGGCAGTCTAAGAATTCGTCTGCGAACGAAGAGAAAGAACTAACCGAAGAAGAAAAAGTAACCATTGTTGATTAACTAACCAAAAGTAACCAACAATTGATTCGATCGTGAAGAAGTTACATAAAATTTGATTCTTTATCTATCAAATGCAGTATTATTTATCAATTGTAGTAATCGTATATATATATA
>JAOUZG010026641.1:6708940-6720740 GCA_026289955.1 Argiope argentata | reverse complement strand
GAGCTAACTGCTCAATAAGATATATTTTTATGCAGTCTTTAAGATCATTATTTTGTCTACTCTGTAGTGCTAAAATGATTTTTTTAACTTAATTTTTCAATAAGTTAATAAATAAATAAAAAGTTAGTTAATAATTTCACAGATGTAAAACATTTTAAAGCATATATATATATATATATATATATATATATATATATATATATATATACATAAAGCATACTCATATATATGTATACATACATATGTATATGTTCAACAGCAATATTATCTTATGCAAGTGATGAATCTCTAGTTCTAGACCTTTCTGGGTTTAAAGTTATTTTTTAAAAGTACATTTGTATATTTATTTGAGAATATAATAATACAGAAAAAAATTATTTACATATTGTTTTATGATCAAAAGTTTAGATCTTCGGATAAATTTTTTTTGAACCGTCGACGGATTTATTGTCTGTCAGTTCATCTGTATGACAGCTTTTTAAATTAAAAATTAGAGGAACTAGATAAATAATAAGAAAAATAGTAAGGATTAAGTTTACATTCACAAATTATCAAATTTTATTTTGTCCAAAACATTTGTAAACAAATTATTTACAAGTAATATAAAAAAATTAAGTCACTTTCTACTAAGGTCAACAAAGGAAAATTTTATTTTTGTTACTTTTTATTAAATAATTACAATTGTTGCTGTTGTTAAGTGTAAGTCAATATCAGGAATTGAAAAACGAGTGTATCAAAATTTTACAAGTTTTAAATTTATTGTCATTTGTATCATTTTTGGTAGTCTCTACACATATTCTAATTTAAACCGGGTATTAAAATTTTTAATTTTACATATATGGAATACTATGTTTCTAACAGTTTGTACTATTTCGAGAAACTCGAAAGAGAAAAATTTGAGATACATTATTCTTTTTCACAATCTTTATAAACTTAAAAGATTAAAAAAAAAATAGAATTTGCCTAGATAAATCTGTTTTGAATTCATTGCCTATTTTATAAGAAAGTCTTAATTGTATTTTTATTATAAAATATCCTGTTATATTGAAAACACAATACAAATTATTAAAATGTAAATTTTTTATATAAAATAAAGATATTTATTGTATTTTAAGTAATTTCATGCTTTGCATTTGGAAAATTAATAAGATTAAATATATACACGGGACAGTATTTTAATTATTCTTCATTTTACCAGGGTAAAGAAAAAGCACACTAACGAAATAATATCTGCAATTAATCTGGATCATTTAATTAAAATTGTTAAAATGAATGTAAATTATTGTGTAATACCTGTAATTTGCATTTGGAAAATTTTACTTCTTTATTTCCTAAACATGTAAGTGTTTTCCAGTGTTTGCCACAATTATTTCTTTATTATTTTGAAAAGAATAAAGTTAGGATAATATTAAAATACTGTTTATTCAACAAGCAAGTGGTGCTTAAGAAATTCTAATAAGTTTCTCATTAACTATTTCACATTAGCGGGTTTGTCAATCTTGGCTTAGCTAATAATTTACAACCAGCAAACATATTCAGTTACTCATGAAAAGCTGTGTAATAAATAATTATCTATATTAGTGGTCGTAGGAAACAGTTTTCGGAAACAAAATAACACGCAATTTTAATAGAAAATTTCAAAATCATTTTATAAAACAGACTGCTGTTGATAAATGTGTAGATGAAAATGGGGGGTGATTAAGATTTTAATAAGAGTTCTCGTAATAGTTTTCGTTCGCCTAATGAAAGTATATGTAGGACGTGTTATTCAATTATGTGGTTTCATAGTTTTATTGGAGAATTTCAACAGCAATATTATTGAAATTTTATTAGATTATCGCGAGAAAAGTGATTTAACGGTCAATAAATAGGGCTGAAATTGGCTGAGCATCCATTGTATATTTAAATTAACAATGTATCTAGAGGAAAGCCACTAATTTATCATTAACAACTCGCTGAAAGTTAACATATTGATTAATGAAAAGGCCTACCGGCCAAACCACCATTCTTTAGCTTTAATTGTTATCTTTGTATTCGCCCTGCCCGACACAAGGCCTTTCATCCACCCTACCTTTGTTCAGGCTGACTCAAGTTGGCAGTATTCGGACAATTCTGAAGAAATGAGATCTGGGAATGCGAAATTAATCACAGCATAGGGTTAATGGAGATGTTTTAAAATGCATTTTAATAGCAAAATCTGCGTTTATTATCAAAATATTTTAAAATAAAATTAAAAAGAAATCTGTTATGTATATTTTAACGTATCATGTCAGAACATCATTTCTTGAAAGACCAGGCACCACGTGCTCGTGCAAGTTGAATTATATTTTTATTCACTTTAATTGTTTCTTTGAATGAGTCACTTAAGTATTGCAAATGATCCAAAAAACTTTGTCCCGCATTTATTGCTTAAAAAATATCACTTTTCCTATTTATTTCATTTCATACAATTAAGTACTCAAAATGACATTTTTCTAGGTTTTATTTGCTGTAATCATTAACTTATTTTTTTCAAATTAGAGCTTTTGTAAATGCAATGACAACGCGTTATTAAAAGCTGATTTTTTGAGATGCACGTGCAGATAAAATTTTTATTTTTCGCCTATGCATTTTTCATGACGCCAAAAACCCCATCCCATAAAAAACATCATGTTTGACATGATAATAACACAGAAAATTGTACTATGTGTAATTGAAATTGTAAATTGTACTATGTAAGCCTATTGTTGTTTACGTCGCTAAAATGCTATTTATGTTCACAAGCACTGCTTATTTTCCTTTTACCAATTCCTGTTCTCTCTTCTGAAACATTGGATATACTGAGGAAATTCGAGTTGAGAATTGCCCTTTTTCGAAACAATTCTAAGTGTCACCTTTATTTGTTTAAAAACTATTTGAAAATAATTCGATTTTTTATTGTATCTTAAGAAATTTAAGAATAATTCATGCAAGTTTTAATTAATTTAAACTCAAAATTTAAGAATAGTTCATAAAGTTTTTGAATTGATTGAATATAAGAGGGAAATAAGTGTTGAAGATAAGGGGGCATTTTCATTATGGTACAGCTTTATTCTTTAAATTTTCCATGATAAAATAAATGTTTCAACTAATCTATAAATATGAGAAATCCATGAGATCATAATTTATAATGAAATAGCGTAAACGAAAAAGATATCATGCAAGTTATGTTTTCATAAAACTAGTAAACTCTCTTTAAAAGAAGCTTAGACATTGATATTTATATCTCCTACTCTAACTTTTGACATAGAAATATTTTAAGTTCTGATAATAAATGATTGATCAATAATTTACGGAAAAATAGAGGATAATTTGCGAAGAAGTTACAGAGAGGTTCCACATTGAAATCAGCCTTGTAACTGTCCTTTTTAAAAACTAAATTTCATAAATTACGTGCTGCAAACACTCTCTCTCTCTCTCTCTCTCACACACGCACACACACACACACACACACACGCACACACACACGCACACACACATACACACACACACATACACACACACACACACACACACACACACACACACACACACACACACGCACACACACACACACACACACACACACACACACACACACACACACACACACACACACACACACACACACACACACACACACACACACTAGTACTTTAGAATATCCTTTGGTTTCTGGGAAAAAGTGACTGATTTAAGTTTAGTGGCACAGGAGTCAAAAATAGGCAATACTGCTCCAATCATAAGGTTTAAAATGATACCATTTGAGGAGTTAAAAGTTTAAATAGATAAAGTGCATTAAAAGTAAATCAATAAAACAACAGTAATCAAAGCTTCAGAGTAAGTTAAGTAAATCAAGTAAAATATCGATAAATGTCTATATAAAATGATAAAAACTGAAAGCCTTTAAAAAGTTAAAAATATACTAATGAGGATGTTCTTCAACTAATTTCCGTATATTAAGTGAGGATGAATTAAAGTACATATTTGCGATGGAAATGAAAGATGGGGTACTCAGTTAATATTTGGGGAAAGAGTTTGCGATCACTTTGTATTTCCATAAAATTTATTGCCTGAAAGGTGAGTTTCATTTTATAGAACAATTATTATAACCTTAAGAAGTATGTGTTTAAAGCAATAATTTGTTTTTGTCGCGTTCGCTATGTTCTTGAGGACGTGAGATATCAAATAAGTTCATAAATCACTGAAATATATATTTACATTTAAAAATAATAATTTGCGAAATCTTTTATAATTTTCAAATTATTTAATGGAATTTTTTTAGAAAAATAAGTTTCAATAGAGTATACAGATTGGTAAATCAATCGTCACAAGTCTTCAGGGACATAAATACGATGATGATATCGTGTTATTGACTTCAGTCATACATATTACAGCAGAAAATCCTGTTTTATGTGCCGAAACCACGTACTTCTTTTCTACTGTATTTGTATCTAGCTCTTTAAATCGTTTCTTTATCTGATCTGTCACCCTGCATTCTGCGCAACGAAGAAAGCCATAACTTGTTTTTATCATGACAAAGGAGAAATGAGATTGAGCTAACAAACATATAAAAGATCATAAATATTTTTGGCAATGGATAAATAGTTTATTTGACAGTTCAGATATATGTTCCGCGTAGCTCAGATGAGTCAAATAAAAACGAAGCATAATAATGGATATTAAAAATGTCTTAATAATAATAACCCTAATAATATTTATCCACAAATATTTCCTGAAAGAATATCAAAAAATTTTGATTATAGAATTCTCCAGAATTCAGTTATATATTATTGCAAAGAACAGCACAGATTACTGACAAGCTGCCTAGAACCCAGTCAATGAATTATTCTTACTTAATTGTTAAAGAAGTTCGAAGGCGATTGCTTTCAATTAGAGTAAAACTTTGATTACTTCCTCTCCCAGACTTAGTATCTCCTATTCCGCTATCTTTTATTTATTTCCAGAAGATCGAAACCTTCAAAAAGTCTGGTAATTTCTTTCCGGATGGAAGATTTTCAGGCGGATTGCCCTGGAATCACTCAACTTAAAAGTTCAGGACCTAGAAAGTGCTTGCGTTGTGTTTCTTTAAGAAACAAGAGAGCACAACTAACAGAATCTTCTGTTGTTTTTTTCCCCTCATTCTTTTTTTGTTGTCTGTCTGAAAGAGGGGAAGATTTTTTTTATTTTGTTATTTCGTGAATATTTAAAGCAGCATATAAAAAGCATTCATTATAAAATTGCTTTTCTACTATAACCCTTTAAAGAAGAAAGGCAAAAACAATTTTATGAAAACTATTGCATTTCATTAATTTTTTTTATTCTTTAGAATCGAATGAGAAAAAGTTATATATTTAAAAAAATCGATTTTAAAATTTTAAGGATACTTTACTTTTTAATCCTCATTGTGTACTAAATAATTATTTTTGATATTATATTTGCCAGGCTATTTGCCATGATAATCAATCTGTCTTTGAATACCATAGCTAAAAAATTCAATCAAATTGAAAAAATAATTGCTTATGATATTTACACTAGAACTGTAGAGAAAACTCCGAAAGAATAGTTCGAAAACATTTTGTGATCTTAGTGATTTTAAGTTTATGAAGGCCGTAAGTCGTTCGGATATGTACTTAAACAAGATTTAGCGAGGAATATTTAAATGACTAGTTTTAAGTATATAAATAAAAAGAATATTGATTTCTTTTATTTTCTTGGCAGCCTTGAAATGAAATTTCTTGCAAAAATGTGGACATTATCAGGAATGTGTTATGTTTCCAGATGGTTCAAAGACATATTTTGCAGTACACTAATGAGTTAGTTGAGCTTTTAATAAACCGCATCTTATTTTAATGTTCATTTTTATTTTTCCGATATTCTAAATCTGTAATATTATTAAAACCATTTTCTTTCCTTTTATTAGTCGTTTGTGCTTTTATAATTATTTAATCATTATTTTATAAATCGAAATAAGATTTTATAATTTCATTTAAGCATTCTATAACGAAGCTGTAATCATTTGAGAAATATTTAAAGCTATTTTCTTTTTTATACCAAGCCCTGATTGAAAAACACCATTGTAATTTAAATATTCTTATTGAAAATTGCTAAAATAAAGATAATTGCCACAATATAGGACCTTAAAAAATTACTATTACATGAAAATTAAAGAGGAACTGATTTGAATCAATTTATTATTTCAAAACTTGATTATAAGTTGCAATACTGCATCTAGAATCTTTAGTGTAATACTGCAATACTGCATCTAGAATCTTTAGTGAATCTTTAGTAGAATCTTTAGTGTAATAATTTGCGAAATCTTTTATAATTTTCAAATTATTTAATGGAATTTTTTTAGAAAAATAAGTTTCAATAGAGTATACAGATTGGTAAATCAATCGTCACAAGTCTTCAGGGACATAAATACGATGATGATATCGTGTTATTGACTTCAGTCATACATATTACAGCAGAAAATCCTGTTTTATGTGCCGAAACCACGTACTTCTTTTCTACTGTATTTGTATCTAGCCCTTTATAAATTCCATAAATATATGCCCATTTTGTTATTATATTTAAATCGTAATAATACTCAAAAGAAGAATTCTTTTTCAAAAATATTTATTAAGCAAAAAAGAAACAATTATATAATAAATAGTTCTACACCAAACCTAACTGAGTATATTACATTCTATGACTTACAATCTTATAGCCATTATAATGGTCACACAAATATATAAATCTTACAATATCACACAGAATCAAGAATAAATAAAGAGTTCTTAGAAGGAAGTATGGACATTCGTTGGGATTCTTAAGGCACATCAGAGCTGAGATTTATTTAGAATTTCAATAACCCTTATTTTGTTTCATCTAATCAACTCAGCCTGTTCAACAGATTTTGGCAATGATCCGAATATTTTCTTGCTTTCAAGCAGCAACAGCTGGGACCACTTTCTTTTCCACATTGGAAGCTTGTGCTTTAAGATCTCCTAGACCAGCAAGCAGTGGGCTTGAGTTTCCAAAATGCCTGTACTGGAAAGTAGAAGCTTTTCCAGCTGGCAGGGCAGGCTGGAATTTGACTTGGGAATCTAAAGCCAGTTCTTCATCTTCGACATCATATCCTTCATGGTTTACTTCTTCGTTCAAGGGCTCAGACTCTACATTCAAAACTTCTGCTTCTGCTTCAGGTTCAACGGCTAATTCGTGTTGCAGAAGTTCTTTAGGTTCTTCGGCTTCCAATGCGTGAGAATGGCCTTTAATGCCAGTAATATATCCAATCCACTTATGTCCATGAAGGTGACCATGTTTGTGACCATGTGCGTGTCCATGTTTATGTGCATGACCATGTTCGTGAGCATGCCCGTGTTTATGACCATGACCATGAACGTGACCGTGTCCATGCTTATGTGCATGAGCGTGTCCATGAGCATGCTTATGACCATGTCCATGTTTGTGGGCATGTATGTGGGCATGGCCATGCTCATGTCCGTGCTTGTGTGCGTGTCCATGCTTGTGTCCGTGTTCATGTCCATGTTTATGCAAGTGACCATGTCCATGCTTGTGTCCATGCGCATGCTTGTGGAGATGACCATGTTTGTGTCCGTGTTCATGTTTGTGCCCATGTCCGTGAGCATGAAGATGACCGTGCTTGTGACCATGAGCATGCTTGTGTCCATGAATATGTGCATGTCCATGACCGTGTTTGTGTCCATGTACGTGGGCGTGACCATGCTTGTGTCCATGTTCATGCTTGTGAAGGTGTCCATGCTTGTGTTCATGTCCATGTTTATGGGCATGTCCATGCTTATGTCCATGTGCATGCTTATGAATATGACCGTGTTTATGTGCGTGGCCGTGCTTATGAGCATGAGCATGCTTGTGTCCATGCAAATGTTTGTGTAAGTGACCATGCTTATGACCATGCAGATGCTTGTGCCCATGTGCGTGCTTGTGAGCATGTTCATGTTTATGTCCATGTGCGTGTTTATGTACATGTCCATGTTTATGACCATGTGCATGTTTGTGTCCGTGTTCATGTTTATGACCGTGCTTGTGCTTATGCTCATGTCCGTGTTTGTGATGATGATGATGGTGGTGGTGGTGGTGATGGAAATGTTCGGTTTCGTCTTTCAAGACAATGACATGCTTTGGATCAGGCCTGTAAAATGAGCATTTAATGATAAGCATTGATTTTTTTATCATTATAAAAATACTGCTTAAAGAAGAAATGTATAAGCGATTTAAAACATTTTTCAATGAAGTAAAGACTATGAAAATAATGAGATTTATTCATTAGTTTTTTTATTCAAAAGTTAGCCAAAAATGCGTTATTGTATTAAAATTATTTTTTCATTCATGTTCCTTTCTTTAAATAATTAAAATAAGGGTATACAAAAGAACACGTAAAGTTTGATTTCTTTCATTCCAAAAATATCATTGCTCCAATAAACTATATTAAAGAATGATAGGAGGAATAATAAATCCTATATATTCTGCTAATTTCAATTCTAAAATTCAAATTACTGTCTTAAATTTCCCAAATTAAGAAAAATTGATATCTCATTAAAGCAAATATTAAAATCTCAAGTAATTTGTATTTAAATTGTATTAAAAATATATGACACGAGTAATTATCAGAAAATAGTTGTTTATTTTTTTACTTTCTTTTGGAGAAATGATAATTAAATATTTATGCTGAATACTAAATATTAAAGAAACTGAAATTTTGAATTGAATTGAGCTGATATCTTCTACTCGATTTGAAAATTTACTACATAGTGCATTAAAACATAAATATAGAATGTTTTTTTAACCTTTATAACTTGACTTAATATAAATTATATTAAATTTTTTTTAATTCTCTTACAAAATTTATTTATTTTTCTTTAAATAATGCGAAATGCACACAATGCACGTCAAAAATTTTCATTCTGAAGGCTCAGGTAATTTTCCATAGTTTTAAATATCAGCTATTAATGTAATCTAAATTATATGCGAATAAAAGAAATATGAATGGCTATAAAATTCGATATTAAATTGTTTGATTTAAAGAAATTTTCTTACCCATTTCCAATTGGATTTCTCCTGATTAAAAAAAATGAATAATTTTTAAAACTAATTCTAAGGAATCTTTTAAGATTGGAATTCAAAGAATATACTTGCAAACGATTTTCATACCTAATAAATAATTTTAAAAATACTTATTTGGCTTCATTATGTTTTTAACTTCAACCAATTAATGTCAAGAATAAATAATTAAAGCAACAGATTTATAAAAATTCGTATTTCAAATATTCTGAATTTAATATTTAGTGAACAAATTTGTGAAAAAATATTGAAAATTACAATGAATTACAATTAATAAACTACAATTAATTTGATTAGAATGTAAATTTAAGCAAAATGCATACATTTTATAAGAATAAAATAAAATTTTTAAAAATAGAAAAAGCAAAATGAGTTTTATGAATACATTTTATGCTTTTCATTTTTGTCAAATACTATTTTTTTACTTATTAAAATAATTCCATCGCAATTAATAGATACAAACCAACGTTACGAAAGATATATTTTATATAAAAACCCTTTAGTACTAAGCAATCTTGATAACATAATTGTTTTTAGTATTTTAAAAATATACTGATAAATTAATATACTGAAATCGAATGGAATAATACTTAAAAAATTAGACGCCAAATAATTATTTATAATTTCTGCTTACACTTGTACATAATATCAAAGAAACTAACCGAAAATCATTTTTTTCAATACTTGATCACATTTACTAATGCTGAATAGCAAATTTTAAGTATATTTATTAGTTACGTTAGTTATTCTTTTGCATAAGATGAGTTTCTAAAAGTTAAATTCTATTGAATTTTATTTGTGAAATCATACTATCTTTGGTATTATGTTATTAATGAATTAATATAATAATATCAAAAATTTGGAATGAAATAAAACATATTAAAATTAATTTGACAATTTTTAATATAGAATCCTTTTTAACAAAAGAAGTGCTATATTTTCTTCCTGAAAATTATGTTCTTGAAAGATTCTGTTTTTTTTAGTTATATAAGCACAAAAAATTTTATAAATTCAATTAAAAGTTTGTTAGACATCTTCCCTTAGTTTCATAATCCATTCACTAAATTGACAAAGCAAATTCTTCTCTCTTCTATAAATTTTTTTTAAATACAGTTATATCTTTAAATTAAAAAGGAGAAGCTATAATTTACAGAGCTCGATCTGTTTCTTCTATGATTATAACAAGTTTTTCCTCTCACTTGTCTGGAACTAATATAATTTTAAAGTAATATAAATATATACTGAAGCAATTCCAGAATTTTCTACAGTTGAAAGAGAATTCCACCTAATAATTGGCTGAAATATGTTAAACAAATTCAAATTTAAAATGTTCTTTTTGTATAAAAATGTTAATTTCTTTAGTGCTAATGCTAAATTATTTTTTGAAAACTCACTTGAGTTCATATTCCCTTTCTGGTTCAGGTTCAGGTTCTGGCTCTGCGGCAACGATCACTGCGAAAGCCAACAGCAGAGCAGCGAAAAGTTGAAAGTGGAACCGCATCTATTGAATAAAAAAAGGCACACAGTTAAATCTACATATTACAAAAAAATTATATATTTTATAATAGTAGTTCAAACTTAAATAAAACGTATTATAATTCTGACATAGATTTAATATTAAAGCCTAGACACCATTATTTTTTTTCTTTATATCAGTACATAAAAGATTAAATGGACTAGACAAAAAGTTGTTGATTTCTTATTTGAAAAAAGTGAATTTCTCAAACAAACGATTTTAAAGTTTAGATATATTTTGAAAAATGGAACATATATTGGAAACATATATTTATGAGCTTTATTTCTATTGAAACAATTTCATATTAAATTTATACTATTGTTTTAAGCAGAAATTTTATTTTAGGAATTATTTGTATTATAAAGACGTTTTGGAAACAAACACATAAAATTTATTTCAAGTATTTTTTTTAAAAGGAAAGTTTGTTTAATAATATTTTAATTTTTATTACAACATAAATAATGTTCAAAGCTTGTCTTAATTTATAATTATAAAGATTTTTTTTGAAAAATTATCAAATCATTATACTTGGATAAATTATTTACAATAGCAGAACGTAACGAACATTTCTAATATTCAAAAAATCCCTTAGCAAATAAAAATTGGAGTATTTAAATTATAGATACTTCTTGCATATCAAGCCACAATTAATTATTACTTTAGCTACAACTGGCAAAAAATGTTAAAAAATTATTATATGAAAAAATTTAATTTATTTTTCAAATAAAAATTTTGTCTCTGAAATACACATTATATATTGCTTTTAAGTATTCTTAAAGCATAAAATATTGACGAAATATCAATTATGAATTTAGAAAAATCTAATTCTTTAAATATAACCTAGACAGTTTTATATTTACTATATTCGTAGAAAATAGAATATTGCTGAAATTATGCCAACCTTTTTAAGCTGAAAGCATTGAAGAATTTTTATAAATTGTTTAAATCTAAACATTGCTAAAAATTTAAATATACACTAGATTTTTTACGTACTTCTAAAGTCTAACATTAATTCCGAAATTTTAACAAACTTGATTCAACTACCATTTTAGAAAATTTACGAAAAAGATTTTAGAATTTTAATTCTTTAAACATAGTCTGTATAGTTTTAAATTTACTATACACCTAAAATACAGAATATTGCTAAACTTTTGCCAAACTCCTTAAGCTAGAGCATTGGAGAAATTCTATAAATTG
>JAOUZG010026641.1:6675306-6708930 GCA_026289955.1 Argiope argentata | reverse complement strand
TTTGCCAAACTCCTTAAGCTAGAGCATTGGAGAAATTCTATAAATTGTTTAAATCTAAACATTGCTAACATTTTACAAACCTTATAATTTAAATATACACTAGATTTTGCTAAGATTTTTTAAAGTGTAACATTAATGCCGAAGTTTTAACAAACTTAATTCAACTACCATTTTAGAAAATTTACGAAAATTTAGATTTTTCTTTAAATATAGTCTAGATAGTTTTAAATTTACTATACACCTAAAATACAGAATATTGCTAAACTTTTGCCAAACTCCTTAAGCTAGAGCATTGGAGAAATTCTAGAACTTTTAGTTGTTACAATTTTACATGCTATAAAACAGAAGAAATATCGAAACTAAAGCAAGAGATGAAAGTACCTTTGGAGGTATGATTGGTTGTGTCCGCCGATGAAAATGAAAGGCTGTCTTTCCCTTATATACTTCAAGAAAATATTTCACAAAAACAACACAGGGGTATGAATGACTTCCTTCATATGAGATAATTAGAATCAACCATCCAGGCGAGACGGACTTCTCGCTCTCTCCAATGGTCAGTAATTTTCGACACATAGAAATTCTCACACTCAGCGGGCACTGTGGAGAAAATGATCCCCTATTTTGTCAATCAAATCTCATTTGTTTTGTTACAATTTCTCTCTCTGGTAAGCAAAGGAGAGCATTGGGTTGATGTGTTAAAAATTGTGTGGGAAAAGGGTTTTCGGAAGTAGGGAAGTGTATGCGAAATGAAGTTTAATACATTCTTCTTTCTTTTTTTCTTCTTGCGATACAAAGGAAAACAAATAAATATTTAAAACTTATTTGTATAGTGTTTGTTTATGTTTTGTTGTACTAATAGATACGCTGATAATAAAGAATTGTGAGTTTAAAAATGTTTGCTTGCACTTATGGTTAAATGTTTGCTTGCACTTATGGAAATATCTATACTGATCGAAGAAAAGTAATTAATTAAAAAAACGTTGATAATTTTACTTTTAAAAGAAAAATTCTTTTTATTTCAGAATTTTTTTTAATACATTGGGAAGACTTATTTTTATCAATAGTTCTTATATAGGCTCATAGTCTTGATTAAATATTTCATTTATAGTATTTAAAATGTTTGTATTACGTAAAACATTAATTTCACAAAGGGAACATTTTTTTTAAAAAAATATTTTAATAGCTAAGTGAATTTTTTCAAAGTGTTTTTTTAAAGTCATTTCAATTAATAACTTCATCTTCAGAAGTTATTGCTCGGATAAAATTTTTAATATTACTTTTTATAGATTTTTGAATTTATAATATTTTCCATTATAAAAAGAAATTCAGAATTTCAGGTTAAATAAGTGGTTCTTTAAAATAAAGCCCCCCTCCACTTAAAAATGATTTTGACTTTGGTTTCAAAATTCAATATCACTGTAGGCTTGAAGATCATAGGCTTAAATATGCGTGTACGTGCCCGGGACACGGAAAAGATTCTATTTTTTTCGAAAATAGTATTTACAATTCTAGAGATTTGCGATATGAATTAATTACTATTTTGCATTCGTTATAAAGGTTTTATAAGCATTGCGAAATCGTATTCTTATTGAATGAAAATTAAAACCATAAGCAACTCGTATTTAAAGAAATATATTATTAACTGAGAAGATTAGTAATTATCTTGAAATAAAAATTATGAATCCTATTTAAGAGTGGTTTTTCTAAATTGCTTTCAACTATTGCAACTTTATTCGTTTCTAGAAATCTTATGAGGAAAAATATTGTTTGATACGAGTTCAGGTCTTCAAATTTGCACGAAATTTCATTTTAACTTCAAAATTATATATTATATGCGGAATGAATAAATTTCGCAATAGTTGAAGAAGTTTTGAAGCCATTTTAATTGTGGAAATAAATCAGAAATAACAAAAAAAAAAAGAATTGTGAAATTTTTCAGAATGAAATCTTTTTGTTTGGGAATTGTGGAAAAATGAAAAATTTATGACATGTAACTCCATGGTAAGGAAACAAATACCCAGAAAATTCACGTTTTTCATGAAATTAATTTACAAATTTCATTTTTAAAATACAGATGAAATGAAGTGAATGACTTTAATAATGGAAAAGAAAAAAAATGTCATAATAATTAAAAAAACCTTTGTAGATCAATATTCAATCAATAATTCATTACTGATTATCATACTCATTATTTCTAATTTTTCCTATTATTATTGACAAGAATTTAAATTAATATGAATTGTTCTTCGTTTTACTTGCAGTTATAACAGAATGCAACTAAATAATACAAATGAGTTTTGTTGGATTAAAATAATAATAAAAAAACTCATTAACTGGGACAATGATTGGCTTAACTGCATATTTTGAGAATTTCAAGTCTGTTATAATTTATAATTTTATTAAAAGTCATAACTAAAAATATTATTCATTCTATCGTTACAAAATCGATAAAACTTTTATTAAAAGCTGCAATAAAATATTTTCAAAAAATATTTAATATTTATTAAACAATTAAAGAAAAAATTAAAAATCGTCTGTAATTTTTTTTATTTATTTTAAGCAAAAATAAGCTTTATAGAACTATATAAATATTTAATTTATTAAAAACATTTTTGAGTTTGGCAACGTCTGTGACATTAATTTTGTATTATACATAAAAATCGCTTGCTTTTATTCTTTTCTTTTGCTAGTGTCAATTTAATTTAGAATTTTAATTTTGTTTCACATGAAGTTTACGGAATGCTTGTGCAAATCCCTTCTACAAAGATACTGAATAGAGAAGCAGATGTTTTTTCTTGTAAGTTTATTTATTATTTAAAAAAATTTTAAATTACATATTTTATTATTTGAAAAGTTCCAAAATTCTATGCGCTCTTATACTCAGTCTCTATGATTCTGATTTCCGTGTTCTGTAATATTAAAATTTAGTTTTTAAATAATGGCGGGAAAGTTTTGAGAATGTTTTGGGCTGAGATAAAATAATATTTTATTTGAAACTGAGATAAATTCAAATCAATTTAAAATTAAAGTTGAAATAATGAAACTGCAATTAATATAAAGATCTTTTTACTCAATCCAAGCATGTCTTAAAATAAAATTGTGAACTGAAAACAGAGTAGTTCTACAATGAAATTTTATGTTCAATACAAAAATTGAAATATTCTTCCAGAGGTCTAAATTTTCATAATTTATAATATCTCATAGATTTATTCAGCAAAAAATTCTCGGATTCAATGAAAACTTCAGTTTTATCCTTATTTTAAATGTATATAAATGCTCTCATCAATATTTTTTTCGGTTTATAAATATAATTCAAAAAAATTATGAAGTTTAAATTTTAGACAGTCCTTTAGTCTTTTAGATTTATATTCTGTAAACTATACTTTATATATCAACTTTTAAATAAATAAATAAACGTTTCTATCTTCTGTGATCATATCTGACCAATTTATTAAGTTCTGAATATTGGAATATTAGAACAATCAACATTTTTATAATCTATGCCAATTATTCTTGAGAAATTTTTATTTTCTTCTTTGAGATGGTCGATAAAAAGATCTAAAATTGCCAGTTTCTATTGAATAATGATATTGAAATTTGAAAAGGTAGGTCAGTTTTAATGAGTGATTTATTAGTTAATATGAGTACAACTTTTTTTAATTAATCTCATAGTGTCTCAAGAAAAATTTGTTACATATTATTCATAGGGCAGATGGTATATATAAAAATTTTAAAGTCGTAAAAGCAATTTTTGGCTCAATTTACAAAGAACATAATTAAATATTTCA
This sequence comes from Argiope argentata, assembly GCA_026289955.1. Lineage (NCBI taxonomy): Eukaryota > Metazoa > Arthropoda > Arachnida > Araneae > Araneidae > Argiope > Argiope argentata. Next base: position 6,705,142 of record JAOUZG010026641.1, on the reverse strand, counting down.
CTTGGACAATTTCTTTAGGAGATATTTGTTTATTACAAAATGTTTACAAATTAGCTGTTGGACTCCAATTATTGAAGATATCGTAGATATTATGCCATATGTGCCTTAAATAAAATTGTTTAATTGAATTAGTAATTTACGTTTTGTGAAATATCGTAGTTTAAAAAGTTTACAATTGATAATCAGCTATTATAAAAAAGTAAACGAAATAATATTAATAAAAATATGTTTATCAAAAAAATCGTTTGCTTTTAAATAAATAATATTTTAATGAATAAAAATAGTTGTTGTTATAAAATGTCTGAAAAGGAATCGTCTGCTAAATGTCTATTAACAGATTTGGTTTATGGTATTTACCGAGCGCATAAAAAACGTTTCCTTGCATTTATTTTTCGAAAATATTGTATTTCATATTTATTTCCTTTCATATAGACAAGTACCGACAATTACATTTCTATATGTTTAATTTGGAATAATAGGTGATTTTTTTAAAAAAAAATTGGGTGTTTGTCAATTTGGTGACAACATGTTAATAAAAGCTAATTTTCCCCATTGAAGCATCACGTGCCCATGAATGTTAAATTTTATTTTCATCTTGTATTTTCATTTATCTTAATTGTTTCATTGAAAAAGTAATATTGGTATCGCAAACAATCGTAAGAAAACTTTGTCTTACATTTATTATTTAACAAATATCACATTTCCTATTATTCCATTTCATATAATCACTTGCTAAAGATTGCATTTTTGTAGGTTTTATTTGCACTAGCAATTAAATTATTGTTTTTAAAAAGAGTATTTGTAAATGTCATGGCTACACGTTATTAAAAGCTGATTTTTTTAAATGCTCGTGGAGATAAAATTTTATTTTTATTTTATACTAAATAAATTGTTAAAAAATACAAGTAAATTAAGTTTTTAAGAAATCATTAAAAATATAAATTTGATTAATAGGTTAAAAAATCAGCATCATTGAAAATATAATATTTTGAGATTTAAATTGATGTAAAAATCAGTTTTCTTCTGTAATATTTTCAGAAGTTATAGCGAAAAAATATCAAGATTTCGCTAAATTTTCATTAATTAAGATTTTCATTAAAAATTCAAAAAGGGTCCAAGGTGCCAAGTTCCTGCCTCCAAGGTTTATAAATGCCAAATTTGGTAGCTGTAGGTTGAACTGTCTGCTCTGCAGAGCGCCAGCACACACGCACACAACACACACATTGATTTTCATTATAAATATAGATATAGAATAATTGTGCTACCGTTTTCTTTTCTACTGCTTCATTTCCAGTTAGTCAGTTAGAATTAAAGCATTTTCTTGAATGTCAATCTCTGAAAAAATTATTTCCAAGGTGAATCCTAAAGTCTGATTTCTGAGAGTTCATGTTAATATTCGAAGAAGGAAAATCTAAATACATGGTTCAAGAACATTGCAAAATAATTTTCGCAAGTTATAGTGTGTTGCAAATATTTCTTTGAATAGTTTTACACATTTTTATTGCTTTATAAAAAACATTACGGTTAAAAATTAAAATACTTATTAACACTTAATAAACATAGAAATTAAAAATATTTTTTGAAAAAAAAATTAGTTTCTCATAAATTAGAATTTACGAAACATTTTTTCTTCATTGACTATCAAAAATGGAGCAACTATTCTCACCTCATTAACTATTTCATCTTTGTATTCTATCGCCTTAAAAATTGCGTTTACCAAAAACTCTGATAAAAAGTTTTTACTGTGCTTGCTATATTTAACACCTCCTAGAAGTTTTTATATCTTCTAAAAGTGCACAATTTAATTTGCATGAGCTGTACTTTTTAACTTGTACTCACAATAATTTTAATAGATTGATTAAAGGGAATTAATATTTTCAGTTTTTTATTAAATAATGAGTTGAAATTTTAAATATATGCATTCTACATTAATTGTTTAACAGCCCTAAAAACATCAAAATTAATATCTTATTTTGAATCTGTTTATTTTTGCTTTAAAAAATTTCTTCCTGAACAAATGCATAATTTTGAAACTTAAACGTGCGGAGTAAATAGCCTCGGTGAGCTAAGATGTTCCAAAATTCTTCAAAACACCAGTACTCAATACATTTAGGATTGGATGCACCAAATCCCATGAGCCTGACTGATATTCGGATAAATTTGTAATCTTTCTACTATAAGATTAAAAGCAAGCCAATTAGCTTTACTAATTACTAATATTCTGGTTAATCGTATTTTTCAATCCTGTGCACCGGATTTTATCTTCTACTATCTCAGAAAACAGTAAATCTGTTTTTTCTTACATTTAAATGAGCTATTAAGTTTAAGATTTACTGATAAGATAAATTAGATGACGAAGATGCATTATTGAATAAGGAGGAAAGGGAAATAGAAATAGCTGTTATTCCTAATCGAATAAAAATATGCTAACCTGAAAGAAAAAATTAAAATTAAAAACTGTAGATATTAAATCAGTAACAGAGTATGACGAAATTTTCTGAACTCAAAACGAATTGAATATAAATTATTTAATTACCTGGTTTATACGTTAAAACTACCTATATTTATAATAATATTATTTTTAAACCAGCAAAATTTCCACTGAAATATAAACAGCCTCGCTTTCTATGTAGCTTAGGACAGAAAAAAGTTACAGCTTTATTTTTTAAAAAATTCCAACTCTTGTAAGTATTAGAATAATGTAATATAATAATAAGTATTTTCATTCACTTCAAGTGCCTATACATATTTTGATACAAGTCTGAATTCATGGATAGTAATATAATGTTATGTTTAAAAAAAATTTCTGCGGTTTAATATTTGAAAAAGGGAAAAGTCATTTTGCAATGGCTAATTGCCGACAAAATATTTAATGTTAGCATGTGGAAACATGAGAGTCTTCAGGAAATAAGATCAACGTTAATAATTCAGGCTATTGTTAGTTTCAGATTCAATTTAAAGCAATTCAATAACTTAAATCAACAAAATTTGGGTTATTTATAGTTTTGCACTTTTTTGATACTTTTCATGAAAATTCCATTGCATTTACAGTAGCAGATAAGAGAAAAGCCCAAAAAAGATTTGTTATACAAAAAAATATTATTAATAAGTGCAAATAAAATTTAATTATTATCAATAATTATTAATTTCTTTTCTTGAACGCTGTGTATTGAATACATATCATTCATGCTGTGTATTTCATATATTTCATTTAGTCTATATAAAAAACTATATGCATTAAATATATTACAAAAATTATAAAATTCAGCCTACAAAACCTCCTATATAAATTATCTTGAGCTTTATTTGTCATGCATGGCAATGAAGAGATTAATATATTATGACACGTTTGAAAAATACTTTCATATGTCTTGACAATACGGAATATAACTCTATTTTTCCAGTAAAATGATTCATACTTCTTGTTATCATTGTGGTAGGAATGCTTTCAGACTCCATAGAGATGGAATCCAGAGATATTTGATATTTCATAAAAAAATGTTTTTTTTGCAAGCAACTAGTCTTGTAAGGAATATATTAAATCCCACTCAAGTTGTTTTGGATCGAAAATAAGTCTTTCTCCCATGCTTTTCTCCAGGCAATATATTGAAAAACTGGAAGAAAATATTCGAATGCTGGAGAAATAGTATTGTAAAATAAATATACGAATGGATAAGAATGGAAATAATAGGGAGGATTTTATTCTGAGGATATTTTTCATTCGAAAACATTTCTTGTTAAACAAAAGCGCTTTTTTTGATATTTTAAAATTAAAGTCACTTTATCCTGTATTCCTTAAATTTAAGAAATTGTAAATTTCATTAATTTAAAAAATTGTTAACAAAAAAATTTTCACGATAACTGAAGAAACCTTGTTTAGAAACGTTTTATGTGGCATAAATTTTAATTCATTTTATTCAATTTAAATGAATAAGAATTTAGATAGAAATGTTACATATATGAGTCTTACAAATAATTGACAAATTTATAAATAGTGTTACCATTTTTGCCTTTAACAATTATTGTGTTTACAATTTAATACAAAATTGCTCAATAAAAGTTTGTATAAAATAATACTAGTTACAATGCAAGCCAATAGAAATGAAATTAATTCATAAATAGTTTATAATCAAAAATGTTAAAATTAATTCGTAAATAAACTATTTAATTCGAGTTTTTAGTTTTGATTTTAATTCAAAAAATTAATGGTATGGGGGTTTATTTATGTTGTTAACAGGATATAAATTTTATTACAATTGTTAGAAATGTTTTCCAAACCCATATACATTGGTTTTCAAAATTATGCGATTAAACCAACTCTCATTTCTTAGCGAGACATTAATGTAATTAAACCACATGGAGTCAAAAGGAATATTTAAGCAGAATTGAAGAGTTTTCTTTTTTAAATTTCTTTTACGAGAGCTATGAAACATAAGGAATATTTTAGTAAATATTTCTTAAGAATTTAATGAGCAATATTTTATTAATTAAATACTAAGATTCCATTGCACATGTATTAATCAAGCAAACAGCAGGCTGACACTAAATGTTCTTTAATAATTTAAATTATATGCTAAGACATTTAAATCGCATTAAATTTTTTGATATTAAAAAATATGTATATATATATATATATATATATATGTGTGTGTGTGTGTGTGTGTGTGTGTGTGTGTGTGTGTGTATGTATATATATATATATAATTTGTAAAAAATTTTTGGTACCTGCTGCTTAAACACTGATTCAAAATTCGACTTCCTGGATTTAAAAATCGATGGAGATTGAAATTCACCGTTGAGGACTATTTTTTTGTATAAGAAGTTATAAGCGCGTATTTAATTTTCTATGCTCAATAATTTGCAAAAAAATATTAATTTATAAAATAAAAATTTTCTGCTCTTTTTAAAAATTGTTTTGAGCTGTCAGAGTACTGTTCAAAAGACTATTAAGGGTTAGTTCTTTTCGATTTTGTTTTAAAATTTCTTGCTCATTGTAATGTTTCAGTTTAAAAAATATTTTGCATCAAAAAATACATTCTCTGATTTGATATATAACTTCAGCTTTTTCTTTAAATATTTTTATTCTTATAACTACTTGAAATTTTGTTCATAAATATTGAATTTTAAAAGACATTTATAATGAAAGTTTTATGGTGATATATTGCATAACTTAATTGATTTCTTCCTCAATATAAAACCAGATAATAATTTCATCCTGAGTAACGCTCGATGAATTAGCTAATATGAGGTTAGGAATTAGACTGAGGATATTATGCAATCATTATTTCAAAATGCTTATCTTGCTTCAGATATTTCAAGAATGTCTTTCTCACAGTTGGAAATTTTATTTGATGCTATTTCATACAACTGATGATAATGTTAATAACCATTAAATTAACCATGCGCGAATAAACAAATAGAATGAATTTCTTCCTCTTATTATGAACATGAAGGGATGGCAATTTACACTTTCATTTAAACATTAAATGCCGTGAAATGCAATAAAATATAGATTAGTGTAAAAAATCAGACGTTTTAAGCAATTTTTAAAATGTAATACACTAGACGGAAATGAATTTGAGTGCATATTTCTGTTTTTCCGTGACGAAATCTTCTTGTCATAAATAACAAAACTAAAAATCGCGCATCAATAAAAAAAAGGTCAAAATTAATTTGGATTGGTTATTAAGCAAAAAAAAAAATGTCGCAATAGTATAGAGAATTGAATTTTTGGTGTCTATACCTGAATTATAAAATCTTTAGTACAAATAAAGACTGTATATCAGATTCGAAAAGAGCTTCTGATTAAGAAGTAACATTTTATTTTCCCCGAAATTTTTTTCATTGCTTACTAAGCATTTTAAATATAGTATAGTGTTAATGGTAAAATATATACCAATTAAAAAAATGGGATTATATTTTTATTATCCTGATATTGATGGTTTTAGAAAATAATATATATGCAAAGCAATTGAATTTTTTAAAATTAATTTCAATCTTCTCTTTTAAAATTGTTTTCCTTCAAATCGACTATGTTTTTTCAATATAAAAAATGTTTTTATTCACAACCATAACAATCCTTCGAGAAAATAGGAGAAATCCCTTGTTCTTATTAATCAAATTTAAAATTTTTCACAAATCAGAAACATTATAAAAGCTTGCTAAGGGCAAATATATTTGTTATATTTGATGAGAATTTCTAGCTTTAATTCTTTCTTTAGGGAAGCAGAAATTTGAGCTGATGATTGGCATTAATTTTTTCAAAGCGTTTTGTTCTCAAAATAATAATAATAATAAAATAGAATTTCAACACATTTGTGTATTTTCTCATGAAATAAATCGGTTATGAATTGACAGAATAGAGTGTTCTTATCTCACTATAGAATAAATCTGAGGTTTTCTTCTGTACCACTTTTACTACTGTTGTATTAAACATGTATGCAAATTTTTTGATAAATTATTTTACAAGTCTGCTTTGTAAATGTGCCATTTACTGTAACAAGTATATTGTAAAGGCTTTGATTAAAAGCCACTTGTTGGCTCTTTTTTAATCATATATTTTGAGTAAATTATCTGCTTAGTCATTCTGTTTAATTTCTCATTATACTAATATTCTATTATATCATTAATATTGTGTGTTTATGCATGCTTTTTTATTTCTTCATTATTTTATATTCGAATAAATTTTATTTCTTCACTAAAAAGCCATTGTATTAAATCTATCAATAGATGGTTAACTATTATAACTGCTAAGTAGAAAATGCTAATAGAATCTTCTTACTTGTTTGAAATTAGAAATAATCTGCTACTTCAAAAAGCCCGAATGAAATAAAAAATCTTAGCAAAAATGTAAATGGTATACTTATTATTAAATATATATTGATAATATATTTCCTAAATCAGTCTTTCATTTTCAAGGATTTAATGAATCGGGATCCACAATGAATTTCAGGGAATAAGAAAATTTGAACTGTAAAGGTTGAAAAAGGCTAATTTTTTACTGAATAATTTTATTTTGTGATTTTTCATATAGTATTTTAGGTTATTATTATTTTTATTTATTATTTTATCTGTTTAGTTATTACAAGCATACCACGTTTCGAAAGCTGATGTTAAGTAATATAGATCTTGCAATTGTCTATTATTTTATAACATTTAATCTGCTCATATGATTCGACTATGTAGCGCAATTTTTTCTTCTTCCATACTTTTGCAATTAACCTCTTTTGAGAATTAACTATTTCTACCTATGTCTCACTTTCCCAAGTGAATTCGAAAGAAATTTTATTTCAGTTACGTCATCAAGTACAATGAAAACGGCAGAATTTCAATAATATGATTTATTAGTTTCTGTTTTGCTGATAGAGATTTTCTACTACTTAAAGATATATTCAATAATTGTAGATTATTGGTAAGGGAACTAATGCTAATTTATTGATAATTAAAGAACAGTTTTCAAAAATCATTACATTTTAGTGTTAAATATCATAACCAGTTCAAGTGAAAAATGAAAATGCCAAGTCCTTTCTTTAATCCCTTTGAATCTTCCGTTTGAATACTTCTCTAGCCTTATAAGGTTGAGTAATTTCTATATTGTTAGTCGATTTTGAGATGGCCTGTTATATAAACGAAAGGTCAAAGTTGTAAAACAAGTTATCACTAAATAAAGGACTAAAATAACAATCTACTATTTATTTTAACTTAGCTTTAAATTGTTTAATTTTTTTAAAAAAAATTGCTTTCCAATGTTAGATGGATGATTCAAATGGTAGTGGAAAGAAATATGAGCTGAAATTTGCTTGATTTATTATGTTATTGTTGTCAAGTGAGGTGCAATAAAAATAAAAAACGGAGAGAGGGGGCTAATTAGATTGGGTCGAAAGCATGCAGAACACTCCTGGCCATATATTCAGTTCTATCGGAATAAATATCTTGTCAATGTATATTATGAAGAGGACTGACGTAATAGAACGGCAGCTAAAAATGCTCTAAGATGCAAGTCTGGAGAGTGTCTGCTTTATTCATAGAGTTTGGAACAATCAGGCATGATCGTAATGCCCTTCCGTGCCCAGTTTGGAGTCTTGCAATTGTGGTTGTGATGAATCTTTTATTATGTAGATTTATCAGGGAGAATTTTTTTTCGATTGGTACAGAGCCTCTATTTTACTACGACTTTGCATCCAGACCAGTAGTAGACAGAATAGTAGAATCCCCTTTTCCGGCTTCCTTGGCAAGAAATTCGGCCAGCTTGTTTCCCTCAAAGCCCTTGCTTGATGGATTATGAAATAGTCTTATAACGCTCATTGCATGCATTCTTTTCATCAAGCCACTTGTTAATAAACCTACCCATTAAACTATACTCAGGTTTTGGCTGACTTCAGGCGTTATAGCGTTAAAAAGTACTCATTCTCCCTTACATATAATTATTTATTTTAGAAAAAGAGCATCTATATTTCAATACTTACGTAAATTTAAAAACTCTTTAGATGCTGTTATAAGAAGTAGTTTTCCCCATAGATTTCATATTTTTTCCTTAATCAATCGAAAATATTTTATTCACTTCAATATTTAATAAAATTCAATGCTTTGTAGAATTTTTTTGATGATTCAATTCTCTACAAAGAATATAATACAACCTATTATGCTGAGAAAATTTTAAATGAAATAAACTTAGTTTTTTTAGTTTGTTGATATTAGTAATTTTAAGTCGACACTTCTGAAATAAGAAAATGTTATCATGATTCTTGTGTTTTGTTAGCAGAAAAGTGTAATCTCTTTCAACGAGTCTAATTTGTTCCCGAATCATTTGAAATGCGAAATAAAAGTTATCAAAACAATTTTTTTTCATAGGAATCCATGTAAATAGAAAATGCGCTCTATTCAGTAAAAGAGCCCAAGCGAATTTATAATTTATTTGGTTGATTTTATACAAGAATATTATATAAGAATATTTGTATTTGGCTCACTTAAAAATTTGGAGAAAATGAGATACAATATTATTGTTAAATGAATTGACATAGCCACTGTATTAGGCGATATTTCAGAACGATATTTCTCAATGCAAAATATTTCAAGTTTTCAACATCTCTGATATTTCATTGGAAAGTCATCGCTCTGAGGCATCTATTATCATGTCAAATTTTATTATCTGCACGAGCCTCTCAAAAAATCAGGTTTTAATAACATGGTGCTATTGCATTTACAAAAACTCTGATTTAAAAAAGAAAGTTAATGACTACAGCAAATAAAACCTAGAAAAATGTCAGTTTGAGCATGTGATGATAAGAAATGAAATAAATAGAAAATGTGATATTTTTTTAAACAATAAATGCAAGACTATTTTTTGGATCGTTTGCAATACTAAATTGATCCATTCAATGAAATAATCAAAATGAATAAAAATATAATTTAACTTGCAAGAGCACGTGCTGCTTGGCAGCTCAAGAAATAAGTTCTGACATGATACATTGAGATATGCATAGCAGATTTCATTTTAATCTTTATTTTTTTCTTCTTTTCTTGACCATAAGCCCTTCGGTTGTTCTAGCTATGCACTTTCACCAGCTCTTCGAAGATTAGCTCTATAATCTTTGGCAAAATCTCGTCGATTAAAGCTCTACATGCACTTACTCAAATCTCATGAAAATAACGTTCGACAACGATATCCGGCCAAAAAATCTTTCTTATCAATATATGGATACATTTCAACCCAGACTTATATAAAACAATCCAGCATATGACGTCAGTCTCCTCGTCACTTGTTCTGTGTAACATCACTCGATAAGCGAGTCTCTTTTTGGCGTCTTATTTCGATCGTTACGCAAAGTATTTTTTAAAGTAAGGCATAATTATATGTCTAAAATCTTTGCTCTAAATAAAAGAAAAATAATATATTATATATTATAACTTTTATAGTTCAAGAGGTATTCTATTCACAGTTGTCCGTTACTTATATTAGCAAAATGTAATATATAATAATAAAATAATATATATTATTCAAATAGCATAAGATCACACGCATTGGCATTGGAGGAAGAAAAATTTAGTTTTATTTGTAAGAAGTATTGTTTGTGAAATTATGGCATAAATAATGGCATTAAAACATTTTTTAACCTTTTGTTTTGTTAATTTGGGATTTTGGTATCTGAAGCATATAAAACATTTCAGATATTCATCATAAAAATACAAAGATATGAACTAAAAACTATCATCTAAATATAGAAATATATATAAATACCATAATTTTACATGATATAAAAGTCTGCAATACCCCTAAAAATAGAAAAATAGCTACTTGATGCAATGTAAATGTGCGAAAAATATTTCAGGAATTTGATTAATTTTATATCGACAGGTGTATTAATTCGTTTCCACAAAAACGCATTAAATATTACTTTGTATAAAAAAATTACTTTGCAAAATATAAAATCTGTTAGGGTAATCTAAATTTTGAATTGCTAATAACATTCTGCTTTGAAAATATAAAAGTATAAATCTATAAATATAGGTCAAAAACAATAATAGTATTGTAAAAAATCGGTTTTTTTACGTAATATCCTAGATTATTTTATAATGGTATTTTTCAATGTGAAATGTTGAAGCATTATTCACCATACTACTTTTAATTGAATCTGAAAAATCTGAAACCCCTAGTTAAGTTTGAAATGGCATTTTGACAAATGATATTGATGTTGAAAGGAGAGGTAGGTGGATGACTGAGTTTTGCGTTAATTTTATTATTTTGAAATTACTAAAATTACTACAGAAAATATTAACTATAAAAATATTGTTTGGTTTGGTTATGATTTCCGTTTAATCCATTTTTATGAAGATGATATTCAAAGTTCCTATTTATTATGGAATGCATTAGGAAATAATAAATTTCATCAAATGTCTTCTTTGTATTACAATTTTGTGATGGTTCTCGGGATTTTATTTATACAATATCTATTCTAATCATAACTCATCTACTTTATTTTAAACAAATCGACATATGCAAATTCTTCTCATTGGAAATTGATTCTCATTGATGTAAAAAAAAGAACTACATTATATTGCTTATGTCAATAACTGTAATATTGAAAAATTTAAGGTTCACATTTTAATACAGTCCCCACGGTCTATTAGTCATATTTAGAGAAATATATAAAATTTTAAATAAATAAGTTACACTCAGTTCTTACCAAAAAGGACCTTGTTATGAAGCTATGAATTTCATCATTTTAAGTCAGTCAACGATCATCGCATCCTCTTTTATTTGCGGAATTTTTCTGGTGGTAGACTTGGAAATGATCCATAATCATACAAAAAAATAGTGATATTCAAAGCTTCATAAATCGGTTTATTTTGATCGAAAAAGTGGAAAAGCTTTGTTTAAAATGATGTTGCATCAGAAATATTTTACTAAATATGAGTAAGAGAACCGGTGGTTTCAATCAAAATGTAAATTTTGTAATTATTTTAAATGATAATTATTGATTCAAGCAAAGTAAAATTTAAAGCATTTTTGCCATTGGAAGCGCTTGACTATCTCCAAGAGTTTATAAATTACCTTTAGGATCCCAATTAGAAAGAACGTCAGGAATGTGTGCCTTCCAAAATTATTTAGTTTGTTTCGTCTTGTTCTAACACGAGATGGTTTTCCCTTTAACGTTGTTATCATGAAAATTTTCCCATTATTCATTTAACCATTAACATTAGTTATTTGGCTTTGTATTAAAATTATGTTATGAGTCTTCTTCCCAGAAAAGTCGAATAACCCTCTCTCGAACTATGCTAATGGTTACCTCGTTGTAATTATAACTAGTTAGAATGTATTCTTGATTACCAAGGAAAATTCAGAATTTCTAAATGACTGTTTCAGGTTTTACCCATTGAGTAAAGTGTGTTAAATCTAATGGGGAAATCTTGCCCGTCATATGAAACTGTTGACTGGAAGAAAACTAAATTCATGGTTGGCGAAAATCAATAAACTGTGCTTTATTGGAAATAAAATCCAACTCAAAAATATGTATGTCACAAGATTTTTTTAAAATCCGTATCAATTCTCTTACTCTAATGCAAATCGAATACTCTTAAACTCTTATATACTCTCTGTATCCGAATACTCTTATATGCTCTTAAACAGACCGAACATTCTTGTAAAGGAGTAGAAATGAAATATTTCCTCCAGATATTTTCATTACTTATTATTTAAAATATTTCATAAATAATTTGTATATTATTTTTATTGATAAATATTAAATACCTGATTTAAATTTTGCATCATTAGAATGAATTAGAATCACTATTAATAAGAAAATATGAAGATATTGAAAGCTTCAAAGCTATATATCAGCATGTAAGAAAAAATTAGCTTAAAAATTCCATGTAAAGTTTACAAACATGAAATAAGTTGTGTAAAACTGTAAAAGAGAAAGATTTAAAAGAATTGATTTTACTAGAAAAGTTTATCTTTACGTCTGTTCAAGACGTTCAGATTTCTATGAAGAAATCCAACAACAAGCTGTATTGATAAATTATTCAATAAAAAAAGTGAATTTAAGAGATTAGAAGAAATAATTAAAGAAATGTTAATTTAATCAGTTTCCATTTAAAATTTATAAACGAAATTTAAAAAAAGGTTTAAAATTGTTACAAGAAGAATTTTTTAAATATAATTCAGATTTCAGAGAGAAATTATAAAAGATGAGGAAAAAAACAGTATTTTATCCTCTATTTATTAATCACAAAAAAATAACACCATTTAGAAATTAATACAATTTAAAATTATAAATATAGCAAAAAATGCTCATGAAATTCTGAAATATATTTAAAAAAAATTGTTTTATCAATTTTTTATTCGAATAAAAAACTTTCAAAAACATAATAAATAATTTTTATATTTTTGCTTAATATTTCGAACTCTTTTTTTATTACTTCTATATCTGTTTTCAAGTGAATTCTACAAAATCAGCATTATATTATACTGATTTAAAAAAACTTTAAATTTCTGAATAAAAGTGAAGGAAGTTCCACTTCATTGAAAGAATGCGTATAAAATTCCTTTGAGAAGATATAAAAAATATTTTTCTAAAAACGTCTGAAAGTTTACTGTTATGTAAGCCTTTTTGTGCTATCTAAAGGAAAGATCACGTTTTTTACTCAAAGATATTTTTTGATAGTGTCAAGGGTAAACATTTAATGAAATACGCAATCTGTTAATTGAATTTTATTTGCAATCTGATAAAAAATCTTTCTTTTTTTTTGAAAAAATTCTCGTAAATAATTAAAATTTCTGTAGCCATTATTTTTTATGCCATTTTAAAACGAAACTTCTTTTTTTCTAATTTCCGTTCCGTTTTCTGGTCCTTTAGCTGTATCACTATAATTAATACTTATCCTCTTAACAATTAAATGATTTTCTTGTTTTGTAAGCTTTAACAAGTTTTTGTCCACTGAAAGAACTTTTTATTTAAATAAATAATAGTAATAAAACATGCATGTGTGCATGAGCGCGCATTTAATGGCTAGTAAAGGAAATTCGTTTTATCTAAAAATATCAAATTTGTTACAACTACATCTTGAAAAATAAGAATGTACATCTCCAAGAGATTAATTTAATTATGGTTCAATATTCTTTATGAATATTAAGAATTTTTTAAATAATATATTGCTTACTTTTCAACAACAGAACGTATTGTTTCTTTGATATCAAACTTGTTTTCATATATTTTACAACGTTATTAGTAAGTTTGTCTGTTCGCATTTGGACAAGTCAACATAACGGTAACACAACATATAAAATTAGGTTGATAAAATTTAGCACACATTATTAATACTTAGTATGTAGATTTGTATCAAATCTCGAATCAAATCCATTAATTGATTAACCATTTATTGTTTTGTAACTATTGCAGAATATGAACACGGTAATTCAAAAATATAAAAATTTAGATAAATACATTTTAATATGTGATCTTACAACTAAAATTGTAGCTCTGTAATCTGATTTATATTTTCAGTAGATCAAGTGATATTACACATTCTTTTTTTACTATACTAAAAAGTATAAAACACTCTCATTTGTTTCTGAGATAAAAATCTGAGTATTCAGGGCCCCCATGGCCTTTTTCGTATTCACAAGTTTAAGTTTTGAGAAAAGTACAACTGCAAAGTATTTTCAGGGAGATAATTTCGCTGATTTTATAAGGATATATATGGGCATTTTATGAAAAAAAGCAATTTTTGGAATCTTAACATCATTTTCCAATCTAGAACCATAGTAAAATTGTGAAATTTTCGGATTTTTTATGAAATCTGAGAAAAAGAAAATGTTTTTCATAAATGAAATTAAAATTAAAATTTATTTTATTATATTTTAATCAGCGTTAAATCATGAGGAATCTAAAAATTAGAAAAATTTAAATTAAATACTGCAAATATATTCTTTACAGGAAAATTATTCGTGAAATAGTAGCATGTTTAAATAGGGTTTTATAAATTTAAATTATCCAAGTATGTAAGTATATATAACATTTGTTCTCATAGCATTTTGCATATATATATGTACAGCTGTTAAGCAGAGTAAATTTATATAATAAAGATTGAAATTATTTATTCAAAGGAGTTGGGACTTGCCTTTTTATCATTTAGTGTAAAAAATGATAAAATGATAAGGTTGTAGCATTTTTCTCTGAAAATAATTATAATAATACGTATGAAGCATTTTTTAACTCATTACAAACAATCTATAAATGCTATAATATACACATAATTAACTATCATCCTCAGTGTATGATTCTTTTTTCATTTTTCTTTTTGACGTTTAAAGATTTTGTCAATGGTTTTAAAAACTATATTCTCTTGTGTAATAGCTTAGATTCAGTCAATGACTATCTTTCAATTTTTTTTATTTGTCAATAATATAAAATTTGAACGGCGATATTTTTTTATATTAATCATTAACAATTTTTGTGTTCTTTTTGAAATAAATTGTTTCATTCTTAAAGCGGGTTTATTAAGTAATACTTTTTTTAAAAAAATCATGCTTATTTAATAATAATGATATTTTTTAAATATCTGCTATTTCTTTTAAGGATAGCAGATAAAGTAAATGGTTATTTTAAAAGATTCTATTAATTAATGAAAATAAGGGTAATCTTCCTATCACCCTTCTTTGTAAGTTTAGAAGTAAATAATTAATGAAAATATTGTTTAAAATATTCCTTGCAGAACAATAATGAAAGATTTCTTTTGAAAAATGACTTACTTAAAACATTTTTATAACAGAATGTTTTGCAAAGCGTTCTTGCTAGAATGAGCACGTAAAAAAGGCAAGAAAGATTTTTAAGAATTCATGATTAAGGAAAAAACGTCAAAGTCCTTTTATTTCCTTCGTATAAAATATGACGACATAACAACAAGCGCAGACAACTCAATCGCAAATATTTATTTCTCTCATTCATCATCCGGAGTATATTCTCTTTTCCATCCTTTAGAATAGTTTCCTTAAAGAGACAGATTACATCCGAACTAATAGGCTAAGCCTAAAGGATCAGGAAAACCTTTTCCCCTCCCATCGGAAATTAAATCGAATCTTTGCCCAAGATAAATCCTCCATTTCCATTACTCTCCCATAGAACAACGAACTGAGAAAGTCCCGAAAATACGATTCAGTCCGCGCAGGGAGAGAGAGTGAAAGAGCAAAACAAAACAAAGATTGGGACGAACTACAATCTGATAACATGTTATTTAGTTAGTTTGGCCATTGCAATTGCCTCTGCCAGAAAGCAGGTAGACCAGTAAATAGAAAAAAACAGGAAGAACTCCAGTGGATAGTTTTCTTCCTCGGGAAGGTTTATTTTGTAGATCATTATTTCAGATTACAGATGAAATAGCCGCTTTCTCATTCACGGCAATCTATTTATCAAGGTGTTTGTGAACTACTGAAATATTTTGTGACATGTTTAAGAGGTAATTTGGTCGATCGCCTTTCTTTTATTTGGAGTGGGTGGGTGTTTATTTTCCTCAAATAAGGTGTTGTTCCTGAACTATTTTTTTAAATGTTTATTATTCATGCTTTATTTTAGAATACTATGTATCGTTATTTGTATTATTTACCTTTCATACTTGTTTGACATTCATTTCCTTTTTTTGATTCAATGTAATTCACTGAATCAAATATGATGGATGAACATATTAAAATATAATAAAATAAAGAATTTCAAATACTTTCTTTTAACATTTTTTCTGTTTTTATAATGATATTATTTCATGATGCTTCGCAGATGCCTCTGGATGGTTGTTTTTGATTTTCCGATAATCATTGCTAGGGTACAAAATCTGAAATTTTTATTACTTCTTGATCTTTAAGATGTCAGATATCCATAGCAAAATATATATTTTAAATTTGTAACGTACTTATCTAACTTAAAAGAAATATTGGATTAAACTGCTGGACGTTTTCTCCGATATTTTCGCTTCTCATGAAATATTCAAAAACATTTATATATTTTTGATTTATCAAATTATATATGTTGAGAATAAGATTGAAATAAGACTCTACTGTACCAATACAAGCAGTTCTCTTTATCAATCGAATTCCATTCTTTGCGCATCAAATATATTAAATAAAACTTGAATGTACTTCATCTGAATAATCTGCATAGCTGGATTATTACATGAAAAAATGATTATTGATTTTCATTATTTCATTAAGAGTATAATATTTCATATTTATAAGAATGGATCTTCATAAATACTATTACACTGAATTCTAGAATAACTGAAAATAATTATTTACAAACTTTTATATTCTCGATGATAATATATTGTTTATCCGTTTCAAAATTTAATTATCTATTAATATAATTATTTAATTTAATATCTTTCATAAAAATGACGCTATCAGGTGAAAAGCTCAAAAAATATCCGTAATTTTCATAACAAGAAGGTCAATAATTAAAAAAAATTCAGTTATTAGTGTATATATAAATATTTTGAAAAACGCTTTTATTAAAGCTAATCTCATATTAAAGGCATTATGAAATTGCTCAAAATCAGAACATTATGAATTGATCCAAAATTGTAAAGGAATTGGCAATTTACTTTATTTAAATTTAAAAAAAGTACATTACAAAACATTATATTATTGATTTTAAAGAGATTTCAGTTTCACTTTCAGTTTTAAGTTTTAATATATTTTTTTGAATTGCTCAAATGAAATTTTTAAAGTTTCAAAACTGCAAATGAAACTGTAAAGTTTCAAACTTTTACAGCTCCCTTTAATCGCGTTTTTTTAAAATTATTATTATTATTATATGAGATGATTTTAAACTAGTAAAATAAAAAATATATAAAATGGCCGACGAAGTAAAAAGAAAAAAAATGCACCGA
This sequence comes from Argiope argentata, assembly GCA_026289955.1. Lineage (NCBI taxonomy): Eukaryota > Metazoa > Arthropoda > Arachnida > Araneae > Araneidae > Argiope > Argiope argentata. Next base: position 6,687,766 of record JAOUZG010026641.1, on the reverse strand, counting down.
ATCTCATTTTTTTATTTATTTATTTCCTTTTCCTTCTATTTTAATCAATTCAGTTTTTCGGTTTGAATGTTCAATATATTATTTCTTTGTAACTTTTCTTCATGTTGAAGAAGAATACGTCCTACTGGCATCAGTTTCTTTTGATATTCTTTACCTAGCAACCTAAAATATGTTATTGTATTCAACGATTCATGAAAGATCCGGGTAGGGAATGTTTAATAAAAAGGACTAGGTCAGGATGACCTTTGTGTTACTTCCCAGGAACAAGTATCAAAGAAAGAGAACTTTATATCAATTCCTTAATATTTGGTCACAGGCCGCTGACAAAGCTATAGTCAAAAATGATGAAGTCTATTTTCAATAAACTTGACTTTCCTTCTAGGTATCACAAACTATCTTTTAACCTAAAAACTTAAATATTAACTTATATTTATTCTATTTAATGTGAATAGTTAAGAATATAATTTAAATCATTTTGCAAATAATTTTTATTAACTTTTAAAATTTTCACCCATTTAATAAAATAACTACTTCCTTACCGATTCGGAAAGAGTTATCTTAAATAAAAAAAAAGTTTCCAACTAAGTTGCTTTTTTAAACTAATTTTTTTTTATTTTCATAAAAAATAAGAAAAATATATATACTCAATTACATCTTTGAACATATGTTTTTAAATATCACAGAACCCTAACTCTTAAAATCATAAATTGTGATGGGATCTTCTGTTTCCTCCTTTTTTAATAAGCTAATTTTTACAACTTATTGTTGCGATAAAATGTTAAAAAAGCAAAAATCTAGCGTTTGTTGTTAAAAATAAAATGATTTATGCAATTATTTTCGATAGATTCTTTAAAATCTTATTTATAATAATAATAATAAATTATTTATATATCAAAAATTTAAAATGCAAATGTTTGAATAAATTAAGAAGTTTTTGCCTGAAGATAGGAAATAAAGAAACGACAAATTTTAATTCACTATTAATTTTTTGATTAACTTTTAATTAATTATTGTAGTTAGAATTTAAGTTGATTAATTTTTTAATCAATTAATGAAAATAGATAGATAGATCGCCGGCTTACTGGCACAGAGGTAGCGCGTCTTCCTCATGTTCTGTGCGCCCCGGGTTCGAGTTCCCGTTCGGGCATGGGTGTTTTTCTGTGTTCTATCTGTGAGATGTGTGAATGTTCCCTCCTTTAAAAAGGGGCTGTGCATGCGTGAGGGTGTGTGTTTCCTTCTAATATGAGCTAGAAGTCAGACTTCTGCCTTCGGGTGCTCAGGGGTCCATACCTTCAGAAGCTACTGCACTCCTCTCTCTGTGGTAAAAAGTGGACACGACATCAGCATCAGATAAATGGCTTACTTTTTAAAATAATTTAATATGAATAATTTTCAATTCAATAATAATTATTTTAAAATTTTTATAAGAATGTAATAAAAAGTAACTATACATCAAATGTAATAACTGTAGGTCGAATGATTCTCACTATAGAGTGTTACTTGCTTTATTTTCAAACATATAAAAATTGATAGAAAGTATGCCAGTTTAAAATATTTATCTTAATAAGAAAATAATTAAAAATTCGTTCATAATAAAGAATCATAAATTTTGTCTTTAATGATTTCAAAATAGATGTTTGCATCTATAAAGTATTGAAGTGTTTAACGATTATCGCACAGGGACGTCAAATTACAGCACTGCCTTTGATGGTATCACTGAATTTGGGAATGAATGTGAATCCTTTCGTGGTTTTATGCATACTATCATTAATTTCGCATTAAAATCTAGCAAATAGGTTATGATCATGTCTTTGTTAGAATTTAAAAAATGAGTCTCAGTCTTTAATTTTCTTTTTGTATCTTCATTTTGGAATGTTACAGTTGAAAACTCAATTTAAATTCAGTATAATTTGCAGCTAATGTTAAGAAACTAGAATCCAATAAATAAATTAACGCATGATGAGATTTCAAATACTCACCATTTATACAATAAGTAAAAGGTAGCATTGAAATTTCAATACCTTTATTATCAACTTTCAAATATAGGAATCAATTATTTCTGTAATAAATCCTTCAAAACATTTTATAAAAATATTTAACACATAATAGAAGCAATTTATTATAGTCCCATCTAATAAAGATAAATTATTTTTATATAATTTTCAAGGTGTTCTTGATTATCTCTATCGATCTTGAATATATTTATTGTTATATTGTAGAGCTATTTTTTAGCTTTTAAATCTAATCGTGTGATGTGATTAATTTGAGGAGGTATTTTCTGTTTTTTTTTTCCTAAATGGGAGCATTTTAGCGGTGCTATAAGAATTTTGCAAACCTCCAGTAAAATTTTGTGGGATTAAATTTATTGGCCATATTGTGTCAAATAAAAAATGATTTTTCAAATATTATTATATATTATAGCATTACAGGCACAATTAAAAATATTATTCACAAGACTGGTCACAAAAATGAATTGATTTGTAATATTAGTTACAATAAATTTATCTTTGCTAATGAGGGATTTAATCCTCAATTTTTGATGCCTCATTTAGAGATTCTAGATTCTTGTCATTGCGAATTAAGAATTTTGAGTTCCTAGTTGAAGTGAATTTATTTTTTTAAAAACTATTTTTATAATTTCATACGAACAAATATAAAGTTTGAAAAGATGTCCAATATGAAACAATTTTTTCTTGCAGAGATAGAGAAATAAACCTTGTAGTTCAAATTTCAAGAGTACATAATATTGAAAATTCTTTAATTTTCAAATATTCTCGATTGGTTTGGATAAAAACTGTTGTGCGTAACTTTTTCTTCTTCTTTAGGGTTGATGTAAATTTCACTTATTTTATTCTCCAAGTAGTATTATAACCATAAATATCTTTAAAGGAATTATTCAATTTCATTATCTATAATCTTATTTGAATGTTTTTAACATTATAAAAAAATTTTGCTTTAAATATTTCTAAATGTACCGGAATAATATTCATTCCCTTGAAATTCCTTCTAATTCTTGTTCTTTTAGCTTATTTGATCCTCATATAAATTTGTATCATTTATAATTCCCTCTTTTCTTACTTGAATAGAATTAATAAAACTTGTATTTTTTATAGTTCATTATATTTAAGAATATTGAGCAAAAATATCTTTGATCTCCAATCATCAATATAAAAAATTCCACACATCAAGCATCAAAAATCGATGGATAATTAAATGTCCTACAGAATTTCAGCTATATATTTTTCTTTTATGTGTTAGATAAACTTAGGATAGAATTAACTTTTCTTTATATCCTATAGTTTTGATCAAAAGTTAGGTAATAACTAACATATAAAAAACTCGAGCAAATATTTTCAGCTTATTTTTCTTTATTATAAACTTGCAACAAAGAAATTACAACATATTTTTACTACACGTAAAAATGAATTCACTGTACAATATGATACACATCCATGCCGAATGCTATTTTCCTACAGTGTCTAAACCAATGTAATTTCTTTAAGGCTTTTACATAGCATAAAAGTTTTAACATAAAGGCAAACAGCAAAAATGCAGACGGAGGACGGGCAATGGATTCTATACATAATCAATTGTACAGAGATATTTGGCTGAGGCAATAAATAAATATAGGGTAGGTATCAAGACAAAACGCCTATAGAAACTTCAGGATCACATTTTATGATTTCGTCGGTTTGATGAAGCATTAGGCCTTGACTAGAACGTCTTTCCTGGCGATAGTAGGGAGTCCAAATTTACCAAGGAAAGGATGTCCATCAGAGCTTCCGAATCTGCGATATTCATGGGTGATTCCATGCCCACCAGCAAACAAAGGCTCGTGTTTGATTTCAGTAGTGAAACCAACAATGGGTTCCTCAAGTCCGACAGTTTTTGCTTCGTAAGATTCGTGTTCAGGCTCTTCCTGGTGATGGGGCTCAATTTCAAATTCGTGTCCGTGTTCTTCTGGTGCGGCTTCAAATCCGTGGTGTTCAGCAGCTGGGATTTCGAAACCATGGGGCTCGGCATGAAGGGAGTGGCCATGACCGTGGACGATTCCGTGCCATTTGTGATGGTGCTTGTGACCGTGATGATGTCCATGTTCATGACCGTGCTTGTGTCCATGACCATGTTTGTGACCATGGCCGTGCTTGTGACCATGTTCGTGTTTGTGACCATGCTCGTGCTTGTGTCCATGTCCGTGTTTGTGTTCATGACCGTGTTTATGGTCGTGCCCATGCTTGTGCTCATGTCCATGCTTATGTTCATGACCGTGTTTGTGTCCGTGCTCATGGCCGTGTTTGTGGGCATGTCCGTGCTTGTGACCATGTTCATGTCCGTGCTTATGTCCGTGTTCATGACCATGTTTGTGACCGTGCTCGTGTTTGTGAGCGTGCCCGTGTTTATGTCCGTGTTCATGCTTGTGTCCATGCTCGTGTTTGTGTTCATGACCGTGCTTGTGCTCATGACCATGTTTGTGACCATGCTCGTGTTTGTGACCGTGTTCGTGTTTATGAGCATGATCATGATGATGTCCATGTTTGTGTCCATGTTCATGCTTGTGCACATGTCCGTGCTTGTGACCGTGTTCATGTTTGTGCTCATGGCCGTGCTTGTGCTCGTGTCCATGTTTATGTTCGTGACCGTGCTTGTGGGCATGTTCATGCTTGTGACCATGCTCATGTTTGTGTCCATGTTCATGTTTATGTCCATGTTCATGTTTATGTCCGTGTTCATGCTTGTGTTCATGACCATGTTTATGTTCATGCCCATGCTTGTGCAAATGATCGTGCTTGTGACCATGCTCATGCTTGTGTTCGTGTCCATGCTTGTGTTCATGCCCATGTTTGTGATCATGACCATGCTTGTGATGGTGATGATGATGGTGGTGGTGATGATGATGATGTTCACTCTTGTCTTTAATCACAATAACTTTCTTATCCTCTCCATATCTAAGGAAAAAAAACCATTATTATTTGCTTAATTATATAATTTTTCAGTTAATTTACAAAAATAACTCTCAATGTATCTATCTAAATTTGACTTACAGAATTAACCTCTTTGATTCAATTAAAATTTAAAAATTATTTAAAAATTAATTAAAAATTAAAAATTAATATTAAGAAATATTTTGGTTTGTAATTTCACTTCGAAATTTGTACAAATGTAAATCTTTTTCTTTTCCCACTCTTTTATTTATTTTTCTCAAATGCACTATGACTATTTTTATTCTTTGAACTGATTTTATGGTTTTCTATTTTTGATATATAGATTGTGTATCTTACATAAAGGCATATGCCTTAAAATATTGTTATAGCTTATTCATAAGCCCAGGGTTCAAATTCGAAAAATTATCTAATTATTTATTTACAAAATTTATTAAGCGTTCATTTATAAATTGTTTGAAATTTCTTGAAACAAACAATTTTCAATTTTTTCAGAAATTACTGTTAAATGATGTTTGTTAAATTTTTAACACATACATGAATAATTATTCTTCCAATTTAAAGTTTAAACTTTTTATTTGATTTTTCAGAGTTTTGTATTTATCTGGAAGTGAAATTGCTTTTAGAATGCCTTATCATTAAAATTCTCTTATTTCTTAAATAAATTCTCGTTTAACTTTATACAAAATCTATCTTTTTATTAATTACTAAAAAATTATATTTGTGAATTCTTCTTATTTCTCAAACATAAAATAATTGTAGTTTTAACAATCAAATAATAAATAATAAGTATAAATATCTAATTTCTATCTTCATTTTACAACCATACTCGTATAATTGAGAATAAGTTTGATTTTGTATCAAAAAACGTTACATTGGTTTACATATTTAAATAAGGGAATGTAATGGTATGTATATTATTAAACTTTTTAAAATAGAAATATTTTTTTTAAAAAAATTAACATATTTTCCACTAAAACCATTGATTATGTAAAGTTTCTTTTAATCATATAAACAATTTCAGAGCAAATATAATATTATTTGTGCTTTTCATTTCCTAAATAATAATAATAATCTTTTTTATAGTTTGTTATTTACTTAATAAATAAAACTTTTGTGTCCCCATAAAATAATTATAAAGAAACTTACGGTTCAACTTCAGGTTCAGGTTCAGGTTCAGCTGCAACGTACATTACAGCAACCATCAGAAATACCAAACAGAGCTTCATATTGATCCTCATCTGAAAAAGATAATATAGATCGATTTTAGTATTCACGATGATCTTATGTTTTGCAAACTATTTCAGGAAATAACAATTAAAAAAATATTAAAATTTACAATATCTACACTTCAAGCTTTTTAAAAATCTAAATACAATCTGAAAGCATAAATTTTATGTTGTATATAATGGTTTTATGCTAATTTTATATTTTTATGCTAATTCTATATTTCGTAACTAGCAGCAAATATTAGAGCTCATTTTTATTTAAGGCTTAGAAGTTATTCTTCTTTATCTAAAGTCTACAATTAATTTATATTTATTGAATATATATGAAATACTTCAAACTTAAATACTTCATTTTTATTTTATTTATATTTTTTTAAAAATGGTTCACTATGCAACAGACATTAAATATTCACTATCAACAACACGGTTAGGTTTAATTTTTTTGTATGACATTGTTAGACTTTAATTTCCAATATCTTGAGTTTTTCAGGAGTTATCTTATTCTTTTAACATAAAGAATTAATTTGAAATTGTATTATTTAGAAAATAAATGAAAGCAGTATACAGTAGATATTTCTGGTTATTTTTTTGAAATTTTTCAGAGGAAACAGTAAAGCAATAAATAAATGCTGACTACTTAGAGATGTAAAAGAAATTTTTAAAAATATATTTATTTACTCTTTAGACTGTTTTATGAAAAAATCAAAACACTTATTTTAAAATATGTAAGAATGAGCTGTCAAATATTACTAATTATAAAATAATATAAAATTCATTAAAGTAATAATTGAAATATTTAATAATATTGTTTTTGAATGATCTACAAAAGCATAAATTTAAATAAATATATATATTTAAAATTGTTTTTTATTTTGATTAAAAGTTGTGAAACAGAAATATTTTATGTTAAACTAGTAAAACATAATTTTAATTAAAATTTTCGAAATATGCTTTCTAAGCACTTCATAAAAGTCATCTGATTAGATTGTTGAATTTTATGAGTATATTGATGTATTATAATCACATTATATATTCTCAGCACTCTTCTATACAGCTATTTCTATAAAGCTAATAAAAAATGTGTATTTTTTAGCTAAGATATTTTATTTAATAATTTTTACTTGGATCAAAAATAATCTCGCAAATAAAAGATTAGAATTTTAAAACAATTCAATATTGAAACATATGTACCATATAAGACTTTTGAATGAAATACGATAGTTAAAAATATTTTAAAAGATGAGTTAAACATATAATTTAATCAAAAAATAAACTCTTTGTTTAAAAAGAAATCAATAACTGTAACATTTAATCAAACAACTTAATTAAATCATTTAATAAACAAGAAATCTATAACTACAATATGTAATCGAACAACTAAGATAAAAAGATTTTAAAAAATCAAAGAAAATATTTAAGCCACTAAAAGTAACTTTAAAATTTTGCATTTGAATTAGAATGTAGAATAAATACAAGTTTGAAAATTTATCAAGAAAACTATGATGTAGGAAAAAAACTCAGCTCACATAACGTTTTAGTTATTTTCCCGTTACTTAAGTCAAATGAAATCTTAATCCAATAAGTAAGGAGTTCCAATGGGATAAATCCAATAGATACCTTTAGCCGAGGAAGCCTTGACTGATTGACTTACTCGCAGTTGATTTTGCGATGGAAATGAGAAAGGAGCGCTGCCTTATATACCAGCTCAAGAAACTAAAGAAAAATAACCCTACCGACCTACGAATTACTTCCTATTACTTAAAGAACGCCAACCATGCATGACGGTAACATGCACTTCCTCCAAAAGACGTTCTGAAATCCGACTACCATGATCATATAATCACACCTAGGAATCTGTGTGATCTGTCATTATCATTTATGTGCCATTTTCAATCCGATGGGAAATTACTCCAGTAGCACAGAGGTCCAAATTTTCGCAAAATGGTTGCAAAAACATCAATTAACAGTGTGGTCTGGAGACATACACAGTTGGCACGTAACCGATGTCCAAACAGTTGCAAAAGAAACACTTGTAGACAAAACAATGGCTGAACTTAATCTCCGAAATGGTAGGGTGTTTTGAGTTTAACAACTTCTATTAACATTTTCGCGTTCGAATAGGGTTATATTTTTTATCGGAAGACTTTTTTTTTCATTCTGTAGAAAATGATGTGTTATCAAAAGCGACACAACAGACTAATACAGATCCATAACAATTGATTCTAAATGAAAACGAAATGAATACAATTATTAAAAAAAAAACTCGGATAGATGTTAGTTTCTTGTTCAACATCCGACAATAATAGAAGTGTCAAAAAGATTATTGAATTGTTCATTATAGATAAAGAGAAAAATCAATTTACTTTTAATTCTTTGCGCATTTCTTTTGTAACAATTTATCGATACAAATAATATTTTCAATAAATATTACCTACTTCTGAAATAGAAAAAGAATTATTAAGCAAAATTTATTGTATTTAGTCAAAAATAAATTCTCACGAAATCCCATATACAGCTTTCATCATATTGCATTTATGATTCAATTCTATATTATGTTTTAATTTGAAAAAAAAATCAGCAATTTGTTTCGTTTTAGAAAAAATTACTCTCATCTTCAGTCAAATTACACTCTTATAAATTGAATTATAAGATTGTAATTTATAAGCTATAAAAGCTCAAAATTTATATTTTATTCAACGAAAAAAGAAAATGATTAATAGCATTTTAAGTTATTATTAAAAGTTATTAAATTAGTATGTAGATTAGCTAGTTCCGCAAGATGATAGTTACTAAAAGCTTATATCTGGCAAGAATCTTAATAAGAAAAAACGCTAAGTTTAATTTTTTAAATCTCTTATTTCATTTTATTTAATCTATTACTGTAAGATAATTCAATCATCGGTATTCCTGGGATCAGGTACGAATAAGTAAGGGAAAAAATCGTTTTTTTTTTAAACATTTGTCTTGCTTATTTCACCTTTTTTTATTTCTATTGTGGAACAAGAAATTCAAAGTGACAAAGCAAAAGACTTTGTTAACGTATACAACATACTTAAATTACCAACTTTATCCTGTTAGTGTATAATTAATTGATTAATTATTTCAACTATTGTTGTTATTTCCAATGGCACTTGCCACGGACTCGAACCCAGCACGCCCAAATCGCGGCGAAGACGCGTTCCCCCTGATCCAGGAAGTCGGCATTGTCTTTCACTAATATTAGTAGTTAATTTTAGTGAATAAATAATGAATTTTAGTAATTCCCCTCTTCTTAAAACAAGCTTCAAATATTCAAAAAAAGAAGTTTTTTTTTCAATGAACTCTTTACTATAACGTCATCGTATTCCTAAAATTAATCAAAACAATTCTAAAATTGTAAGTCCATTTTCGTAAAACATGTTTATCATTAAAAATATTGATAAAGACGAAATGATAATTTTATGTATTAACAAATGCATAGAGTAAAATTGTTTATATTGTTCTTATATATTTTCATCTTGTATTGTATTATTTTTATCATCTTTTGTTCTGGTTTTGTATCTCTACTAATAAATCCCATTGATGGGTTTTTTTTAAAAAAAACATCACATTACTAATTTAACTTTATTTTGTTTCTCACTTTATTAAATCTCAGAAGATTTTTATTTCCTAATCAATTAAGAGAAAAGTAATTTCCAGAGGCAATTTCTAAATTTCACTTACAATTTAAATCATTTTATGTTATTATACAATAACTTAGATTAATATGTCTCTTTTTTTCTTTGCATATGAAAACGCTCATTGAAAAAAGTAAGAAAATTTAATAAAATATGTTTAGATTTTTTATAATAGCTGTTTGAAGTATGTTATAATACTGAATTGTTTTATTAATTCATTTTACATAAAGAACATATAATTCTTTATACAATATGTTCACCCATAAAAAGCAATAAAAGTGATTTAATTTTGAAATTTTTTTTTTCAGAATGCGTGTTTATATAGTCGTAAAAAAGAAAATTTCAATCAAAGTTTTTTTAACGTCTGAAGACCTAACATTAAATTATGTTCAATTTTTTTTATCATGATTTTAAAATATTAAACTTGAAACTATTTAACCAATACAACATTGCATTAAAAATTTAATTCTTAATTTAATAAAAATATGTTAAATGGTGCTAGCGTAAATGATAATTATAATGAAAGTTAAATATACTTATAATTTTCTTCTAAATAAATATAAAATAATGAAATATTTTATATTTATTTAGAAGCAAAAAAATAATGAAATAGGTCATATGAAAAATATCAAAAGTGTGGATCGTATTTAAAATGATTCATAACAAGGTAATAAGTCTTAGAATTTATTTTTAATAAATTGTGCATAATTTAATTACTAACGTTAGTAATCCGTAAACAAATAACAGTTTTGTAATTATTAGAACAATAACTTAAGGCTCCCTAGTTTTATTTAAAGCCCCACCTCTCCAAAAAAAGTTTTGTTTTCTTCTGATAAAAAAGCATCGTTCGTAAAAGATTTTTTTAAATTGGTTCTCAAAATATAAACTTCTTGAGTGCCAACAAGTAAACCACAAGGCTTACAGATGTAAGTCATTTCACAATGATTTGTGCAAATAAATTATTAATAACAAATCAATCTAATTCAGTCAGAATTATCTTTCTTTATAGTTATTGAAAATTCAAAATTATTTTTAAGTCTTTATTAAGTAAACAGGAACAAGTATCAAATCTGATTATTTATAATATTTGTGTAATCGCTTTCTTTCTTTTTAAATTCTTTTTTGTAAATAAGCATCATTCATTTCAACTAGGGTTTTTCTGACTACAATTCAACATTTGGTAATTGTTAAAGTGCAAAATTCTTAATGTTACTTATTGTTGACGTTTGTTCATGAATGTATAGCACCTTACTCAAAAAATAAAATTAATAAAATAATAAGCTTGCATTTCAATAGTTTCTACAAAAATAGATAACCTATGATACTATTAATTAAAATTAAAGCAATTGGTTTCTAAGTCTGTATTATATCTGTAAATATCTCTATCTATCTATCTATCTATCTATCTATCTATCTATCTATCTATAGATAGATAGATAGATAGATAGATAGATAGGGGGATAACAGTGCTTCGTGCACTTATTTACGAAAATCCTCTATAATAATTACATATTACCTATAATTTTTTCTAATTTTGTTAGGTTCCCGGAGCTCCTGGACTCCTTATATATATGCCCTTATCCTTAACCGATCCTTAACTGTCCTTAACGATCTTTTTAAATTATTTATTTTCTTTGTAAACGCAGGCCATTCACATTTTATTGTTTTACCTACGTTTAAGCAAGACATTCTTTGTATACAACATTTTTGGGTTTTTATCTGGTTCTAAAATTTTTAAACTGCTAGACGAACTGACTCTGGAGCAAGCTACATAAAATTGACCGTGTGAAAAACAGTCTCCTCTTAAATCGATGACTGCTACTTTTAATGTCTGTCCTTGTATTTTATTAACGGTTATTGCAAAGCAAACCTTTACAGGAAACTGCATTCTTCTAAATTCAAAAGGATAGTCCGACCAAATTAGTGGAATGCGGGGTATTAAAACCAACTCTCATCGAGCATAACCAGTAATTATCGTAGCTTCGATTACATACTTATTAAGTCTAGTTACTTGTAGTCTGGTGCCTTTGCATAACTTTGGTTGACAAAGGTTTCGCAGTAGCATTACTGCTGTCCCAACTTTCAGGAGAAGTATGTAAGGTGGAAAACCTGGAATGAATTCATAAGACGCGTAATTTTTGCTTGATTGTTTTCAAAATTAATCAAGCTGTGCCAAAGCAATGCCAAATTATAAAAAAAGTATAGTCTCATTTTTATTTATTAATGGATTAGACTTGTAATGTTGAAGAGGAAAAATCAATAAATGACAAAAAAAAAATTAATGCCCAATTTTTTACCAGATTTTTACAATCTTTCACACAATTTTGAAAAATTTATCCTATTTCATGTAAAAAGATTGATTAAGTTATCTTGAAAAGTTTCAGTGAAATTAAATATGAAAGCAAAATTTCGTCTCTTCGTTAAAAAATTCACCAAAAATTCAGTTTTAGCCATTCGATTTTTTAATTATATTGAAGCATACTACATCGTATTGTCTTTCAGGAAACATATTTTCTGTATTTTCCCAGGTAAGCGTCTATTTTGCAGTGCCGTTCAAGAAATAGACCCGTCAAAATGGACATTTTTTTAAAATCGATATTTAATTTCTGCGTCGATATTTCGTAAAATAAATTAT
>JAOUZG010026641.1:6660244-6674906 GCA_026289955.1 Argiope argentata | reverse complement strand
AGCAACAGTTTATATATATATATATATATATATATAAACTGTTGCTGAGTATGGGGACGGTGCGAAGCAATCATTGCAATAAGAGAACATACCTCATACTAAGAAACATCTGTTTGTTGTTCTTCTTTTTGGATTGACAATCATGTGTTCAATACTGAATTCAATAAAACCATTTTATTGTGCGATTCCATACTATACGCATTCTATCCATTTTTGAGCATCTATGCTTTCATGATCTTTAAAGTACAAAATGCTGCCTCTCATTTCTGAATGCTATGTTTCTTAGATAATTTTTCGAGGAATTTTGGCAAAAAAACCCCCTCTTTTGTTTAAGTTTTGCATATTAGTGTAAGAATGTCACCAACCTATCAGCATAAACAAAAACTTTTTTTCTTCTTTATTTCTTAAATTAAATTATGAAATTTAAAAGATTTTCATCTAAAATTGTGGGCAGAATGTTGTTTTTTTTAGATTATTCTGCTGTAAAATTTCACGAGTTGATACGTAGGCGATCTGTGTTAATTGGAAATACGAACAATGTCTCCTACGATAGTTGCATTGATATCTGACTCTTGATATGACCCATATGACGTGACCCATGTGGAAGTATTCAAGTTTCTATGATATTAAATTCTTTCAGAATTTTAGATTTTAAAGCAGGTTATAATTATTTGCGAAGTAAAATGTTGTTAAATAATCTTATTTGTCTTTTTAACGCTGACGAAAAAATAATATTCAGTTATTCAACTTAATCTTCGATATTTTAAAATAAGTTTTTTTAAACTTATTTTAGATTATTTGAGAATTAATGATTTTTGGATTAAGTACTTAATATTTACATTGAATTATTTATCCAAAATCGAATTCAATACCTATTTTTAAATCACTTAGAATATGTTAAAAACTGTTTTTTGATACAATAATTTTCGTTAACTGATTCATTTTAGTAAACGCCTTTTAGTACAAATTATTTCTCAAACCATTGGATCATTTTTTCTCTAAAAATATTTTTGGAATTCTTCTTGATAAACTATTTTGTTCTATCAGTTTTATTAAATTCTTTATCCGATTTTTCTTTCAATAAAATAATCCGAATATGTATATAAAAATTAAATTGAAAATTTTTTGTTACTGAAATGTCTCTTTAATTTAAAAAAATAACATGGTTTCAATTCGAAAAAGTGACACAATGAGAACTTATTATTTGTAAGTTCTTTGATGGTTTATTCCTGAGTAATTAAAATTAAATTTCAAAAAACCCAACCCATGAGATCTCATATCACTCTATTTTTTTTCGAAGCTGACGCCCAAGAATTGCCTCGGGGTGCGTTGAACTATTTACTTTCCTCACTTATGAGAATCAGATAACTGCAAGGTTTTTGTGCGTGCCTCTGGTAGCCTCAAATACATCGAAGTGCCTTTCACTTCCCGAAGCAAATACTAAATGTGATGCTATTTTCCTATTGTGTAACAATTTACGTAATGGAAGTGAAATGCATTACGCGCTAAAATGTTTCTCTCATTACAAATAGATTTTTCTTTTTGGATTCCTGCCCCAAATTTTTCTTTCTCTTCATTTCTTTTTTAGGAATATTAGTTTGAAAATATCTGGTGATTGCGTGTCTCGTTATGATGTTTTGATTACACGTTGCAAAAGGTTAAAAAAAGTAGAGAATATCTAAAATTACAACATGAAAATAAAAATGTTTACTCGGAGTATATTTGTCATTTTTTGTAGCGCGTAAAATCCACGTTTTTTAAAAAATGGGGAAAAATTATCGTAAAGGGCAAATGTTCATTTTATGTCACTTTTCTTGTATTAAAAAAATACAAGAACAGTCTTATTCTTAAACTACACCTCTAAAAGATTTTTTTTAAATAAATCATGTAAATTACGTTGAAAAAGCAGAAAAGAATACTGTTTAATACAGAAGATAATACAAATTTATTGAAATGAAAATTATTTGTAAGAAACCATAGAATAATTATATCTAAATAATCGTCTTTTGTTTTTAAAGTAACACCAACTAGGACCAAGAGTACTACTTTCGCTATTCACTTATTACATTCACTTGCACAACCCCTTTTTACAGAGAGGCATATCCACTCACCTTATAGATAAAACACGGAAGAACAGTTATACCCTAACCGGGACTCGAACCCGGGACGCCCGGATCACGAGGAAGATGCGTGTGCCAGGGCGCCGGGCATTTATCATCTTAATTCTACGATACTGTACCATCACATTTTTTTATCCGACTCGTAAACTATGGAGACATTAAACAAAATCTCCATCTTTAGCTTTCATCAATGAAAGAAAATCAATAAACAATTGAAAAGGTTTCATTTTCATGGCAAATATATAATCTATTGTTGGAAATTAGGCCAAAAAAATTGTTTTCAAAACTCAGAAAAATTCACACGATTATTAAATTGGTATAATTAAACAAACATATATATATTTTTTAATTTTGAAATGGAAAATTTTTTGTACAATAATATTTTTGTAAAAAAATTCAATCTTAATAAATTAAAATTCTAATTCAAGATTCAAAATATTGGCCAAAAGTGGACATTCCAACCGGTTCCCAGTTCGGGGATGGTTGTTCTTCGGTGTTCTATCTGTAAGGTGTGTGAATGTATCCCCCAGTAAAAAGGAGCTGTGCAAGTGAATGTGATGGGTGAGTAGATAAAGTCGTACTATCGACCCTAAATTCAAAATAACATTTTATTCCTGTCCTTAAAATTGGGTCTTAAATTTAATAGTCGTTAAAAGAAACCAGAATGTTTCACTGAAAAAAGGTAAAAGTAAATATAGAACGTTTATCTTCTTTTGAAAAATAGTAGAAAAGCATTCATGTATGAAAATGAAAAATAGATTTTTTTCTCTTTCAAATACGTTTTCAGTTGAAATTTTTCTTTGCATGCATTTAATTTAATAATAGAAGAAATTATTTAAATGTCACAATTCACTGTCGCAGTGTTCCAGATATTTTTTTGCTACATTGCTTAATACCTGCATTGAGGTAACAATGTTGTCAATTTAGTGACACAAATTAATTTTTTCAAAGTTAAAGATCATAAACGTTCTTTAAACTTTAGAAACAAACATTTAGATTAAAAACTATGATTGATGAACATTATGATGACCAATTAATGAGTATTTAATAGAAATTGTATTTCTCTTTTGTGGAATTTTATTTCCGATAGTAAATCATAAAATAATCGTTCGTTATGAAATTTTTCCTTCGACAGAAATGTTGACAATTTGTGTAATAAAAGAAGTTTCAATAAACATTTCTACAAATATATATAAATGTAATACGATTTAAAAAGTTTAATAAAACTAAAATTTAGTTGCATTTTAACTAAGTAAAACTAAAATTTAGAATTAAAGCAACTAAATTCTATATCCCTTTAGATTGCGTTATTTTTCTTTCATAATAAAGGATGTCATGTTTTAAACACTATTAGACTGCCATGCTTGAGTAATTAACTTCCATATTAGTTTTCATGTAAAAGTTTTCAAAAAAATACAGAAAATATGAAAATATTATCCATTCTTCAGAAGAATAATGTTTTTAATATTTCATAATCAAAATTTTACAAATACAACTTCTGAAAATAAAAATAAAAATTTTTAACATACATTGCAATCATTTGTTGAACAATATTTAAACCCCTATTATTTTCACCCTGATTCAGTATTCACAGATACATTTAAGTGAGATATCTCTAAAGTGAAGTTAGACTTTTATTTTGTCGGTGTTCTGGCATAGGAGGTGCGCGTCTTCCCTGTGATATGGGTGTCCCGGACTCGAGTCCCGGTTCCAGTTTGGTTGTTGTTCTGTGTTCTATGTGTCCCGCTGTAAAAGGGAACCGTGAAAGCGAATGTGGTTTTAGAGAAGTAAAAGTCGTACTCTTGGCCCTAGTGGGCGTAACTACAAAACAAGAGACGCTGATTAGGCTTAAATCACTGACTATCTCAACGAGCTTGTCCGTGGCAGGTGCCATAAGAAACAGCATACAACACATTAAAAGTTCACAATAACAATAACGAATGCACACAAGAAATTCAAATGCCTATAAAATCTTCCAAAATTGCAAAGAGCGGGATTTCAACTTAATCGGAATTAAAATTCAGTGTTACCTAAATCGAAACATTTGCGTACAAAAAGTTCTTAATGACGTTGAAAATACTTTGTGAAAAAAAATTAATGTGAAAAGACAGTTTGTCTTGTTTTGTTTTAACTGCAATACCAAAATGTACGACTTGCGTCATTAAATATTCAGAGAAAAAAAATATCTTATTTTTAATAAATTTTTGAGCATGTTTCTTGAAGCTTGAGTTCCTCGAAATCAGTTTAATAAATATTCACAAATATCCGTGAATTAATTTTTGAATCTTTAAAAATTAATTTTGGGGTTTCTTTACCGTAAAAATAAGCACAAATAAGTTTTCTGACATGTATCTTTGATATATTTTATATTGATGCAAAGGGACTTTTGTAAAGGTATTTTAGCTGTAATACTGTTATAAGGCCAAACTGCCATAATATTTGCGAATCTCTATAGTTATGCTGAAACGTGAATAACTAAAAACGAATTATTATTTTTATTATTACAACTATATTTTATCTTACATACTTTTTTTTAACAAAGCAATGTTTCTATGTTTGATGGTTTATATGGATTGTTGTTCTTTTTTTAGTTATATAATAACGATTATTCTCAATATATTTTAATAAAACTGTATATATAATAATAATATGATGTGGGAGTCCTTTTGAAAAATTGATGTGATGGAGTCCTAGGATAAAAAGCAAATATCTAAGGCTATTTATTTTTTTCGTTCCATTGAACACTAGAATAAAGGATTTTAATCTTTTTTATTACAAATTTTTTAGTTTATGTAAAAAAAAATGAAGTTGAGAAGCGCAGAGGATTTTCAAGTGACTGGAATTCGTCGATATAGATTTCTAACGTATCGTATCAATTTCCGAAATAAGTAGAAAATATTATACACTTTATTTTAATTTATTAACTATATCCTATTTAATAAAATATTTTCATATGCTATATCTTTTGAGTCTCTCTATATATTTTTTGCAATTAGAGTTGAAAACTTGCAAAGTATTTGGAGTCTAAAGTAACCAGTGGATCAGATTTTATTTTTAATTTTTGAATTCAATCTATTTTTTAACACAGATGGATTCATTTTCTTTCAGCAATCTTTGATTAAATAAATCTAAGCTAGTAAAAAAATTAATTCTTGAAACATAATTAAAGCAAATAATACTAACCGAAAATTTTCAGATGTAGATAACTAGGATTAAAGATTAATTTATTTTTTGTTTAAAAATATCAATTTATCTTATGGATTAAATAGATTACTACATTTTGCTTATGAAAAAAAGCTTGTGTAATTTCATTGGTGGGTTATATTGCTTAATCAAAAGCTGATAAAAGTATTAAATTGATGATTATCTATGAAACCTTGATTTAAGTCTGACAAAAAAAAAAGTTGAACACACCACAGTATCCGCTTCCTTAGTTTTATTTTTATATTTTTAATTAACTTCAAAACAACTTTCTTTGAAATGAAATTTTTTTCAATTATTCATTTTTCATAAAACTGCTCTTGAATTTTTTATATTTAACTAACATTATATCTCAATATCAATCTGGTATTTGAAAGCTACTATTTTTTCTTTTGTTCCAATGCACTGAAATATTGGTGAATCGATTACAGTTCTATATTTGAAATTTGCCAGCTATGGTGGATAAATTAACCTGAAATTTGTAATCTTTCGGAATTCGTATCATCGTTTCTCTTCTATTGATTTAATCGAAATCCTATTTCTCAATACATAAAATCCTATAAAATTTGATATTTATAAATATTAGTAAAGATTATCTCTATGAAACGTTTACAATACTAATTTTAAAAATATCTATAAAAATACTTTAAGCATTAGATTGCTTTTTTATGTTCAATCTCAACAATAATTTCTTAACAAAATGAATAAATTCAAGTACAAATCATAGTAAATGATAATAAGAGACAAAAAAAATTTCCAATGAAAGCATTTTATTATACAAATGCAATTACTGCATTAAAAATATTTTAATGGTGATGCGCCCATAAATAGTTTTTCTCTGTACAATATCATACATTTTTCCATACCCAACATAAACTGGCTATTTCGTGGACAAAAACCATTTAGGATGATGAATGAAGGAACTCCTTATAAAAGAAATAAGGAGTACCAACATGTTCCTGAAATTGGTGTGGAATTTCCTACAAACAGTTGTACAGGATATTTGGCGAAGGCAGAAAAATAAATAAACATCTAGGAAGCAATACAGTCAAGTCTTCATGACTAACTGATTGCACTTCACATTTTCATATTCTAGAAAGTCTCTTCATTTGCTTATGCTTTGACAAAGGCGTCTTTCCTGTCGATTGTAGAAAGACCCAATCCTCCGAATTTGCCAAAGAAAGGATCTCCTCCAAGTCCAAGGCTTCCTCCAAATTTGCGGTATTCCTGAGTAAGTCCTTGTCCTCCAGTAAAAAGAGATTCGTGTTTCAGATCGGTGTTGAATCCAGTAAGAGGAACGTCAAGTCCGCCAGTCTTTGCTTCATACAGATCATGTTCAGGAATTTCTTGATGGTGGGGCTCAATTTCAAGTTCAGGTTCGGCATCGACTTCAAATCCATGACCGTGTTCTACTTCAGATACGGCTTCAAATCCATGATGCTCGCCCACTGCGGGAATTTCGAATCCATGAGGTTCAGCATGAAGAGCGTGGCCATGACCGTGGATGATTCCGTGCCATTTGTGATGGTGTTTGTGACCATGGTGATGACCGTGCTCATGTCCATGCTTGTGTCCATGACCATGTTTGTGGGCATGTCCGTGTTTGTGACCATGTTCGTGTTTGTGACCATGCTCGTGCTTGTGTCCATGTCCGTGTTTGTGTTCATGACCGTGCTTGTGAGCATGTCCGTGTTTGTGTTCGTGTCCGTGCTTGTGGGCGTGACCGTGTTTATGTCCGTGTTCATGACCGTGTTTGTGGACATGTCCGTGTTTGTGCCCGTGCTCATGTCCATGCTTATGGCCATGTTCATGACCGTGTTTGTGACCGTGCTCGTGTTTGTGGGCATGTCCGTGTTTGTGTCCATGTTCATGTTTGTGTCCGTGCTCGTGTTTGTGACCATGTCCGTGCTTGTGTTCATGACCGTGTTTGTGGCCGTGTTCATGTTTATGACCATGTCCGTGTTTATGGGCATGATGATGATGGTGACCATGTTTGTGTCCATGCTCGTGTTTATGAAGATGTCCATGTTTGTGACCGTGTTCATGTTTATGTTCGTGACCGTGCTTGTGTTCGTGTCCATGCTTGTGAGCGTGAGCATGCTTATGGCCGTGCTCGTGTTTGTGTCCATGTTCATGCTTGTGTCCATGCTCATGCTTGTGTTCATGACCATGTTTGTGTTCATGCCCGTGCTTATGAAGATGACCATGCTTGTGGCCATGCTCATGTTTGTGCTCATGTCCATGTTTATGTTCATGTCCATGCTTGTGCTCATGTCCATGTTTATGTTCATGTCCATGCTTGTGCTCATGTCCGTGTTTGTGATGATGGTGATGGTGGTGGTGATGATGGTGGTGATGTTCGCTCTTATCCTTGATGACAATTACTTTCTTGTCTTCAATTCTGAAAACATACATAATATCAGCAATAATTATTATTAAGTAAGAAACTTTAATTTTGTGAATTAAGAAAATACTTAAATTGATACATTCCTAAAAAATAGAGACGAATCATTTCATTTTTACTTTATTCTACATGAATAGATGCTATTTATATTTGTCATTTACTACATTATTTTTAGATTTTTATAACGTTATACCATGCATTAACAACAAATCACTTGTAATGATTTTACAGTCCCCGTTTTTCCCTTTTGACGGCATTTAATTCTTTCATTATTAATATAAAAATGAGCCCAACTTAAACCAATTCTCAATTAATTTCCCATCGTTCTGTTGTTAGAAGCGATAATAATAATTTTTTGCTGTATAAAATAATTGTCTGTTCCTTTTTATTTTATGCATTTTATTTTGATATCCATATATTAATTTCTCTTTTTTAATTCATTAAACTTTCTCTAATTTATTCAATATACTTTTTTTGTTTATATCAGAAGCACTCATTTTCACTATCCATTATTAAAGCTATCAAAATTAAAAATTTCATATTGTTTATGAAATTTCTTCTTTATTGCTTAAATTTATATAAATTATTTGCTAATATCTCTAAAGTTTGTAAAAAAGTTGATATAGTCATAAACAATAATTCATTGGGAAAAACTTGATGTTCCTAAAGATAGTAAAATAATGTTTTAAGAACTCTTTTTCAAATTTTTCCTATCAACGTTCTTAATAACTCTAGATTACTATATGGATAATATTTATTAAAAAATAAATTTAATAATATTTTAAACAAATAAATTTTAGCTTCCTATTTTACAAAAATGAATATTATTTCAGTATTAGTTACGGAGTTAGTTTTCCTAAGAATTGTGTTAAAAATATTTTAGATTATGCATTCATTTCAAATCCCTTCTTTTTGTAATTTCCTCTACTTTTATTGAAAAGGAAATGTATGTTTGATAGGAATCCACTCATCAAATATAATATAAAATATTTTGCTGCTATCTTAGTTAAAATAAATTTAAAAAACATACATTTTTTTCTTACATTTATGGAGTAAATTAAAAACATTTGATTCAGATAACTGAACTGAAATTAATTTAATTCATTATACAATAGAAAAGTTGTCATTATTGAATTAGTTTAACATTTGATATATATCAAAATATTTCAGTTATTTATAAAAGTTTCAGATCGATTTAAGAATACAGTATTCTTCAATTCTTGGTCGGAAGAATAAATCAACTTACGGTTCGGGTTCAGGTTCTGGTTCTGCCGTCACATAAGCAACAGCCACCACCAGCAATACCAAGCACAGCTTCATATTGATCCTCATCTGAAAAAGAATTTAATTATATTTGATTAGTTTCAGATATTTTAGAAGCACGCAAAGTAAATATTTAACAATATTTCATAAGTCAATACCGAAACAACAAGATTTTAAAGAAATCTCTTTCCTTAATTACAATTGACTTGAAACTATAATTATGGACGTTTCTACTTTTTACATTTTGATTGTATGTTGGTATAAAAATCCTAGTATTTCCAATTTTGAAAGTTTTATTACAAACATGTAAATAGCAGCACATCTGTAAGTAATTATGCAAGAAAAATTATAAAAAATTGTTTAAAGCTTTTGTGTTATATAACAACACAGTTTCAGATGACTTTTGGTCAATTTACAAATTTATTATGCGAAAATTGTAAAATTTCAAATGAAAATAATACACCGATTTCTCTTCGCGAATATTTTGGACTATCAATATAAGTAAAAGATTATCATTTATCAAAATATATTTTCTATATTTAAGGATTAAGCATAAATAACTATATTATCGAAGTCATGATAAACATAAATTTAACAAATTCATCATTAGATTTAAAAAGTTTTTGCTTTAAACAAAGTTTATAACTTTTTTATGATTTATTCCTCCAATAAACCTCAGTAAATACAATAGTTACAAAAAGCTTCTTATTATTAAGTAATGGTAAAAATCTAGATAAATAAAAGAAAATTCTAACAGTTTCTCTCTTCGCAAATAAGAGAGACTCTATTTCGCATTAACTTGATCAATTACGCATTTCTTCGCGTTAGTATAAAATTCTCAACTGATATTATAACAAGATTAGTTGAAATGACTGATAACTCTCATGATTAATAACTTTGAAACTGGCAATACCCAGAAAGCGCACATGGCTCGCAGCTGGTGTTTCTCTTCAAACTAAACTGCAATAGCATCATTAGAACAAATTATCATAAATGAAGAATGATTCTTCTTTTACTAATGATTTCAATTAAATTAGTTTACGCGCTATAAGAAGAAAGATAACAACCAGCATTTACAGACTGCATTCGCAAAATAGAAATGAGCAATAAATGTTTTTTGAAGGCATGGATGATAGCATTTGAACATCAAAAAGAATAATCCCAAAGATAGAAATGTATTTTATGTATAAAAATCGGCTTCGCTTCAGAATATAAATTGGCTATCAAAAGAAAGAAATATTTGGGAATATTAAAAATATATCATTCACGATTTTCTAATGATTTTTCAGTCCTTTTGATAACCATGACATGAAATACAAAACGAATTTATCATTTCTATCATATTATTACACCTTATAAAATATAAAAATGATTGAGTTTTGCATTATACAAAATTTCTAATAAAATATTTTTACCAACATTTGTTTATGTCGAATTATTTTACTGCTAACTACGAAAATATATTTCTACAAATAACTTTCATTTTTTTAATAATTAAAATGCAACATGATGCCATTAACCATATCAAAACCGATGATGAAAAATTAAACAAAATACTACGAAACTTTGATTAATTCGAGAATTTTTTAAAAAAGTTCTCTTCTTCTTATAGAGTCTTCTGGGAAAATTATTAATAAAATTAAGAATAAAAAGCTTGAATGCATTATTTTCCTTTCTTAAAAGAATTTTTTAATAAACTAAATTAATTATTTTTCTCTTTTAGAAATGCGATTTTCGAACTAAATATTAACATTAAAATTATATTTAAAACATTAATTAATAATTTACTTTTAAAATCTTTCTAAATTATTATTCATTTAATCTCAAAAACTGTAAAATAGTACTGATAGATATACTGTATAAATTATACCCACCAAACTAAGCACATAATTTACGAATGGACGATTTGAAAGTTTGATTTAACTTTAAAATTTAGTTACCTTCTAATAAAATATCTATTTTACAAAATATGACTTTAAAAATAATCGATATTATTAAAATATTTTAATGAATTTTTATTATGAACCCCTAAGAAATTTATTAATTTTATCGAAATATTATTTAAAAAATTAGTTTAATCTAAAAACTTGGGAATGATATTCCAAATAAAATCTTTGAATTTTACCAAAGCGGACAGGGTACAGCACTTAAGAGCGAAATATCTTGAAATCCGTTGTCTTTATACAAGAATACACGAACACAGAAGTTTAATCCAAAACGTAAGTAGTAATCCAAAAGATACCTTTGATTCGAGGAAGCCTTGATGAACTGACTTACTCGATGTTGATTTTGTGATGGAAATGAACAGGGTGCTGGGCTTTATATACTTGATTTGGACCCGAAGTAAAATACCGCATCTTTCTTATGAATTACTTCCTATAGCTTAAAAGAAAACGAGAGTATCTCCTCATGCATGACGGTAACATGTACTTCCTTCAAAAAAGACGCTCATTTTTGAAAAAGAACCGTAGCAGAAACAACAAACAAACAAATTTGTCCCCTCCCAAATTTTTGTCATTATCTTTGCTTTTGCTTATTTTTTTTTCTCTTTGCGATCGTTTGGAATCATTGTCGATTGTTAAAGGTTATTATGTCAGTGTTCGCAACGTCTCCGGAAAACGTAAGAAATAAAAATGTGTCGATCTTTTTTGGAATATTGATTATTTCTTCTTTCCTATTTATTAATTTTTTTTTCTTTTCTCTTTTTTTGGAGAGAAAGTGTGGAAATAATGACCTTTTTTCTTAAGAAAGTACTCCAAAATTGGTCGCGCCAATTTAAGTAATAGACTTCGACTTCTTTAATAATTTTTATTTCCCACGATTATTTGTGTGTTCCTTTTACTTTGAAAAGAATTTCGGTGAACCAATTTAGCATGAAGGATTGTATGTGAAATTCGTTGTAAGGAATGGTACACGAATAAATTACAGGAAGTGAAAACCATGTATTTTTACATTATTAGAAACGTAATAAAATTCAATGTTTCCGTTATAAACACAATAGAATGAGCGTTAGAATTCATAAAAATGAACTGTGAACAAACTGGATATTATATTTGGGAAGGGCTATTCTTTGGTTTTAAATTTATTCATTACAAATTTGCTCTAAAAATTGTCAGTTTTAAACTTATCAAATAATATGTCGAGAGTTTGAGATTAAAGTATGTAAGAGATTTGTTTTACTCTTTTCTTTTGTTTCTGTAAGAATGCATTTAAAAACTCTGCTTAAAGAAACATTTAATTTTTCTTTTTTTTCAATTAATTTTCAAATTCTTTTCAGGTTAAAAAATTATTCTAATAAATATTTTGATGCACGATCCAATTTTTCATTTTTATAAGGTAGAATCTTCAATATAACACTTAAAATATTGCCTAATTGACAAATATTCAAATTTTAAAAAGCCAGAATTTCAGTGCCAGCTTAGAGTTAGAATTGAAGGAATTTTAAGCTTAGGAAATTTTTTTGAGCTAACTTAAAATTTAAAACAAGACGATAATGTGAATAAAAGAGAAGAAAAATGATTTCAGTGGATTTTTTTATCAGCATTTAAAAAATAAATATTTGTTAATAGATTATTAACTGCCTTATAATTTTCCAATCTTTCTGCATTAAGAGGCATGTGGTATATCTAAAAATCTGTTTTAGCTTTTGAATGTAAATTTCTATTTTGTTTTTTAATGCGAAAATGTGGAAAAGATGCAAATCATAGAAAAGGAAATTTATATGCTTAGCTTAGATCAATAGTGTGTAATCTTTTTACTTTCGCATATGCATAGTGTAAAAAGAATATTATAATCTCCTTTATCTGGAACACAACAACTTAAAAACACCTTACTCTAGATGGATAAAATGTGGTATATATATTTAAGATAGAATATTAGTATTATTGATTTCTATTTCATTTTAAAAGAAATTCATTAAGATGAAGTGTATGTATTTGAATACAAGTGAAATTGTTACAACAAAATTAGGCATCAAATTTGGTTGACAGTTTAGGATCAAAATATAGATTCTTATCAATTTTTGAACCAAATTCACGTACTACGTATTTTCACATGCTCATAAACTTAATGAATTAAATCAAAGACATTCGGTATGCGATCTTGTGAAAGTACAAAAACACAAGCGAATGTTTCTCCAAAATACATATTTGCTTTATTATCTCAGTAAAAATTTTAGAACAAATTTCATGTCAAAAATCTTTATTTTTTCAAAATTGTTTACTAATGCTATATTAGCCTTATGCAAATAAACAAATTTTATTCTGGGACAGATAGAGTAAACCTTTACTGGAAATTAAGCAAAAAGGATTCGGGGATACCACTTGCTTCACTCTTTAATAGGTTTTTTTGTAATACCCTCTACTTTCATATAAAGATGAGTCATGCATTATTGTGTAATTTGTCTTTAATGTATTCTTTAAAAAAGGCTTCTATTTTCGTAAAATTTCTGTTTCTAAAAGGTATAGAATGTGTATTTTTTTAATACTAAGTTTTAGCATTCTTTTTTAGAGTATTTTAGATTTTTTAAAACGTTCAATTTTTCCATCATCCAGAAAATTAATTTGCCGAATGAATTTAAAATACATCTATCCTTTTTTGCCGTACGAAAAATATCATTACAATAATAATTCGCATTAGTAATATTCAATTCACATTTGATAATAATAGCTTTAGTATAGTATATTTTATTTGGCAATAATTTCAACTCGTTTCAGGAGTTAAATATATATTTTTCAAGAATTTATTATCTTATTTTTTTTAATACAAGATTCTTAAAAATCCATTTCCTGAAGTACAAACTCTATTTTGTCTGTTATTTCATATCTAGATATGTGTGTATCTGTATGTGTAATAGTTCTGTGTAATAAATGTGTAATGGTCTGATTGATTAACCTATAAATAAAGTTCAATCGATCCTAATGAAAACATAAACAATACAAAACCTCTACAATTATTCTCTTTCATAAAATTTAGAGTTTAATAATAAAAGTTGTTCTTCTCATAGAACCTCACATTCTTTACATTTTAATTCAAATAATTTATGAAGTGCATTTACTCGTAAAATTCTCTTCAGATCTGTAAGTAAACGTATTGAAATAATTCCTGTAATACGTTTATAAATGTCTTTATAAAAAAGCTTCTAAAATTTTGACTGTTGTATTAGTCGATAGAAATTCTCAGTTTAGATGGATTGGTTCAAAACTTATTTGAACGAACCTAACAGAAATTTATTCTTAAAGTTTCTCGTGATTAAAATAGCTTCAATACTCCTCGAATACAACTATTTCTATATATCATATGTCTGTTTTCGAAATAAATTTGTCAAAGAATAAAGCATCTATTTTCATAGGCTTTTGTATCTGATCATGTTACATTAGAAAATATTAACATTTTGACCTTATCGAATTCGAATTTATCCTGTTCCGCATATCTCCTCTTATTATTTTCTGTTTTAGAATATTTTAAATAGAAGTAAATTTAAAAACATTAGTATTTTTTGAAAATTTTGATGGAAGCGAACTATAAAATGATTGCATGATTCAAAATAAGTCATTTATTCGAGTAGGGATAAGTTTGCAACATTTCGTAATTTGGACATGAATAGACCCCAACTGAAGAGGTTTTTATTTAACCCATCGAGCGTCGGCTGTCTAGCTTAAGAATGTTCTTAAAA
>JAOUZG010026641.1:6623360-6650244 GCA_026289955.1 Argiope argentata | reverse complement strand
ATAATAGTTTTCTCTTGGATTTGAAATGAAATATTGAAATAAAGAATAAAGTATACAGCTCATGTCATCAATCAATCCTGTTATCGCGAATTCTTACAAGAAAAGGATTTCCTATTCTCAGGTGTTCATTCCCCTAATTGGAGGGACCACCCACATTCTAACTGCCAGGGCAAACCAGAAAATGACCTCTAACAAGCGGATCCCCCACCTTGTTTATTACCCTTAAGGGGGGAAAGCAATGGCGACTTTCTACGGGGAAGCCGTGTTAAGAGACATTTGCGGAAGGAGATTTTCTACGTTCCCGGCGGTTTTAAAACGACACGATGGAGAGGATTTCTACGTTCCTGCCGTTTTTCAAAAGACACGTTGGAGCGACTTTTTACGTTCCAGCCGGTTAAAGGGTTAAACAGTACAAATAACTAATAATAATAAGATTTAATAATAAATAATGAAATGATAGAAATTAATTTTCAAACTTTTCTATATTTCTGGAATTTTTGAGATTGTTAACTTCAGAAAGCTTTCTTTATTCAAGTATTTTTAAAAAAACGCATAAAAGTTTATAGCAATAAGTATTGAAATTTTCTTATTGCAACGGAACAATTGTTTCAAATTCAGAATTATGTTTGATTTTTTTAAATTTCATGTTTTATTTTAAAAGTGTAGAATGCATTGACAGTAATCCAAAAACTTAATTGAGTGCGAAGTTGCAGAAATCTAGATGCACAGTTGTGCGAAGAAATCTAGATGCACAGTTATGCAATGGAGCATATAATGCGTTCCATTCATACTGAATTTTACTATCAATTGATTTTACAATCTATGAAAAGATTGTCTGATTATGATTATTGTATTTTATAACTTTTTAGCAACATTATTAGTATTAGAGTATTAATTATTAATTATTAGAAATATTATATTAAGTATAATTATTAGAAAATTGAAAATATTAGTTATTAGAAAAAATTCCTTCATGACGTTTAGTTTCATTATAAATTTACCGATCTAATATGTAAAAGATTCTTATATATCAGAAGAATGTAAAATTTTTTGAAGGAAATTGTTATTATATTTATTAAATTATTGAATTTATGAAAAAAAAACAACTTTTAAAACATAATATGCTCTTAATTAATTTTATCCGCGAAAGAATGAACTATTATTATTCATTATTTCCTTTTAATCTTGTAATTGTCCATTAAATATAAAAATGAAACCGTGGAAAATAAGTTAAAATTTCATTGACTTGTTTATGCACGTGTTACACAATCGTTTCGGTTATTCCACTTTTATTTTTAGGCGTTTTCCTATTTCTCCAGCTGTGTACTTCTTATTTCATTTAAATGAGTAGGATGAATATTTTGAATTGGTACTTAATAAAAGCTTTAAATATACAAATGGGAAGTTGACGGTAATTTGAAGAAGATTCTTGGTTGTTTCTGTATATGGAAATATATTTTCTCTGCAAATGAAGCTCCCATAATAAATAAAAACATTATGTAAAAGGAAAAAATGATTAAAAGGAAGATAGAGTATTTTGAAGTCAAAATTATTCAGAAAGAGATTCTGAATTATTCAAAGACGTACGACTTCCACCGTCTTTTGAAATGAAGGTTTATAAGATAGTTTTTAAAGCTTTGTCAAAGGAGAATGCTTTTAATATTTCTATGAAAAATCGTAGATTTTGCAGCAAAATTGAGGGAAGGTGTAGTTACAGAACTCGACATCACAACCCTAATGAAGGATAATAATTTTAGCTCAAAGTATAACTTCTGGAAATCATTTTGAGTTTGCAGAAATTAGCTTTCTTCAAATACAGCCATCAACTACAAATTTATTGTTGAAGTTTTGTTTCTAAAATGTTTATAATTAAAAGTTTATAATTTTTAATTATAACTGTAGAATGTTTGAAAAGTTTAAGACATTATGCATTATAGGAGCTTAAAAGTTACTTTTCTACCTTCGTATGAGAACTATTTATCTGAAAAATTGGATTCAGTCAGCTGAAAGCAAAATGAAAGATCTTACCGGTGCATATTGGGAACAGAGTCGTGCGGGAGGAAAGGGGTATATAAGCATGGTAGTCGATAATTACTGGT
The DNA here is from genome assembly GCA_026289955.1 of Argiope argentata. Lineage (NCBI taxonomy): Eukaryota > Metazoa > Arthropoda > Arachnida > Araneae > Araneidae > Argiope > Argiope argentata. The sequence continues at coordinate 6,648,145 of JAOUZG010026641.1, read as the reverse complement.
TGTTAAAATTTAAAAACAATATTCCGTGAAATTTGAAAGAAAAGAGAAATTCCTTTCCATTTAAGTTACTTTTTTGAAATTCCATTCTGTCCATAGACAAAAAATCAATGGAAATGATCTTGCTAAAACAATATTGTGTTATCCTCTAATTAATCTCCGGTCTTATCCTCGCATGAAATTGTGAAATAATCAAATAATGATCTTGCACAACGTTCACCAACACAATTCAAAGTAATTATAAAATACAGATATTCGGCATGAATTTAGCATTTTTACTGAATCTGTTAGAGAACACGTGTTTTGCACACATTTTTTTCAGACCGATTTACACAATCATTTGTTAACTGTCTTATGATAACTGTTGTTACAAGACTACTTAACAAATTTCATTTTTTTTAAAAAAAATCATTGCGTTTATGAATTATAGCATTCATGAGAACGTGCGGACATAGAGATGGTGAACCTCTTAACATATTTGGTTCAAAATTTTATTCGAAACTATATTTCAAATGCCACACTTAGGTACCAAATTTTATCTGAGTTTGAAATTATTGATTGAATTTGAACTTAGACAACCGGGCAGACTGACTTCCCCAGAGCAGATTTTGTTTGTTCAAAATTTGACGGAAAATATAATTTTTATAAATGCATTTAGCGAAAATACCTACATGAAATTTTATTTTTCCATCTCAAAGTGTTTTTGAGTTCTCTTTGTTATAGAGAGACAAACAAATTAACTAATAGACAGTCATGATTTCAAAAATGAGTTTTTCCGTCTCTGAGAAGAAGTATGTCATCAAAATCTTGAGTTTGAATTTTTGGACGATTCAATAACTTTCTCTGTACTTGGCATGCAATAAAGTAAAAATGAAATATTGAATATTGAAACAACCATAGGTGACTTGTATATTACTATCGGACAATTAAAATTTTATTGCAAAATAAATAATTTCAAATTTCAAATATAATAAATAGCATCAATTTTGACTATCAATACGTTCTATTTTCTCTTTTTATTACAAGTGAATCAGTTTTTTTCATATGAAATCCTATTTTTTAAAATTATGTTTATAAGAAAAACACTATAAACAAATGGATAGACTGTAAACAACAAACAAGATGTAGTTCAGTATAAACATTTTAATATTTATTTTAATATTTCCTTTGAAAATACATTAATTTTGATAAAATTACTTACTGGTCTATTTACTTTGAATATTTAGAACCGATTTATTTTATTATTAAAATATCTTACATTCAATAAAAATTCAATACAAACATCAAATTTCAACCGCAAGGTACAAGATCGTGAAAGTAGTTTCAATTGGAGTCACACTTCAGTAAACATAATAACGGTAATCAAAATAAACAAGCACATACATAATAACATACCTGTTCTCGTTGCTATATTATGTAAGTGGTTTTATTGTGAAACTGTAATGGCGATATTTAAAAAATCTTAGAAGAATTTTTTTAAAGATTGTTAAAGCACTTAACAATGACAGAAATCGAACAAATTCTAAAAACAGGTATGTCTAATTCATGACTCTTCAATTTACAAACATAAAGAAATATTTGCATCTAGTCTTATTTCTATTTTCGCAATGACTTTGGACTTATTCTTTGTAGGGAATGAAAGAAAGTTTATTCGTGTTAGTGTGTGGATGACACTATTATTAGAAGGCATGGTTTTTTTTAAATAATTATATCAAAGTAATTTTTTGTTTAATTTATGTCAAAAACTATTTCTTTAACGAGGACTTATTTTTGAAAAAAAAAAAGAGTTGATAGAAAAAAAAAGCTTTTAAATTTACTATTTTGTTTCAAGTCTATCTTGGGAATCCCAGGACTTTACATAACATATTTGAAAAAAACTGTTGAAAAAACATTTCAAAAGCGCTACGTAATCTACGAAATTAAATTATTTTATCGTTACTATTAATTTAAAAAAATGTATGTATCTATTTATTGATGCCAAACCATTTGGTCTTCAGTTACCAAATTTCGGAAAAATAAAAATTAGACGGTGAAAATATTAACATGATAGACTAATTTTTATATAATTTTTAAAATAAAAAATATTATATTTATTGATACCAATTTAGTTACAATTCTCTTTCTTCCTAAATTTGGATAATTTCCTCACAATATTTTTTGTATAATTTGCAACAAAACAATTTATATTTACAATGAAATAGAAACCGCTTTCATTGAATCTTGCGATATTTAATCAAGGAGTTTTCTACTATTCCTGAATGCAAAGAATTAGAGGTCTATTTTTATCTGCATAACTCATACGCTGAAAAAGAAAGTTAAGCATCAATTCCATGAAAAAGGGAAAGTAATTTTAAAAAAAAAGAAATTACCTGGATGTTTTTGCTACTAAACATTATACTCTTAAATCAATTTTATTTAGAATGTTCAGGAACAGTATAAACAGGAACGATGTAAAATTATTAAGTTAGCAACAAAATTGTGGTAATCTATTATATTATTATAATAACATAAATAATGTAATCATTAATATCCATGGCCGTGAATGCTCAAAAATACTTTCAGGGAATCGATATTTGAAGGAATTATGATTATAGAGTTATGCATAAAGGGTTTAAATAATAGATACTTCTTTTGAGGTAACTTGTCATCAAATATGTTTAGTTTGTATCAATTAAAAAATCGTTCAAAAAGCTAACATTTTGTAGCATTAATAATTAAATGATAGAGAATAAGAGTCTTGAACTTTCAATATATAAACAACTTCAATTTTATGTAACCAGTTGTAATGTGGCTACTTGATTTAATAATAGGCATTATCGCACGTCTTTTCCGAGACAAGTTCTTTAATTTGATTTGCATGCTGATAAAATTTAGAAATTAAAAATCTTAATATCAAAAACGCTTTTTGTTGCTTTTAAATTTTAATACTTTTTAAGGATACTATTTGATTTGCTTATTTTCACTAAATGTTTTCCTTTTTTTATTTTATATTCAGTTATTATATTTTTCCGGATTTCTTTTGTTTTTCATTATTTTGTACCTTACTTATCAAGCATTTCTTTTCTAGTTATTATGTTTTTCACATGTACCTGTAAAATTTTTGTTTCCCCTATTACCATTCAATGAGATGCTTCTAATCAATCTCATATTTTATGCATTGCCATGTTTTAAATATTTATTTCAATAATTCAAACCTAAAATGAAGTTTTTTTTCCTCTTTTAATCGGCATTTCGTCTATAACGCTATTCTTGTATGGATATTTCGCCAATCTACTTATAGTTTAATGTCAATCATTTCATCCCCATAGCGTGTATTCACTTTTCAGTATTTTCTTGAATTGCAAACAAAGTATTATTATTGTTTTACCTGAACTCGTAGTTTATTGCCTTTGAATTCATGTACAATGTGATTTTTCTCTGCATTTCTTTATCATATTGATAGAATTTTTTAAAGAAAGACTAGCAGGGATCTCATGACCTCTAAAGCAGGTGAGGTGCAATTTTAAAATGTAATAACGTTCTTCCAAACTCAACAATTTTAACATCGCAACTCCAGAATTATATTGATTGTTGGTTAGTTGAATTAAGTTTAATGGCATAAGAACCAAAAGTAGGCTATACTGCGCCAGCAGAATTGTGTTAATTGCAGTTTCGATTAAAAATAAGTAGTTCTTCAAATAAATTGGAAGTGAATTTATTGCCTTTGCTGCCTCAGTTTTTAAAGAGTTTTATTTTGTTCTTATGTTTTTTTCCTGTTATTTTTATTTATTTTTCTTATTTATTAATTATATTTTATTAACTTTTTTTATTTTACTATTTATTATTTTCATTTTAATATTTTTGTTATTTATTATCTTTATTTTTATTATTTATTTTTTATCCGTATTTATCTGCATATGTAATTGTTTCTACTTACTTCTATAAGCCTTGTGCTGTACTTAGTAGTGCGCAAGAATTATCTTATTACCTATAAAAATTGAATTGGAAGACATCTGAAATTTAAAATATGGTTCGAATGATAATTTGTTCATTTTAATAAGTAGCTTTTTTCTCTATTTAGCGGATGAATAAAGTTATATTAGATCTCTTCTTTAGCTTAAGGATGGGGGAAAATAAATGCAAGAAATAGGCAAGAGTCAAAAGACACGTTAATTCGGATAGTTGAATATTAAATTTAACAGATACATTGTTTTTCAACTAGAGTGCAGTACGAAATATAAAAAAAGATATGTTGTAACTTACACAATTTTTATTTATTTTCCCATCTTTTTAACCAAAAATTAAACAAAAAATATTTTAATAATCCTTTTAACTAAATAGTTTCATTTTTCTTTTAAAAAATTATAAACTATATAATTGTGAAAATAGAATTTCTAAATAATAGCGGAATTTAAATCATGTTATAATAGGTTAATTATAAGAAAAAGACCCGAGGAAATTCTAATTCCTAATGGAGTGAAACTTCAATTATCTTGTATTTTGGAAACTTGACTGCAATTTCGGTAACAACCACATTCAATAAATAGGCTAAATTCTACTGCAGTAATATACACCTAATGTTACTTTATAATTACTCCGTTTCTTTTTTACTTGATACTGTTTATTCAATACATTCTTATTTACTCTACATTTTAAGATTAATTTTCCCTTCCTGGTAGAATACTATTGTTTTCAAATATATGATAAATAATTTTTATTCAACAATAATGTTTTTCTCATTATGCCAAAAACAAGTAAAATCTTTTCCGGTTTTGTGTTTGACTCGAAACAATTTATTTCTTATTTTATTTATTGATATTCTTTCCTAAGCTATTGTAATACTTATTATTGTTAGTTCTTTATAAGATTGCTACACTTTCTTATACTCATTCAGATCTTAAAATTTCCTTGTTATTGAATCTATTATTTTTAACGGACTATTTTTCATCACTCTGAATAAAAAATAAAATTTTTTTTTCTTGTTTCTTATGGTACTTGCCACGGACAAGCTCGGTGAGGTAGTCAGCGATTTAAGCCTAATTAGCGTCTCTTGTTTTGTAGTAGCACCAACTAGAGCCAAGAGCACGACTTTTGCTACTGTATAATCACATTCTCTTGCACAGCCCCTTTTTACAGGGGGACACATAGAACCACGCTAGAACCGGGACTCGAACCCGGGACACCCATATCACAGGGAAGACGTGCTCCCCCTATGACAGAACGCCGACAAAATGAAAGTCTAACTTCACTTTAGAGATATCTCACTTGAATGTATCTGTGAATACTGAATCAGGGTGAAAATAATAGAGGTTTAAATATTGTTCAACAAATGATTGCAATGTATGTTAAACAATTTTTTTTTATTTTCAGAAGTGGTATTTGTAAAACTTTGGTTATTAAATATTAAAAACATTACTCTTCTGAAGAATGGATAATATTTTGATATTTTCTGTATTTTCGAAAACTCTTACATGAAAACTATTATGGAAGTTAATTACTCAAATATGGTAGTCTAATACACATCCTTTATCATGAAAGGAAAATAACGCAATCTAAAGGGATATCAATTGTAGTTGCTACATTTTAGTTTTATTTAGTTAAATGCAGCTAAACTTTAGTTTTAGTAAACTTTTTAAAATTATATGCCATTTATATATATTTGTAGAAATTTTCATTGAAACTATTATTACACAAATTGTCAACATTTCTGTCGAAGGAAAAAATTTATAACGAACGATTATTTTATGATTTATAATCAGAAATAAAATTCCACGAAAGAGAAATTCAATTTTTATTATATGCTCAGATAGTTGTCATAATAAAGTTCATCAATCATAATTTTAAATCCAAATTTTTAATTCTAAAGTTTAAACTAAATTTATGATCTTGAACTTTGAAAAATTTAATTTGTGTCATCAAATTGACAACAATGTTACCTCAAATCAGATATTAAGCAATGCAGCAAAAAATATATAGAACACTGCGACAGTGAATTGTGACATTTAAATAATTTCTTCTATTATTAAATTAAATGAATGCAAAGAAAAAAATTTCAACTGAAAACGTATTTGAAAGAGAAAAAAATGTATTTTTGATTTTCATACATGAATGCTTTTCTACTATTTTTCAAAAGGAGATAAACGTTCTATATTTACCCGTTTTTAGTGAAACGTTCTGGATTCTTTTAACGATTATTAAATTTAAAACCCAATTTTAAGGACAGCAATAAAGTGTTATTTTGAATTTTTAGGCATATCATTAAATAACTTGTACATTATGAAAATAATCTAAAAATGTAGGTAATATTTTCTGATTTTAATTTGGAAATAAACATTTAATTATATTTTAACCTGGCTGCCTTTTGTGGTTTCTATGGATTCTGATAATTCTGACTGTAAAAGCAATTAAAAATAGTCAGAATTTGTCATGACTATTAATTTGATACTATTTAAAAACTATTTCTTGAATTTTGAAATCGTACAAAAATCATTTCGGTGCAATAATATTTTAGAAAATCATATCCGAAAAGAAACCTCTCTTAATTTTTTATTAATTAATTTTTTTCCGAATAACCCATTCTATCCACCAAATAACATATCTTAAATTAGCTATAGATGTAAGAGTTTTTTTTTCTTAGGTTTAGATTTAAGGGTTTGAACTGTAGAGCTCGAACAGATGTAACATATACATTCTCTTTTGCAAGTAAAGATATTAAAAGAACTTTTTTTAATTTCTGAAAATAAATTTTAACGGATTTTTTTATAAGAAAAGGATTTAGAAATGGAAATAAATAGGAAAAAATTAATTTTGCTTAATGTTGTAAGCTATTTAATTTTGTTTTGAAAAAGCCTTTACATCATTAACTTCTGCTGATAATATCTATGAAATTTATTATAAAATCATTTATTAACTGTAACTGTTACTTGTAATTTCTGTGTTGAGCATTTTGATCTAAATTAATTGTTCATATCCTTGTAGCACATTCTTATGAGGAGGCATTTAAAAGGTGACTGATGTGCAAACAGAGGCAAAGGGAGTTACATTTTGTAAATTAACTGCTGATCTTTATTAATTCAAGTAAAGATTGGCAAAGTACAAAGCCCAAAATAAGAAAAATCAATCGCAACCATCAAAACTTGCTTTCTTTTTAAATTTTTATAATAATTACTTAACATTATAAAATAGTAAGCGGTGTCCGATAAATTAGGAGTTTTCCCTGAAATAGGTTAAATCTGTTGAATCCAAAGCTTCAACATTCAGTAGAGCCATCGTGTACTTTTTTTTTATTTAAATGTTTGTGTCTTCGAAATATTTTTCGAAAGCTAACAAAGCAATAAAGTACAGTTATGAGAAGTAATTAATTTTCCTGTTAATATTTTAATTTTTATCTAAACAATATAAGATACATTTCTTCATATTACTTAGAACATTTTTTGAGATCATTATTAGAGAGGATACTCTGTATAAAATCTGTATTTGTTATCTATCTCAATAACGCATTAAATTACCGAGTCTATAAAATATAGTATTCGTGTTGTAAAAATTATTATTACGAGGATTATTAAACATAAAATTATGCTTAGTTTCTCACAGGTTTAGACTAGTTTCTTATCATATAAATAAATACTGATCAGATAATTATTCTTCTAAGTGTAAATAGAAAGCTAATGAAAAAGCTTTTCTATGTTTTAAACTTATACATCCATTCATCATTATTGATCCTCACAGTCGTGCTCTCTTTGTTTGACAGCATTTTCTTTAACATCATCTATCATTTATTATATTTTTTAAAGCAACCATCGAAAATTTTAAATTGCTTTGTAACAATACTTTTCAAGCATTCTGATTCATAAGTTTGCCATTCGTAAAGGAAGTAGTATTCTATCAATATTAACAAGGAAAATTGATAGTGAAGCGCAGAACTCAACTGAAGCGTGAAAGTTGGATGGTATTTCAAATTTTGTTTCTAGCTTTGGTAAATGCTTTCTTAAACAATTTGTAAAACCAATCAGTTAGAATAAACGGGCAGAAATAGTAAATGCTAAACTGGAATAAAAGGGAGCACTAGGAAATGAAAGTTTAGGAACGTAAAACAGAAGAATGGGGTTTCCATAGAAAATAGTTGGCGATTAAAAGGTCTTTGCCTTTGAAATAAACTTATCTCGTTGAATGCGTCTTCCATTGTTATCAATTTATAATTGAGGACCAATAAATATTTTGAAAGTTTCGAAAATAGTTTTTTTCTCTTCCGCATGATGTTTTATTTTGTATGGCAACGAGCAATCTACAAATATATGTTATATAATTGGCATTGATATTTCTTGTAAGATAACGCTGTACTTTTATAAAATAGTTTGTTTCAAATATAAACTTAAACTTAAAGACGGTTATGTATTGACTGAAATTCTGAGGCATGACTTGATAGCAGGGATGGCACCCGAGCCAACGGTTTAAATATCCTTCAGTGCTAAAGAGATATAATTTTTTCCCGACTATTTGACGTCATATCCACAAGATAGTCTTAAATGAACTCAGGTTTTTGAACCCAGAACTCTCTGGATTAGAAGACCATAACTTTTTATAAGGTAATAATGACAGCATCTTTCGTAAAGAGAATAAAATATTAGACGCATATTAGGAGCAATATTTAACTAATTGATAAAACTTGAGAATTGGATGCAAAATTATCGAAAATCGTTAAATTGTGAACAAAACGAACAATATAAATGGGGAAACTTTTATACTTTTGAAGACTTCTAAACTAGAATGTGAAAGATAAGAAATAATCGATACAAAAGTTGTGAGAATGTGAATTAATCGTGTTGATATAGAGAGATGAATGACAATTATAAATGTTTTACGTGCAAAGACAAAGTCAAAAAAGAAAAATGTATTAATGTTTTCATGTTCTAAAATCTTTGTTTTAATTGCAAATGGTATTGATACTAATCTCACTGAATGTTAGTCCTGAACAGAATTGTATGAACTAGGACAACAGTTATTTATGAAGTCTCTAGTGAGAAAATTCTGCTCTCCAACGTTTCTGAAATTATTTCTTTTGATAACATAACTCATCGTTAATAATTCTCTCAAATTTTTGACTTCAGATTTTATTTCACAACAAGCTCATTGAGTAAAGATTAGTTTAATTATTTTGAATTTACTGCCTGTTTTAATTGCAAAATAGTCTTTCACAAGAGTTGTTTTTAATTTCTCTTATACAAAGAGGAAATGCTTTAATTACTAAAAATTTTGAGCTCAAACTTTTGACGAATATCTATGTTTTGGAACATTTCTGAAATTATTTCTCTTTATAACTAAATAAATCATCGTTAATAGTTCTCTCAAATTTTTGATTTCAGTTTTTAATTGACAACAACACACTTTGATTAATTTAATTAATTTGAATTCACTGTCTGTTTGTGTAGTAGAGGTGTTTTTTTTTTATCTTTTCGTATACGAAGAGAAAAGTCTTTAATCAATAAAAAATTTCAGCTTGGAATTTTGACGAATCTCTGTGTTTTGAACCTTTCTGAGTCAGAAAGACACATTTTTAGAATTAAATTTGTCACTTGCTCTCTCTGGTTGCGAACACAACTCAAAAGTACTTCGACAGAAGAAATTTAGTGTATGCACTTCAGACTCAATTTGCATATTTCAATAAATTTTGAGTGAAATCCGTTTAGAGAATGTTTGTGTATCTGAATGTAAGTGAAGATAACTACGAAAAAAAGAGAGCTAGAAATTCAATTCACAGATTTAGCCTCTAATAGGCTAATTCATGTCAAATTTGGACCCAGTTCTATCAGGGAATCGACTGTATATCAATCTGCATGTATGCAATCATGCCAGCTTCCTTGCATAAGGGTAGCGGGTCTTCCTCGTGAACTGGGAGTCCCGATTCGGGTATAGTTGTTCTTCTGTGTTCTATTTGTCAGGTGTGTGAATGTGTCCCCTTGTAAAAAGGGGCTGTGCTAGCTACTTTTATGATTGAGCAGATAAGCGTACTCTTGTCCTTAGTTGGCGCTACTTCAAAACAAGGGACTCTCCTTTTGCTTAAAACTCGCTGATGCCTCGGCGAAGCTTGTCCATGACAAGTGCCATTAACAATAACAACAACACATTCATCAATAACTCGAAAAATTCAATGGAATTAAGTAGAAGATCTTGTACTTTTTAGTATAATTCTGTATCAAACTTTGGTTTTAATTAATTGAAAGGAAAGAGTTCAAAAGATTTATTCCTTTTTCTGGTGCTTGAATATAAATCTTAAGTCAGTGTTTAATGGTCAAAAATTCTTCAAAGATCATACACTAAATTCATAGAAAATTAATGAATAAAATGAAATATAATATATAGACTGAAGAAGAAGTAAATATATAAATTCTGCCAAACAATTTCTGACGAAATATTTTTAAAACCGTTGTAATATTAGCACATTAAAAAGTTAATTCGAATATTGATTAATAAAAAAGTGCTTTCTTTGAGTTTCGTACCGTAGATTATTTAATGGTGCGTGTGCATTTATTTTTATCATCTGAACATTAATTAAACTTATATTTCATTGTCAGGGCATTTGATGTAAATTTCGATTGCAATATTTTCATTCAACACTACCGAAACAGTACGTTTTCTTATTATTCCTGCCTACGAATCTATATTAATAAAAATGAATAGCGAAATGCGTTGCTAAGCGCAAAACTGGAAAACGGCTCGACCGATTCGGCTAATTTTTTTTTAATATTTTCGTTAAGATACGAGGATGGTTCTTATGGAGAGAAAGAAATGAAAAAAAAACTGCGAGGAAAATGGTTAAAACGACACTTTTCTTACTTTCCCGCCAAAAATCTTCATTTCCTCCCCCCCCCCCACACCACTGAGCAAGATAGCAAGAAGTAATAAATTATGATTTGTTTAGAAAGAAATACGCTAAGTGAGTTAGTTTTCATTTATAGATAACAGAATGTTTAAAAAAGAAAGAAAATAGTTGCTTTTATTATTAGTTTGTATGGATATTTAATCTATGCCTTCTCAAAATAAAGTCTGGGCAGGGAAGAAAAAAAAGAATAACAAAGGGAAAAAGGGGTTTGTAGAAAGAAAAGTAGTGAAGAAAAAAGGATAGAAAAAGAAAAGAAAAGAAAAGAAGGGTGTGTGTGTGTCACCATTATTTCCTCTGTGCGCGGCATTTTCCAAGCTGTTTTTAAACTTTCGTATCTCTTGAAAACCAATTGTGTCTTTATTTGTTTAGAGTGTTTACATTTATGAAAATTTGAATCTCATTATTCTATAAAAACGTAGAATTTTAGACCTTTCCCTCCCCCATTTAAGTAAAATATCAATTCCGGGACAATCATTGCTCGGATAGAAAGAGAAAGACGAGCAGTACAATGAACAGAACATCTGAAGAAAATAATACTAAATAATACTATAAATGAATTATATGATTATCAAAATTTGTTTGGTTTAAAAATAGTTTGGTGAAAAACCTGTTATGAAACACAACTACATAAAGTATTATATGAAAATTTTAGCGAGCTTTAATACTGCCGAACCAATTGGTCGCCAAAGGCGGCTAGTTTCAAATAAATATGTGTAATATTTGATCATCTACGTATGAAATTATATTTGATATACCTTTCATTAGTTTTAATTACAGAGGCCTCCAAACTGGAAACATTGTTTTATAGTCACCCAGTAAAACTTTAAAAAAAGCAAAGAAAATAATCCTTTCGCTGACAGATAATAACGGAGACGTGACTTCATTGCAACATCCCGTTTCCTTTTCAATTCAGTTATTTTGATTAACGATAGCTTGCCTCCTATCATCGAGCACAGACCAAACAAACAGCTACGGTCGAAATTGTTTACATCCTAATCCCATGGACAATTTGTTCGCGAATGTATTCGGGGGACATTTTTTCCTTCCCCGTCCCATTCAAAGCCTTACAAAATTAATTTCCGTCGGGTGATTTTCTTTCAGTCAGAACATGGGAATGCCCCAGTGTGCGCTCGTCCAGAACCAGGTTAATCATCTCGAAGTATTACGATTTTTTGGAATTCCGTTCTTTTTTCTCTAATGATTTACAGTTCTTGGGATCCGCAAGAATTCCACCTAAAGAAGTTATGACTTTCTGATATGCTTAAAAATCTTTTCTTAAGGAATTAGAGAGATTAGTTATCTTTGGGCTTATGTGATTAGAAGAACTCTTGTTGAAAATCGATTAATCTTTCATGTTCGGAAAGTACTGGTAATACAAATGACATTTTAAAGGATATTTTATCTGATTCTTTTTGGTGAGCGTCTGACACTGCTGGATTTTTTGGAGCAATTAAAGGGGGAGAATTTGTTCCAAGCTGATTAGAAAGTGAAATTTTACTCAGGATACTATTTTATTCTGCAAGCAAAAGATTCCTTTCTGTATTTCCGTCTAAGATTGAAGCTAGAAGGTTTGCGGTTGAAAGCCAAAGACTGTCGTTACGGTTGAAAGTGAACGAAAAAAAAATCTGTATCATTAATTTATTGGGCAAGTGGATTAAATAACGGAATTCATTTAATCAACTACCAATAATTATGTCAGGGTGCTATAATTTAGTTTTTGATAACTTTTGCTTCTTAATTTTTTAGACGTTGGACATTTTCTAAATCTGTGTAAACTTTTATTTAAAATATATTTTCTTAATTTTTTTTCTTGAGAAACGGATTTGGGGGGGATTTTATTTCAGCACAATTTTTTATATAAAATAAATTTTTCTTTATTTTTTATCTAGAGGGAATAGAATTAAAGTAAATTTTATTTCAGTACATTTTTTATATAAAATATATTTTTCTTTATTTTCCAGCTGAAGAAAATAAAATTTTGATGTATCAGGATTTACATCAAAACTTAATTTGAAAAAATCAGATTCTCAATTATTATTTCAGAATTAATATTGAAACGAATCTTGTTCTAACTTGGCGCAGATTCAATGATCCCGTAGTAGAATGCCATAGACTGAAAGATATTTCAGTTAACACATGGTATATCTATGTTGACTTCCCCTACGTGACAATATTAACGTAGCAAACGTTGTTATTCAAACCAAGATAATGTTGATCTATATAAAAATATTCAAATTATCTTATTTATATAATTAAAAGATATTTTATTGTTTAATTTCCTAATGGTATGGATGAAATTTTGTTATTGTAGTGATATTTATGCTTTACTTCAAGCAGAAAAGTATGCATTTTGTGATTAAAAATTCTTTTAAGTAAAATAATCTAATCAGGTAGTCTTATTTGTTCTTAAACATATTTATTAGTTCTTATGCATATTATCTTATAATAAATGTGTGTAAAACCTAAAATCTGTAAAAGCTTTTCCAATTCGGATTGAAATTAATATAATTATTCATCATCCTACCAGTCAATTACTTTCGTTACAAGAATTAGTCTAATAACTTTTGAAAAATTTTAAAGTCAGTTTTTATGTTACACCATTCTCTGAAGGAGCCAATTCATTTATGACAAAATTCCAATGCATGATATTAAAAGAATGTATAATAATATGCTATAATATGCTAGTCGGCATTCTGTATAATTCTTAGGAACTTTAAAGAATACCAAAAATTGGCCAGTAAAGTGTTACACAAATTAGCCTTTTATAATTTCTTAGGCATCTCATAAAAATCTAAATGACGAGCTAATAGAAAATAAAAAGCATCTCTCATGCAAGACAAAAAGATTGTTTCAAAAAAGAATTTCTCCATTAGAAATTCTTCTAAAATGAATGAAACCAGTATTGATTACGATATTTTTTGAAGAACTTTCTATTTTAGCAGCCTGTTACAAATGATGCAAATGGGTGCACAGAGTAACTTCAAAAAATTTACTTTTAGTAAAAATGAAGTTACTAAGAGTACATTTTTTGTTAGTAAAAATGAAGTAATTACTGTTAGTAAAAATGAAGAAAATCTTATTTTATGTAATGTTTAAAAAATAATAAACTATTTAAAAATAGTATTATCATGTTTGTTTGTTTTTAAATTTTGACTATAGAATAGCATTTTGGTATTCTATAGAGTGTTTAGACATCAAGTACAATACGTTGAAAAATTGTATAATAATTCTCATATTTCACTCTTTGACAAAAAACGCCCGACACTTTATAGATTGTTGTCCTTTAATACATTATTATCAAGTATAAATATATAAAAATTCGTAAAATGGTAGGAAAAAAGATTCAAGAAAAGACTTTTTCTATGCTTTTTAATTATGACATCTAAAATAATAATTCCCGAAAGAATGTTGGTCATCGGCTCAAATCTTTATTGTTATTATAGCAATATACACAAGCATAGTTGAATTATCACACTTCATCCGAAAATATGCGAAAGTATTGAATGATATAACATAACGACATCCTGTGCCCCCGGTGCCTATAATGCTAAGTTATCTAACCAGTTGGATGAGCATAAGATGGGAGAGAGAGGAGGGGAAAAAAGAAGAAAAAAAAGGAAAAATTTGTTAAAGAAAAAGAGAGAGAGAGAGAGAGAGAGACGATAACCCATTCAGGGATATCCAGAGAGAATGCCATCGGTGTCAAATCTTACACGAATCTGTTCAGTTTTCTCGGAAATTTTTTCTTTATGATAAAGACACTGCAATGCTAATAAGGATAAAACTATGGTTGGATTCTACCGATCATCGCCGGACACAATACAATTCTTCCATTTAGGAAGCATAATCTATCATCGACTGGAAGTAACACCGTTACTGTCAAGTACGAGATGGCGAGAATCTTTATGTAAGAACTTTCTAATGCTTTTCCAATCTAATCTCTGCATTTTTTTTTTTTTTGAAAAGTGGTATTTGTAAAATTTTGATTATGAATTATTAAAGACATTACTCTTCTGAAGAATGGACTATATTTTCATATTTTCTGTATTTTCGAAAACTCTTACATGAAAACTAATATGGAAGTTGATTACTCAAGTATGGTAGTCTAATAGTATTTAAAACGTGACATCCTTTATCATGAAAGAAAAATAACGCAATCTAAAGGGATATCGATTGTAGTTGCTTTAGTTCTAAATTTTAGTTTTATTTAGTTAAATTTTGATTATAAAATATTAAAGATATTTCTCTTTTGAAAAATAGATTATATTTTGATATTTTCTGAAATTTTTAGAAATTTTTTTTTCAAAAAAATACTAAAATAATTAATTTTGTGAAAAAAAAGCGAATTGTCAATTTTGCAAAATATAATACAAATAATAATAAAATAATCACTATAAAAGGGATGAATATATGTTTATGCTTGTTTGTGTGTTGTCGCTACTGGCGCTAATTAGATCTAGAACTACCAAATTTTGCTCAGTTATACTTTGAAAGCTGAAAATATTCGTTTCAGAGAGATTTTCTTATGCAAAATTTCAATCAATTAAAATTTGAGCATAATTATGACGTTTTACCACAATAACTGCCGAAAACAAAAATATAGAAATAGATTTTGAACTTTCGCAAAATGCATAGGAAAATTATTCTTTAAACGATACTAGTTTTTTATGTACAGATATTTCACCTGTTTTAATTATTTATTAAAAAATTATTTTAGCCATATTTTAAAAAGATATATTTCATTGCTGAATTGAAATTCAGAAAATTTTTATTCATTGTTGCTATCGTTATTTTATCAAAACATTTTTTTCATTGCTCATAATAAATACCCATTTTTTGCCTTTTGATTAAATTTCAGTACAAGTCATACTTTTAATAAAACTTTTAAAATTTAAAAACTCACAATTAAGGTTTGACTTCATAGTCAAGCAATTGTGAAAAATAATATGTTATATATCAATCTAAATTTGAAGTTTGAAATCATTTTGATAAGGAAGCCATTAACATATATTGAAAATATATGCTCATATAATATATTTTTTGCAATTTTTAGAAACCATTAATGTTAGTGGGCCAATTGTGCCATAATCCTCTAAAAACTAATAAATAAATAATTTTGAAATAAAAAAAGTCAAGAATAATTTTAAAAAATATGGAAATAAACTAATCGAATACCATTTATTCATTTCATATGCGTTAGTCATAATTAATCATAAACGAAAGAATATAAAATAAAAAAATGTATTTAGTTTTGATAAACAGTAATTATTCTTCCAAATGTATATTAATGAGATAATGACCAAAATGAAAAAAAAAATAACTGAAGTCACATATGTGAAATAATTTAATTTACATTTTTTTCTTATTACTGAATTTTATTTTGAATATATCTTTCTTATAGGGTTGACTGATAATTATATTTCTTGTTTGAAAGTTGTGAAATGAATGAGCATATAATGGTTTAATCAAATTAGGTTAATCAAGCGTGGATTTGTGCCACCACCAGCACATTCTAATATAATTGTAAGTTAAAAGAAACAAACTCATTAAAAAGAATCACTTCCTCTTTTTCATTTCGGAGGTTTTTTAATGATAGATGAAATTGTTACTATGCTAATTTAACCCATTTTTGTTACATTAACTACAATAAACAGCACAATTCTTCTTTCCCAATTATCATTTTTTATAATTTATTTACTTCATCTTTTAATGGTATTATTCAATTCTTCTGGTAATTGAATAGTTTTTTTTTATTTAAAATAAAAATTGTTAGTAAAAAATTTGAATACAAAATGAATGACAACGTAGCCACAAAGTGCTTACTTTAAGAAAATCGAAAGGAATTCTAAATTGCCACAAATTTAAAGAAATAATGTAACAAAATGTTTTTTATACAATTTCTCCTATCACTTTTAAGAGTATTTCGAAATAAAAATAATAGATATTTCAGCATTTATCTTTTTATAAAGGAAATATTTGCCTGCAATTGTTTGAGAAGAGAGGGATATGTTTTTCTTCTAGAAATATAAGAAAATTTTAAATAGTATACTTGCAAATTTAATTTATTGGTGATCGATGCTGTCCATTAATTCGCAAATAGAATTTTTATAAAATTGTATGGGTAATTAGGAGAAAAAAATTAAATTATATTCATTTATATTATTAATAATTTATTTATAATATAAATTATTTTTATTTTTTAATTTTTATATTATAATTTTCTCTGAATACAAGTAAATTAGGTTTTTTAAAAATAATTTTCATGATAATTTTCTTGTATTGAAATAATAATAATATAATGTTTAATGATATTCATAATAAATATTTTTGTAATAACTTGGCTATACAATAAGAAATAGTAAATGATGCAACCACGATTAAAAATCATAATGTTTATAAAAACATTTAAACAAGATAAAACCAATTTTTAACTACCGAAAAAAATATTGAAGGATCCTACAATAAAACAAGGATTTATAAGATAAAATAAATACATAATATAATTGTATTTTGTTTATTAATGTACTAATTTTAATAGCATTCATAAAATAAAAATATAGTTAATATATTCGGTAGCTATTCGCCTGTTCTTTGTTAAACTATTGCCTGTTTTAAACTATTTCTTTTATCTTGAGAAAAACTGTGTACTGTATATCCAGAGAAAAAAGTTGAAACATTTTAGAATAAAGCTTTAATATATGAATTAATATTAAATGCCATTGAGAAACAAGTTTAGTGTTGTACCAAAGAAATGCAGCAAAGAAATAAAAAAAATATAACTATCATTTCTAATTTTAATTTCTTTAGATAAAATGCAATTATTTTTTTTCTTTGAAAGGATATAAAAAACTCGATGTGCCTGCCATGTTTATTCTAATGCAAAATATTAAAAAAATATCATATAACAACAAAACTTTTTTTCGATATTTTCTGGTGTTTATAGAGCGTTTTAGTATAAAGTAAGATGATAATTTCATTTTTAAAGTAAATTATTTGCTAAATATATTCAAAATCAATATTAAATGAATGATTTATCTTATTTAAATTCAAATAGTCTCTTTTTGAAATTTTAAATTATTTATCTTAAAAGAGAAATTATTTTGTTTTTTAAAAAATATTTTTTCATGGCCCTTGTGTTGATGAAGTAGCAAATAACATTTAATTTGAATGAATGAAAACTATCCACATGATATTTAATGTTTTTATTTAACTAAATAAATTGTTGTTAAGATTATCAAAATAAGAATTTATATAACATTTCTTTGTACAAGTAAACTAAAAATCAATGAGGAATGAACAGCTTTTAAAAATTTTATACGGTAACTTTTTGTTTGCTTCACTTTTAAGTTCCTGAAACAACGTAATTCAGAATTTTAGACTCATTATAGGACACTTTGTCAAATTTTTAAAAGTGGATACGTTGTTTTTCAGAAGTTCGTATAAGAACTCCTTCTCTTGAAGTTGAAGTTCCAGTAGTAGCTTTACTTCAATTTTACGATTTTTATACGAAACATTTTCTGTAAAAAAGTTGCTGACATTACGTGACAACGCTCCACTATTTTATAAATACACGATTTTATGTTATTTGTAAACAATATATTCATTTTATTTAATGAAACAGATTTCTAATTCTTGATTCCTTATCATTTTGCATTAAAAATATTATTACGTATATAGATAGTTTTATTTAATAAATACAATGGCAATATTTTAAGATAAATGTATAGCGTAAGTAATTATATAAGAAAACTAATTAATAAATATTATTTCTTTTAGCACAACTGCTTCCTATTTTTAAAATACATGCTCAATACTTTGTATTGACAAGATCTACCAACAGTTTTTTTTATTTCCTTTTTAAATTACAGTCTCAACTAACAATAAAGATCAATTTGTGTATTTGTTGGCTTTTTGGGCTAAGCGTTTAGCTTACGGCTATCAAATTTCATTTATATATACATTGTAGGATGAAAATGTACATTTGAAGCATTTCTTTGATATTTTAATTAATAAATCAAAAAATTCGGCTTTTGTAGGCGATGACTTTGAAGAATATTTCATCTTATAAAATGCTTTTTACAAAAGAAATCAATCTTTTTTTAATCCTTTAAAAATTAAAAAAACATATATTTTTAATGATAGCAGTTTAAAAATCAAACTTTTCTGGGTTTTTTTTTCATTTTTTTAAAATTTTTGTTTTATTTCCAACAATAGACTTTATATTGTTGCTCTGAAATTCAAATCGTTTTCATTGTTTATCAAATGTTTAATCGCACATTTTACAACCATTGTCCTGCTCATTTTCTTTATTGCTTCGGCGCCTCTTGGAGGTTGCTGTTGAATGAGCAGGAACTCATTTTTGGAGAACTGTCGCGTCGGGACCTTTTGCACCCGATGTAGGCTTTCCTACGCCAGGGGGATTGGTAAAAACAACCACACTACCATTGTTGAAAGCTTAAGAAGAATTTTGTTTAATACCTGTGTAGTTTACAAGACAAATAAAAAAAGTAAAGTTACAGTACCATGAAATAGGAGGAAATAGGAGATTACATTTACGTTTTAAAGCGTTAAGATATCATGGGACTGATCTGGTTAAGAAAGGATCATATGAGCAAAAAACAGAACAAATGTTAGATAGTTAAAAAACTAAATAGACATGATTTATCTAAGGGATTTAACTGAAACTAAATATAACTAGAATTAGTGCTGAGCCTGCAGACTTTCAAAAGTAACTAGTTTGATAGTTTGTATAATTATCGCATCATTTATTGTGTTGCTTTGCCTTTTCAGAATCGAAAGAATCACAAACTTCAACAATCGTTGAACTTGAATCATGAACGAATTTGGTTGATAATACAGAGAAAAAAATTAAATGATTCTATAATGCAAAAATTTCAAGGATTTAAGAATAAAATTTTGATCAAATTTGTGAAGAATGTAATTAGCGCAAGACATCTTTTTGCGGTTGAATGAAAATAAGCGAATAACTATTACAGAAGAAAATAAGTTTTAAATCTGAATTTATTTCAAATTAATTGGTTATAAAATAAAGATAATTTATTTAAAGTATTTATTTTATCCCGGAAGCTAATATCGTGATTGTGTTTACAAATGGAAAAATTATCGGAAAATTATGCCGTGAGATATGCATGAGAAAAATCGTTCAAAATCTTTTACAGTGTATATTATTACATTTAAAACGATCACACTTGGAGTGAAATGGCTTCTAATGAATAGGTAGTAACGGGTTTCATAAGATTATAGTTTAATTTAAGTTTACCCTCAAGTACTTTGGACTATTTTATGCGTTAAAGCAATTTCTTTATCAGTATAAATTCAGAAGTTATTATTTCAATCACATCATTCCTTCTTTATAATGTTTTCTGCCTTATCAAAAAGTTTTCACATTATTTTTAATTGTATTTTACAGCATTGCTTTCCATTGTTTTATGAACTACGTTTATACACATGCGCTTTGAATCAGGATTAAATTAATTTAAATTCCTTTTTCTGTGTATATTATCGTGTTTCTAAATAAGAGTAATTTTTTTAAAAAAAATTGTATATGTAATTATATACACTGGCTTGCCACGTAATCAAAATTCCTTGCTGTGTTCGAACTACCATTGTAGTAATTAATTTTTAAATGAAGTGTAATGTTAGCCAAATCAATTTCAAAATAATCTCATTTTGTGATATTATGTGCTAAAGATGTCAATATCCTTTAATTTTGTTATAAATTATCAAGTGTTATTAAAAGCTTTACTCAAAAATTATAGAAAAAAATTAAATAATTCAATAACAAACCATTATTAGTTTTGTCGTCATTTAAAAGAAGTTGAAGCTCTACAAATTTACATTCATTTCCTTCAGCAAAAAATAAAAATTAGTGTGCAATTGTTTGTAGTTCAGTTATGAAATACTTTTATGCAATAACATATTTTGCTACAAAAGGCTTAGTTAAAATTTTGATTCAATATCTAAGCTGTTTATCTTGAATTAAGTGTCCATGGTCATTATTTATCATAAAGGATTATTACTCTTATTTAAAATAAATCAATTATATCTGCTATTCAATAAATATGGTTAATAAAAAGAAATTGGGAAAAAAACTTACACGTTTAATTAAATCCTTAAATTAACTACTTCATAACATGTCGATAATGTTACTATATACATTTTATGTCTTAAATTTGATCTAGTCTCAAACTCTGCTACGTCATTTTTTAAAATTTGATTAATATGATCTTTAGAAATATGATTGGCATTGCATAAAAAATTGTTTCAAAGGAAATTATAAAAATGTTTAATAATATTCAAAAATTTGCTTACCTAACAAAATAAATGTGAGAATCAAAATAAATGCTCTAAATAACGATAGTATTTGTAATTACACTTAAACGGTACATTTGCTACGATTATATCGTTAGAATTTCAAAAAACTTTAAGAAATAGGTAAAAAAGGGCAAATAATATAAATATTTTTATTCTGGAAGAAATTATTTAAATTTTATTAACACGAATTGCTTTAATTTCAGATTTCAAATAATCTCTTTAACAATATTTGAAGCAAAATAATCCACTTGCAAGCCTTTAATGGTAAACTCTTCCTCCACAAAAACCAATCTTTTGATACTAAAGCTTATTTTAGTCTATTAATTTAAAGATAAGTGACAGGGCAAGAAAAAATGTTTCTAATAACTTTTCCCTCTACCTGGATTATATTGTTTTCTTCTTTTGGTCTAAAGAAGCTTTAATAGATAAATGATAGCAGTTTCCAAATTTTAAAAATTCTTTATTTAACAGTTTTTTAAACTTAACCTCTTAACTCTTTGAGAACTTGCAAACTTGAGAGTACAACTTACTTTAAAAAAATGAAATATGCAGATAAGTTGCTTTAAATAACTTAAAAGTTATGAAAAAGAAATTAAGTTGATTTTTAAAATACTTAATAACTTCACTATTATCTCTCCTTTAAATAAAAGATATTAAGACCTTATCAGTAAAAGTTAATATCCACTATTTATGTGACATAAAAATTTTCCCTTCCTAATTGAATTCCTTTAATTTTTTCTATAATTCTGAAAACTATCAATAAAAATAAAAATATATTTCTTAATTAAGCTATTAATAACTTAATTAGTTATTTATATAATATATTTAATTTTTGATATAATTAATAATGGGTTATTGAATAATAATAATATAATTTTTTTTAAATTGCCGCGATAAGGCTTTGAAGTTGCTAGCAGTTTTGTCTATTATAATTAAACTATTTGAAAGAATAAAATATTTTCCAAATATTGTTTACAAAATACTAAATTTCGATTACAATATTCATTAACATTTAAAATTTATCAATTTCTGTTAATATATTTTATCTTTGAAAATGATCTTAAATCTTTTAAAATTCATATCTGGTACGTTCTGATCGTAACTATCTCTTCAAGTGCTGATTTTTATCTTTAAATAATTGATATTTTTTGTCATTGTTTTTGAAACGAATAATTTATTTATTTGTTATTTGAACTTTATACTGTAACCTAATATATATATATATATTCATTTGGTTTATAATCCATTTTTACAAGACACTATGTTGATATTTACATTATAACAGTAGAAATCAAGAAAATCAACAGTATAAATCAAGATACTTGCATAGTTTGGTAAATTATTTAAAAAATCGTTTGAACCCTTTTAAGTCAGATCTTATTTAAGAATTTTAATTCAAGTATATTGGAAACTTATTGAAATATTTTTCTTCTTTTTTCGCAATATTTCAAATAGAATGCACGATGTTCTGTTTGTGCTTACAGAATTTTCATTTTTTTAAATTATTGAATAAATTATATATATACAGGAAACTTATTTACATTTGTTATTGTGAAAGATTGATATCTGGAAAATATTAGCTTTCTATGGCGATAATCAATATTCATATGATCTCCATTTTAATGCATGTCAACATTCTCCGGGTTGAGAATGTCGACACTCACTAGCGAATGTTGACATGTTAAGACAAGGAATAATAAACAAACCAATTACCCACATGAAGAGGAAAATACAAAGTGTTTACAATCTATTTAAGATTTTTTTTGTAATAATTTTTCACTTCAATGAAATTTTGGTAAGTAAAATGGAGTTTTATATAATTAATATAAAAAATAAAACTGGTGCTCAATTCAACTTATTTATATATCAAAATTTCTTTTTTATTCCTTTTTTTAGAGTAATTAATATCATCATGTCAGAACATGATATTTTTTTGGGAATGAGGTAAACAAAAATTCGTAGGCGAAAAATTGAAATTTTATTACCTGCACGAACATTTCAAAAAAATCAGCTTTATCAGCCATTGCATTTATAAAAGCTCTGATTTAAAAAAATTTAATAACTACAGCAAATAAAACCTAGAAAATGTCCTTTTGAACACGTGATTACATAAAATGAAATAAATAGGAAATGTGATATTTTTTAAACAATTAATGTGAGACAAAGTTTGTTGGATTGTTGGCAATAGTAAAGTGACTCGTTCAATGAAACGGTTAAAATGAATAAAAATATAATTTAACTTGCACGAGCAAGTGAACTATATACGTGAACTTGACAGTTCAAAAAATGATGTTCTAACACCATATATTGAAATATGCATAGGAGATTTCATTTTTATCTTTTTTTTATTTCACTCTTCATATTAATCAAGTCACATTTTACTTTGAAGGACAACAAGGCCTATTTTTAAAAAACTCAATCAATATTTAAAAAAAACCCGGTATATTTCCAAAAATATTTCCTGTTTCCTTATATAAATGCACTTCTTTTATAGAGTATTACATTTGAATTTATGACTGCCATTATAAGTAATCTGATCTGGATAATCACCATTTGTAAAATTCAGTGAACGTTTTGCTAAATTTTAAGCCTTTCCTAAAATTATGTTTAGCATATCAAAAGATTCTTTATTTCACTCAGCTGTTATATAACGAGTTAAACAAACATTTGTTTATTATTTAATTCATAAAATCTTTGATCCATGACTAATATGTTTTGGTGAAAGCTTTGCATTAATATGAAGGCATTAAAGTAATCATTATCATACCGTCTCTAATCCCTTTATGTAAATCTTTACACGAGTTGAATTTACTTTGCTCATTTAATCAAGGAAAACTTTAACATCGATGAGTCATTTAGCTTAACCTTTTTTTAAAGCTTTTACATTACTTCGAAAATGAATATATTTAAAATATCAATTTTATTCATGTTTAAAGCTAACCGCGTTTGGTGACCATCTTTTTCAATTATAATATTGTCTTTACTGGCTATTGAATTATTACTATGAAATCTATATATTCAAAACTTTGCTTTAATATTCCTCTTTAAAACTTCATTTTCATTATTTATAAAGACATAATTATAGGAATTTAATGGGATCACTTTACTACAAATCACTCAGCTTGCAAATTTAATCGTTATAATCTCTGAAATAATACAAATGTGAAAATTCTATTTCGAATTTAATATTCAATGAGAAATTTATATATTTTAATTACACTCGATTTATACATGTGTTTGAATTAGATTTTAACAAACACACGAAGGAGTTGGACAATTTGGACACATTTCATTGTTCAAAGAGTTTAGAAACTATTTTACAGATTTTGTATCAAATTAAATTTAGGTAATTTATTGAAATTAAAGGACAAAATATGAAATTGAAATTGATATTATTAAAACGGAATCTTTTGAATTTTAAAATAGTATAAAATTCTTTTCTGAGAAATTATTTTCGGACAATAAGACTGAAAGCACTAATTTTTTGTAAAAAAATGTTTTTAATTAACATTTCATTTTTAACAGCTAATAGTGATCATTGGAGGCGTTATGTGAGCAGAATTTTCTGATTATCTCTCTCTCTCTCTCTCTCTCT
>JAOUZG010026641.1:6609857-6623260 GCA_026289955.1 Argiope argentata | reverse complement strand
ATATATAAGTGTAATGCCAAAAGAAATAATGTCAGCACCACGAAGTTTCAACGAATTGCCGATGAATTGTCAAATTTTATATATGTCTGTGTTTTCAGACAAAACATTTTTGAAATGTTCAGGTATGCCCGTTATTAAAATGTCTGGGGTTTGGCTATTCCTTTTCTATGAAGGGAAATACAAGCGTGAATTTTTGTGTGTTAATATCACATTAAAAAGGATTAATCTACCTCAAAATTTTTCATACGTTAAAAACGTCTATGACTGAAATGCTTGAGAACTTTTCTATGGGACTTATCATAAATATGGAACGAATCTCTCTATAAAACTTCTGTTTACTTTTCTTTTTTTCTACAATACCACCTTCAGTTATTTTACTTTATATCTTTGTTAGAAAGACAACAAATTTTTTGTTTCAAAGTAAAATAAAAGATTTTGAAAAAAAAAAAAAGGTTAAAATGAAATCTTCTATGCATATTTCATTGTATCATGTCGGAACATCATTTCTTGAACGGTCAAGCACCACACACTCGTGCGAGTTAAATTATATTTTTATTCATTTTAATCGTTTCATTGAATGAGTCACTTTAGTATTGCAACAATCCAAAAAAATTTGTCTAGCATTTTTTTGTTTTTAAAAATATCACATTTCCTATTTATATCGTTTTATATAATCACGGGCCCAAAATGACGTTTTTCTCGGTTTTATTTTCTGTAGTCATTTACTTATTTTTTAAAAATCAGAGCTTTTGTAAATGCGATGGCAACGTGTTATTAAACGCTGTTTTTTTACATGAGCGTGCAGATGATAATTTTTTATATTTTTTTCTACTAATTTTTTTGACGCCAGAAAACTTCATTCCTGAAGCAATATAATGTTCTGACTTTATAAAAAATTTGTTTATTAATTTTTGCTTACAATTTGGTTAGTTTATCGAAACCTTTTCTATTAATTTCTTCGATTTGGAAGATTTTTTCGATTGCTTTTGTATTATATTCTTTAAATTTGGGCTCTTTTAAAAAAGAAAATCACCTTTTTTAAAACTATAATACAGTTTATTGCTTAGATTAATTTTGATAGATTTAGAAATGAAATGAGTTCAGAGAAAGACTTACGGATTAATTAAAAAACAATTTTCCAAATTATAAGGGGTTTTAAATGAATTTGAGTCTGACTGTCAAATTCGTTATCGGAACGGAAATAAATTATATATGTTTATATATTTTCTAAAACATTTAAGTTCTAACAAAATAATGTAAACTTTACAGTAGCTTTTTGCAATATAGTTTTACTTCATATAAAAGAATGCTGATTGAAAAAATTGTACATATATTTTTAAATCAATTTTATAAATTTGTTTTATTTTAAACTAGCATTTGTTTTAAAAAATATATTGAAAGACAGTTTATTTCGATTTATATTTTATTTAAATGATTTACATCTATTTTTGAGTATTAATAAGAATTTAATGAAGAGAAGCAAGAATAATTTATTAAATATATTGAAAAAAAGTGATAATAAATTTTTAAAATTAATTTTCTTACTTTATTTAACATTTTTCCACTATAACTACTATTAACTATAGAAACTAGAAAAATTTATTTATTCACTAAAATTATTATTATTCCCTTAAATATGCTTGGGAATTCTTGAGAAATACAACTAGTTTCATTAAAAAGAGAAGGAGAATTAGGATTCATGACTTCTTTCTTATATAATTTAAGATCTCCAATAAAATAAAAACGATTTCATTTGAAAATTAAACATGTTTAGTAAACATAATGTTTAAATAAGAACTTTCTTCAATCATACCTTTCAATCTTTTATTTTCCTCATTTGAGAGCATGATGTTATTTTAGAAATGAGGTTAGTCGATATCTAGACAATTGTTTAGACATAAATATAAATACCACTTACGGTTTGAGGTTATCGACTGTAGGAATTTGAACCATAGAAAATATCAAAAAGTAGGAAGCAAATTCTAAACGGTGTAAGTTAGATTCTGAATAGCAAGCATCTACTTTTGACTTCAGTTTACATTATTGAAAATTCCTCTGCAGAAATATTGTGGCATAAAAATAAAGATATTTTGAATTTTGCTACTTATCAATTTATTTCAGTCACCAATTATGGCTTAAAAATCCACCTCTAAGTAATTAAGATATGTATTGCAAAATAAAATTATTTCATGTAATTATCTGAAATTTACTACAGTAGATTTCAATTTAAAATGCTGGTATACAATAAGTCGTAAAAGTTGTTTCAATATTTAAGCACAATTGAATCATATTACTCACAGCTTGAATGCTTTTATTAAATATGTTGTTTTTTTAAAAAATTGGAACAAATAAATTCGGTACAATTATTTAAAATGCTTCTTGAATAATTTGAATTAATGTTATAAATTCTAAAATTGTTTGAAAAAGTTACGAGGAAATATAAATTTAAAATTAACATTTTAATTTAAGATTATTTTTATGTTATTTGTTTAATGTCATTAAAATATTGGAGAAAAATATTTCCATTTAATGGAGTTTTTTGTGTAGGTTTAAAGAATATAATACTCAAAGTTCAATTTAATTTATAATTTTTTACTATTAAAAGCGATTTTTTTAAAATTTAAGATTAAGAAAATGTATAAATCTCTATATATCAAATATAACTCAAAGAATGGGGATTTGAAAAATGATAACTTTTAATTATAATATATTATTTAGTAGCTATCTCTTTTTATCATGATATAGCTATTTAAATTTTCACACCTCTTACACAAAGAGCTCAACAATTAATTACTTCATAATATTGCATCTTCATCTCTCAGTGTAATTTTTAAAGCCAATTTTATTTCCATGTTAGATGAATTTGGAATACCAGATAAAAAATTATCACATTTCAGTGAGCTGCCTACTTATGATTTTTGGAGCTAAGTTAACATTCCTTGCTATGAGACTACTCTTTTTAAAAATATTTCGGTATATATTTAATTACATTAACTCAGATTTGGGATCATATTGATAGAATTTTTTATTATTTAATATGAAAAACTACTTTAATTTTCTTTTAAAAAGGATTTAATTAAGTTGGATTATAAATTCTTTGCATGATGAAATTTTTCTTTTGTTTCACTATATATAATAAAACTTAGTTAAAATGTATAATCCTATTACATTAAATACCGATAATTTGGTTTTGAATGCCTCCCCTAAGTAATTTAGTTTAGTAAACGAGTGATTATTTAATTACTAATTAGCTCTATCTCGCAGTTTAATATATAAACTAGAAATTCAATTGTAAGTTTCTTTGGAGGCAATGAAATAATTGATGACTAGTCCTAATGATATTACTTTTCAGTTTCCTAAGAAAAGATAGAAGTACATTTGTGCACTGATTAGGTGTAGTTAATTTACTCGAAAACTAAATTTAGCTCCCTTTTAGTAATAAACTAAATACTATTACTAAACTATATACTGTGGATTTAATGGAGTTGCTTGAAATTGAGCTTTTCAACTTAAATGGTCTGAGAATGATCCTGTTTATTTATTTCTCAATAATGTCATTCTAATTGTTAAATTAAGAGAAGGAAAAAACCAATCAATCCGGTTGAAATAATATATTCAGGTTTCAAATTCATCTTTACAAACATTGCAGTTCCTAACTTTAAATCTAATGCCAGGTGGCTAAAAATATAAAGAATTAAAAAGTATTTTTTTTTTTGGAGGAGAAGGAGGAAAATTTATTGCATAAAAGTTTTTAAGTTTTTATTTAATTTTTATAGTTTGCATTTACTTGTTTTTAATTTCGCAACTTTTCTAAATTTAATATTTTCTATTTGCAGCTTCATTAATTCTCTTCGGGAAAAAAGTGGTTCATGGTTCTAATAGTAAGTAAGAATATTGATTATCATTGTTTTTGTTACCATTTCGAATGCTCATGAATTAATTAATGTTGAATCAAATTTAAAGGTGCGTATAAAAACTAAATAAAAATTTAACTAACCGTCACTTCAGATTTCAACTTTGCAACTACTTAAATAAATAAAAAATATCGTTCCTAAATCAAAGCCTGAAAGTGATATTATGAGGAAAAAAAATGCATGAAATCGCAGTATTTTTAAAAGTCAACAATTTAGTTGACAATGTTGTTAGCTAAATAAATCATAACTTATTTCAATAATTGAATGGAAAGATCACGTTAGAAAATTTCATTAGTTTTATAACATTTCTTGTTTCCCTCTCAACGTTTCTAACCATTCATTTTTACTGCATATACATTTTATTTATTCCGCTAAATTAGCTAATATTACGGATAGCACTCATTTCTCAATATGTATGACAGCATTTGATGATGTTTCGTAGAAAATGTTGATGTCCTTATAATTTTTAATGGTGGGTCAGTTTTATTTGCTAATTTAGAATCAATGTAAAAATGCAAATAAGAGTATAATATTGAAAAAAAATTAAATTTAGAAAAGTCACTTGACATTATATATTACCAGCCACCTTTGGTGACCATATAACTCGCGGGAATAATTATTGAGTTTTCTTAACAATTTTTTACTCATAGTTAAAGTTTTCATGCGCAATTTCATATTTATTATTTTCCTAAGAAAACATTTTAAGTATAAAATCATGATGGACATCAAGCCGTGTTAGTTTATCAGCTTTATTACTGTCCCATTCTTTGCAAATACGAGCTAATTTAATGGATTCAAGTCTTATAACATCAAAGATCTACTAAAAATTTCATATTTGTTTATTATCTAATATTCATGTTATTGCAAGTATATTGTGTTATTAGTCTTATAAATTACATATATATTATATTTCATTCTTCTTTCTTATTTTTCATCAATGTAAAATAAATCACGTCAATAAATAATTCATCAAACCATGGCACAGGTTTGAATTTCAAGAATAATTTAATGTATTATTTTAAAAAAAAACGAAAAAATATTTTAAAAGACAAAATTCTCTAAAATTTTGCAAGAATGTTAAATTAGTATCATTATTAAGACAATTTCTTCTAGTTTCAGTTTGAGTTTATGCAAACTTATTTTTGGAAGTTACTTTGGAAGAAACTTCCAACGTTTTCTTAACTTTTACTTAAAATTAAAAACATATATATCTTCGAAGTGCGCATTAATATCCTTCAAAAGTATATGTGCTAAATCTGATTGCTGATAAGGAAACAGTCCTCCCTGCACAAACACACATTTTCACCTCCATCATTTACAAAAATAAAAATAATTATACTGTGCTTATAACTATAATGATTTAAAAAACAAACCTTAATTTTATCTTTAGTTGAAAATACCTCTAAATAGGAAAAATTTAAATCCCAATATATATAACTTGAATTTTTTAGTCATTGAAATTTCATGATTTATGCGAAAGCAATCCTTCCACAGACCCCTTTTAAAAGTATTATTAATATTTTACTATTTAAAAAATCCTTTCACTGCGATTATATAAAATTTAAGAATAAAATGTTGGCACAGGAATAGCTAGGATAACCGATATCTTCTCACTGATTAACTCTGTGTTCTTTTAAGAAAGGTCTTTCAAATGTACGAAAATTTCATTTATATATCGATAAGCATATTCAATCCCAGCTGAAAAATCAAGATATTATTCTTGCAATACTATCTGTTGAGTTTTTTTGGAACTTCAAATTTGTAGCACGTTCCGCTTGAGTAAACACGTTCTCAGTTGCAGAATTTAATGCAACAGATGATTGTTGTTCTTCGTTGTGGAAGGTTAGTTTCGAAAGTAAGTTCGGAAAATTCGTTTGGCTTGTTATATAAAAACATTTAGCGAAAAAATTTCTATTTAACAAAAAGTATTTCTATTTTCACAACTAGTAATTTTCTTATCTCATAAAAGATAAATTTTTTAAATGCTTGTAGATTATTTTCATGCATTTTAACTTCATACATTATTTGAAGTTATAAAATGCCTAATTCAGATAGAAAGTGTTAATTCGACTGCGTTTTATCTATTTTTTTATGGCTAACTGATTTTTTCAGAGAATTTTCATATCTGTTGTTATTACATGTCAGCTCAACACTACAGATGATAACATACCAGAACTTTGCAAATTGTTACAAGTTCTGTAAATTTTGGCATAATATAGTTAAAAAATCTTGAATACCCATTACTAGAAATCTTACGACATATAAACTTATAAAGTAAATCAATTTACTATGTTTCAGAGTTTTCTGTATCGCGTATTTATATAATACGCAACGTTTTACAGTGCGTTATATGGAAATCTAATACAGTTTATTCTGTTTTTCACAGCTATATTGTGAGTAGAATCTAAAAGATCTTGAAATACAAATGCGAGTAAAACACTATGTAAGTAAATATATTTATATAAATTAATTTACTTGAAAAGCAATTTAGGAATATTCATTTTTGTTTAAATTGAAAAAATTTAATTTGGATTTAAATTTAAAGAAAAAAAATTTTTTTTTCTTCGAAGTATTGTGTATTCAATAGTGTGGTTTCTGTTTCTGCAAATTCATTACAATTTTTGAAACGTTGAAATAAGACGTTTGCTTTCTAAACTTAAAAAGATTTCATTTTTATCATTGTTTCAATTTTTTTTACTAATTCGTTTACGTAAAACTAGTATTATAATAGAGTTCCATTCTATTACCTTTTCTCTAATGCATTAAAATATTGTTGGGAATTTTGAATTAAGCTAATTTGTGAATGAATATCTGCAGTTACTTAAAACTTATTACATGTTTTTTAGTAAATCTATAAATAGAAGTTTAGTATAAGAATTGAATATTAAATGCAATTTATAATGCTTTGAAAAAGCACAGAAAAATGTAATTTATTGATTTCATATAATTACAATGTAGCTTATTTATTTGACGGTGTAGAATTAAAAATTTTTTCATTTCCTTTAAAAATAATCTTCATTGCTAAGTATTTTCTTAAAACAAATGTTTTCCTGCTGCGGTTAAATTTAAATATGTTGTAACATTACGGTAGCCACATAACCTACGTCAAAAAGCCCAGAATAAATTAAGAAAATTTAATTTATAATTATAAATTAATTGTGCTTATTGTTTTACATTTTTGATCACCTATCATAATTTTTTATATAAACTTTTTTCGTTTGTAAAAACGTTTTACGAGCAAAGGATTTCATTTAATGATTGTTGCTTTTGGTTGATATTTTATTGTCTTTAATCTTTAGCTTATATATTTAAATTGAATTAAAACCTTAAAATTCTAACATTAATACAATATTTTTTTAATTCAGCTTAAAAATATTAATAAGCAACCATGCTTTAAAAATTTTGTTGAATACGAAATAAAAAAAAAGAAATTTTATCGTGTGTCGTGTCTATGTTTCTTCAATGCAAATTAATTCCGTTACACAAAAACGCGAAAGTAATAAAATTCGGTATGTAATCACTACATCAAAATTCTATATGTAAAGATTAATTTTTCAAATTTTGTTCCACATTTACACAAACATATATTTATCTGTGTTCTTGTGAACGTAGTAACTAAAAATTGCATCTACTATAATGCATTTAAATTTCATGTGCGATCTTTTCACCAAAATTATAAATATATAAAATGGTAAGAATTAAACATCCCTACTCTGAGCTTCCTACACTGCGAACAACTCATGAAAAGGCTCCCAAAACATACTATTTAAGACATGGGGGAAAATATTACGGGAAAAAATTAGTTCCAAAAAACTCCGATAGATGGTGCTGTAAAGAAGAAAATATACTGAAAAGACACAAAATATTCATTTGTAATACATTTATTCAAACGTATCAGACATTCAATCACAAGGACCTTACCGGTTTTGTTACTCTTTCTAATTCACTTGTCGTACACAAATCCGCTGACTTTGTCAGCGATTTTGAGCGGGGAGAGTGTCTCTTATTTCAGTAGAGCCATCCAATGCCAAGTGTACCTCTTTAGCTACTCACGCGTCATGACCTTTTTGCGGGGAGAGCTTCATTCATGCATTTTATTCACGAAACGTAATTTAAACCTGAATCAAATAACAATCCCCTCTGAACCAGTACGCCCAGTCTCTGGAAATAAACAACTTTGAGACTACGACAGATTTATATGTGTTCCAACTACTACATACACGGTGAGTCTCGGACCGACGGGGTTCGAACTGAAAAGCCCAAAGAATTCGAATCCAACACCTTACCGACCCGGCTCTAGGATCTTATTGATTCAGAGAAAACTGCTCATTTTGGTCCTCTTCTCCAAAATGTAAATCTGCATTTTGTAGACAGATTATTCGATGGTGAACAGTAATTGGATGCTTCTCCCATGCTGAGTAATACTGTCTTTTAAATATGCTAAGGTTACCAGATGTCCTTGATAATTAATACTTTTTTAAGTGTCCCCAAGCCAAAATTTCAGGAAATAAGATGTGTCGAATGAGATGGTTAAATTGCCGGAAACGAAGGGCTAACTACTCTATAATTAATAAAGTGTTGCAGTAGAAATTGTTGTATAAAGAGCACAATGTGTGGAGACCCTCCAAATTGCGTAAAGCTAAGGCATAGATGATGTTGCACTTGGGGTACAACAAAATTGTCTGGCATGTTTTGGTACCTCCTATTAAACTCACAAGTTGATGTAATTATCAAAATGCAGCTGGGCCATTTCCTTTATTTTCATAGTTTATATTATTCATACCAACCTTCGGTTTTTAAAGCAACATTACAGCTATTTGGGGACGAACCTCGTTATTTTGAACCACATTGTTATCCTAAACAATTTCACAAGCAAAGCACGAAGCTATCGCTGATAAAAATGGCATTTTACCATCTTTATCCCTTCTTATATTCGGTATAAAGCAGCAAAACAAGGGTTTATGCAAAATTTCTGTGCTTACAGTGCGAAATTGCAGTAACAAGGAAAATTTCATTTTTTTCCATATCTGCAATAGAAATTAGAAGGGAAAACTCTATGACGGATGTTTCTTCCTTTCTTTTTTCATACTTTCTTGTGTGTGTGTGTGTGTGTGTGTGTGTGTGTGTGTGTGTGTGTGTGTGATTATTTGTGCCTTTTCATCGTATTTTCTGTTGTGTAGCGCCATCTGTCGGTGTTCACGCAACTAATTTTGCTTTCGTGTAGTCCGTTTCCCCATTTTTTGAATAGTATGTTCAACAATTTTGAACATACTATTTACACTGAGTTGTTCGCTGTATAGAGAGCTCAGAATAAAGGTGTTTTAATTTTGACCACCTTGCGTTTTTCATTTTCAGTAAAATTAATTTGTTTTGAAACCCGTTCCTTTTCAATATACAACGACTCTAAATTCACGAATGCAGAACTCCTGAAATCATTTATTGTCACATAAAATAACAGAAATTATTTTCGAAAACTCTACATCCAAAATTTGCAGACAAAATATTTATTTTTGGGTCTAGAGACTTGAGAATTAGAATTCATATAGAAGAGAATATAATAAGATCTGCAAATAGAGGGCGATTAATTTTTCCATGTTCATTGAATTTATACTTCCAAGTAAAATCTGACTAAATCTTTAAAATTTTCTATATTAAAGTTTCTTTTAAAAAATTATCTCTATAATTTTTTCATACTCTACTTTATGTTTTACAAGCATAAACAACTAAATCCACAAAAACATACCCAAGTACACTCAGGTTATTCTCCAATTTGCCTTTTGAAAGGTTTCATAAGAATCAACTGAGTTGTTAACCGAAACATATAAAAAAAAATTATAATGACTAAGATTGGTTTTAAGCATTATATATTTTTTTAAAAAATAATAGATCCAATAAATAACATTTTTATTAGAGTTCTACAAAACTTATTATATAGTTACTATTTTAGTATTTTTCAGGAACAGTATGTAATATACTGTTGCTGAAGTAAATTATTTAAATGATAAAATCCTTATCCTTAGTTTAATAAATAGCAGGTTTAAATTTCAAATCTTAAATTTTTGTTGGAAGTATTTTCATAAATCCATAAGATGAATTTTATTTACCTCATGCCGTAAGAATTTTTAATATAAAAATATTGAAAATGTAAACTATTACTCAGTAGTAGACGCTAAATTTTGTTGCCGCGCATCCTATTTAATATTTTAACAAAATTTTGTTAAATATCATTCTTTTCAGGCAGTTCTTAGTATTCAAAATATTTATGATTACCAATAAATTACTAGTTTAAAAGGAGACAATTGAATCATAAATTTAAATGACAATTATAGCGCGATCATTAATAAATGTAAAAATAGTTTTTAGCCCTGCATATTTGCACTGAAACAATATAAATGAATTTAATTGTTGAATACTCACTGGACCTAACTTGGAATTCAATTGTTTTAACTGTCGGATAGAAGTAACCAATATTTGTAGTAAAATCGTCACTTCACACAAGTTACCGTTGAAGCAATATAATGTAGTGACATTGCATAAAAAAGGATTTTTTTTTTGTTTTTAAACAATTCTGATGGTTATAGTTTTGCTCTTTACACTTTATTTACAGTTCTGCTCATAAGAGAATAACAAGTATAAACAACTAGCTTAAATTTTTATCTTTTTCATACCCAAAAAATTTAGATATCTTGCAATATTTATTTACTATATATTCTTTATTTTTTTATTCATTTACTTTTCTTTTAAAGAATAAAATATTAATTTCCTTTGAAGTGGAAAAAAGCCTATTATGTCTTTGGAAGTATTTTTCACTCATTTGACATAGTAGAAATAGTTTCCTTTTTATAAAAGTCCATTCATTCATAAGTAACCATATTCAGCATAAAATTAATATTCATAAAGGCTTTTATTAAATAATTTTTATAAATATTTTCATGTACTTTTTCAATATTAAGTAATTTTTCACATAATTATTATTATGTTCTAAGGGGTACATAATCATAACATGAACTTCACATTTATATGACTTCAGGCAATATTTGAAATAGGTATACAACAAGTTGAAAATATTTCATTTAAACTACTTAGGAAGAAAAAGGGAAATAATTAACACTTACAGGTTGTTCATTGAAGTTGCTAACTAGTAAAAAGAAGTGCAATTATTTATTGATATATACTTTCATATATGTTTTTATTCTTGAAACGATATTTTTAAGTTGCAACAATTCAAATTAATTAGTTATAAAAGGCATTTAATATGAAAAGGAATGTTATTTAATTGTTTTAATCATATAAAGATTTTAGTTTATGATATCTTAAATAGTTTTGTACATTGTAGGTGGTTGAGAAAAGCTGGTTTTCTATCTCATTCGTCATTGAAGCTTTAATTTTTAAAAAACTTTTAGGTTGCACATTTATAATTCATGTAGAAGGATTTCTTAGCCAATTTGAGTAGATTTTGAGATAAACTGTGTTTCATCCTTAAATATTAAATCTTTCCTATAATGAAACGAATTTTGGGCAAAACTTATGTATTTGTGCATATATGACGTTCTATATCTTGATAATTCGAAACAATTGTGCATTACTCTATTATTAAATTATTTCGTTAAGAAATCTTATTTTTGCCATCAATAAAATAAACGAAACTGCACATGTTTATATAATCCCATTTCGCATCTTAAGGTACTAATAATGAAATTTTAAGAAAATTTTAATGAAATTTTAATTTGTCAGCATATTTACACAGATCATTTCAGAGTTGCTTTTTTCATATGATCTAACTACTTAATTAAAACATAATAAGAAGAATGTATGTTTAATTTTGTTAAAAATATATGTTTAAAATCTTAATAAATTCTTTGCTCATTGTTATGATATTAGAAAATATATTTAAGAAAAAATCAAAGCATTTTTATGATATTCATTTTATTTACACCATAAGTTACAACAAAACCGTAGTAATACACCACGATAATATATAACAGCATATACCACAGAGATAATAAATAAATAAATAAGGATGTACACATTTGAGATGTGCGCTTATGAAGACCAAAAACCGGTGAAAATTAAGGCGTATATCGCAGCATGCATTTAAAAGCTATCACAATTTCCTTTGAGCAAAAATATAAATAGATATCGTGGCAAAATCACAAGAAAAGAGAGATTCCTTTTCGGAATGAAGTATGACTGGATTTAATTAAGAAGTAATTTAAGATGATAAGATAATATTAAGCTATATGCTTATTAAAACTTTTTTCTGTGATAAAACATTCAATTAGATTAAACATTTTTTTTAATATAAAGTTATTTTTTCAATATTTCCTGAGATAACAAATTAAGTAGATATTGAAATAATAATAGATCAATAATATAGGAAAGAATTAATGAGTTAGAGAAAAGAGCATGCCAAATTCATGATTTTTCATAATTCTTCTTACTGATGGCAAAATTTCAAAGGATTCTTAAGAAAAGGTTCTTAATCTCTCTAAATAACCACTTGGAATCTCCTCGCCTCCATAAGACTTAGACTGCACAGCTTCGACCCCGTGAGCCTTGGAACTTCTAAGATTCTTATTATGTAGTTTTCTACACAATGCCACCATGCTTCAAGTGATATACCAAAGAGGCGTCTTTGTTAAGACTTTGGCAGTAGCGATTAAAAGTCCTTTCATACTGGAGGATTTATTATATGACGAATGATGGCCATGAAATGACCATCGCAAGGGATCAGAAAATCCATTTGGCTTTCCTTCAAATTTCTCAACGCAACAAATCAAAGCCATGGTGGCCACCCAAACCATGGAAACCATGACCATGATGATTGAAAACATGATGGTGCTTGTGGCCGTGTTCATGACCGTGCTTGTGTCCATGATGATGTCCGTGGTGGTGACCGTGCTTGTGTCCATGTTCATGACCGTGCTTGTGTCCATGGTGGTGTCCATGATGATGACCGTGTTTGTGTCCGTGGTGATGTCCGTGTTTGTGTCCGTGTTCGTGACCGTGTTTGTGTCCATGGTGGTGTCCATGATGGTGACCGTGTTTGTGTCCATGTTCATGTCCGTGCTTATGTCCGTGCTCATGACCGTGCTTGTGGGCGTGATGATGTCCGTGGTGGTGTCCGTGATGGTGACCGTGTTCATGTCCGTGCTTGTGGCCATGTTCGTGTCCGTGCTTATGGGCATGATGGTGTCCGTGTTCATGTCCGTGCTTGTGACCGTGTTCGTGGCCATGATGATGTCCGTGCTCGTGACCGTGCTTGTGTCCGTGCTCATGACCATGCTTGTGCAGATGGTGGTGTCCGTGCTTGTGTCCATGTTCGTGCTTGTGCCCATGCTCATGCTTGTGATCATGTCCATGATGATGATGATGACCATGCTTATGTCCGTGCTCATGTTTGTGTTCATGTCCATGATGATGACCATGTTCGTGCTTATGACCATGTTCATGCTTATGACCATGCTCGTGTTTGTGACCATGCTCGTG
>JAOUZG010026641.1:6580487-6609847 GCA_026289955.1 Argiope argentata | reverse complement strand
CCATGTTCATGCTTATGACCATGCTCGTGTTTGTGACCATGCTCGTGCTTGTGACCATGCTCATGTTTGTGGCCGTGTTCGTGCTTATGTCCGTGTTTGTGATCATGCTTGTGTTCATGTCCGTGTTTATGTTCATGTCCATGAGAGTGATGATGATGGTGGTGATGGTGATGATGATGCTCTTGCTTGTCCTTAACTACAATGACTTGCTTTCCATGATCATCTCTAGAAAAACAAAAGTGAAAACAATATTTAGAATTACTGAAATAAATTTCTTAAAATCAATTTTCCCAGTTATTATAATTTAATTTCAGAAGTTTTGCGCTTTTATAGTTTACAAGTCTTTTTGTAAAAAAGCATTTTAGGTCTTTTACTTATTATAAGATTTTAGAAACGTGCAAATTACATGCATTTATAATACATTTACATTTTTATATGCTAATTTGTTAGAATTTTCTTTATTTGTGCTATTAAATGTTTTCAGATTGTCATAAAAATTGTTTATGATGCATCTTTTATTTATATTATCCCTTTCGTCTTACATGCAAACCCAAAGTCCATATTACGCACCCCCTTTTTACTTATGTCCCACATCTAGGATGAGATTTCGGCAGGTAAAATTTAAAATTGTAAAATATTTATTTTATGATTTTAATGAAAAGATTTATCTAAATTAAAGTATAGTAACCGGACATAATGAAATTTTGAGAAGAAATTCTGTATGTAAAATGAAAGAATTTTTTTAAAAGATTCTGAAATTTAAAATCTTAGCAAAATTTTTTTGTCTTTTAAAATCTTTAAAGTTTAAAATTAAATTTATTTTATTATGTTTCACAAAAATACTTTTATATAAAAGATAATATAATTCTTTTTTTATTTTAGACAGTAATATTTTAGCTTGATGAAAACACTGAAATAATATAAATGAACAATAATTTTATCACTATTTACTGATATATTCTTTGACTTAAGGAACATTCTAATTTTAATTTTGAATTATCTTTAAAATTTCGTGTAAAAAATTGTTATTTTTATTGTGTGCATTATTTTATTATTTAAAGTAGCTTAAATTTTGAGACGTTTTTCCGAAGAAATTGGTGCCACTTCTTAATTATAAATTTAAAAGCTATTTTTTTATTTAGTGAAACAGTCAGATAATTATTAAAATTTCATCTGAAATTATTTTTATGACGTTTATCCTTCTTTTTTGCCGTTAAGTCATTATATAAAAAATGTAAATATAAAGTTAAATAAAAAAAATCCTTAAGCTAATATAAAGAACAATATTTATTTTGTTACATTGTGAAAGATTATGTTTAGGTATAAATATCTATAATCAAATGCTAATATTATGATCTTTACAAATTATTGAAAAAGTTATTTTTAAATAGAAAGCATAAAAATTTGGTTATTTTAATATTTTTCATGTTTTTAAAATCGTCTTAAAAATAATTTAATATTTTTACTTTCTCTATAAGTCTATAAATATTCAGATTCGTTTTTTTAATGACGGCATATAAAAGATTGTTGACTTACCCATGATAACCTGGTTCAGGCTCTGGTTCAGCTGCTGCCAAGTAAACAGCTGCTACCAAGACCAGAAAACAGGCCTTGATACAAAATCTCATCTGAAATACAAGATACAATTCCTTTTATTTCTTTGAAGTCGATACATGCCTTGTATAATGATAGCACAAATATTAAAATATATTTATTAATGATATGAAAATTATGAATGTATAACTTTTGATTAATATTATTATAAAATCACTTAAATGCACTGCACATATTTTTTTTAATATAAAATATAAAAAAGTTCATATTTAAAATTTGTTACGTTTTAGAGTTTTGTTTTTTAAATTTAAATGTTGTCCATGTTTTATAAATATGTAATGCAATACAATCATTATTAATGTTTCTAAGATAAAGGGTTATCTTCGCCTAGTTTTGAAAGGCTTTAATTTTTCAACTGCTATATCATTAATGCATTAGAAATTTTGCTAATGATTTGTTAAATTAAATTGATTAAAAATACGCGACATCAAATTATAAAATATATAATTAGATCAAAAAATCATTAGTTTTCAAAAAGTTCCTTTTCTTACAGGTTTAAAAATTTTAATATGATATTTATTTCAAATTCATATTAAAAGAATAAAATAAAAAATAAAAAAACATTCTGATGTCATTCCTTATTAGTAAAAGCGTTTTGTAACTCTTTTTTTAAAATGTTGTCGATTTTTTTGTAACAATCACGAACTATTACAAACTGTTATTATTTTAACAATTAAAGTACGAAACATATTTTTCATAAAAATTTATAATGATAAACATGTTTTAAAAATTATTTTTATGTTGTAAATATAATTAAAACTTGATCTTTGTTGCATCATTTTATACATTATTAAATTATTTTAACATTTCTCATTTCAAATAAACGTACTAAAGTCAAATAATCACTCTTTACTCAAACATGCTACAAGCGAATGTTTCTCGATTAACATTTAAAATACATTCCTAAATCTATTAAGGATTTAAAATTGAAACAATGTCCATCGTCAACAGATAAAGAAAGAAAACACATTCCTCTCAAAATCCTGGATTGCAGGAAGTAGAAACTGAAATGTATTGACTATTGAACTCGCAGAGATTTAGTCTTCCAAATGCTGATTCTAGTTTCGAGTCACACACACTGGATGAGAAAGAAATTCTAAAAATATCTGTAGAATTCTACAGCAACCTTTCTACATTTGAATTTGAGGCAATGTACGATCATGGATCTCGGTTTCTGTATATAAATCCTCCTTCGAAAACGGCGTCTGCATAAATATAAGGGCATTCGAGGCATTTTGTAGACTAATGGGAAGAACGTTGAAATGGAAATTTTGAACTTAACCGGATAGTGACTGAAATATATTATTGTTTTAAAGAATCTACATTTGTAGAACGAAGGAAAAGTTCTATCTAAAGATTTTAAATGTTTTTTCAAGCGATTAAAGAGATCGTAAACGATAATTTGATATAAAATGAAGAGAATTTATCATAATTTTACTAGAACACTTTTATCCATTTAAAATAGTTTCGAACGATTTTTACTTTAACTGACATTGGTAGCTTTTTAATATTTCAAATTTATTTCTAAATCTAACTCCCTAAATAAAGTTTGTAACCTGTAATTAATGTATTGTATATTTAATCATTTTTATGTCAAAGAAACCTATATAATTCATTTATTTAATGGCAAAATTATCAAAAAATTTGTTTTTTTATTACATGTTAACAATTGTTAACATGTAATAAATTCTTAATAATCTATTCTAATCATCATATAATAAATTCTTCCAATCTATTCTTAAATAATATTACAATTTATCTAATAACTTATTTCTCTATAAAATAAAGAGTTTAAACAAATGAGTAAAAAATTCGTATAAACATAGAAGAGTTTCTAAAATTTATTTTTATATTATTAATGTAATAAATATTTCATCTTTGTTGCGTCATTCTGTTCATCATTGTTTAAATTTACGACTCTATTCAGCCTGTAAATAAAAAAAATTGAACTGTAAATTAATTCATCCTTGTTTTTTTTCAATTTTAAACTAATTAATCCATTATAAAAAGGGGTTTATAGTAATTATTTTTCAAACTTCTCTACTAAGAGTTTGCAGTCTAATTAATCATAATAACAGAAATAAAAATATGCATTAGTAAAACAACGGGCTTTATTT
Source organism: Argiope argentata (assembly GCA_026289955.1). NCBI lineage: Eukaryota > Metazoa > Arthropoda > Arachnida > Araneae > Araneidae > Argiope > Argiope argentata. The sequence continues at coordinate 6,606,116 of JAOUZG010026641.1, read as the reverse complement.
ACACAAGACTATGCTTATTCAGTCCAATAAGTCATTTAATTAAAAAAACGATTAACTTCCATTTGATTTCATCCTCGTATTGTTCCCAATTCAGCAAATTTCAACCACTTGACGTGCACGTGTTCAAATTCAATGAGGGGGATCGACTTCGTAGAGCATGACGAAAATTTCATTTCACTTTTTTTCCCTGTAATTAAGGGTGAAGCTTGATTTTTGGCGATGGAGTTTGATTTTGTCTGATATGAAGTTCCGCCGATTATATCGTATTAACTATAATTGTAGGAAGTTATATGTTTTTCAAACGTTGGAATTCGAACATTTTTGCCAAAGTTTGTTTCTGAAACTTTCCGTGTTTCCCTTTCAATCACGTTCTTAATGCTTTAGCAGATTAAGTCTGACGGATTAATTCCTTTTTGAAACTTAACTGTCTATTTTTGATTTATTTTAGTATTCTAGTAAACAAGGTTTTTTGACTAAGGTTTTTCCTTCTTAACAAAGATTTGGAAACGATTTTGTCTTCGCATTTTGAGTAAAACACTTTCAAGCGATTTATGTCTATTTTTAACATTGTTACTTATTCTTATCTATGAGAATTTATGAGGAAATTTTAATTTCTAATTTTAAAAAAATATCCAAAGGGCACTGTACTGACAGTTTTATTAGTTATGAATCACTTTTGCAATAATTTTTTTCAATACAAATTTAAGATATGCGTTTAAAAAGATTATTAAATTCAATATTTACAATATTTTTTTTATTTCTTTTAAATATTTTAGGGCAATTTTTTATAAAAAAATCTTCTCAAAAGGATTAATTTTCTTATGTCTAGAAGATATTAAGGCTTAGTAGATTTTTTTTTCAATGCTTAATTGAAAATTCTCTTTCGAAGAACGAAATAAAAATAAATTCAGGAATATGCTGATTATAATTGTTTTGGGCCCAAAACTTCTTGACCGGCTCTGAGAAATATTGAGAAGATGTACTTTAAGAAATCATCCTTTTAGTATCAAGGCTATTTTTTGCGGAAAACATTATCAAAATGAGCCAAATTTAATTGAATTAACTCTGTTAAGAATGTATCTTTCTTTGCATTTGAAATATTCATTTATTAGTTAACTGATTATCATAGTAAATTACTGAAATTTGTTAAAACTAGATTAGATTATTTTTCATTCGTTTTCTCTTTGCAAATTAAGATTTTCTTGGCATCGTTTATTAAGATTTTCTTGATTTTTCGTTTTTTCTAGCATGAATTTGTATATTAAAAAATGTTGATTCAAATAATGATCTTTACATTAATGGAAGTAAAAAAAATATTTTTATACAGCTATTCTCCTATCTTTGCTAACATTTTATAGTTTCCATTTACTTTTCTAATAATGTTTCAAAAAATGGTAATTTCTGCATTTGCTAGATTGATATAATCAAGTATAAGAAATTAATAATTAACGAACATTCTTATTTAATATATGTTATATTTTCAAGGATAAGATTTCAACAAAAATGTGGTTAAATACAGCATAATTGTTTATCATAATTATTCTATTACGATTAGACACAATTAATTTTAAAGATATGTCTAATTCCCATGCCTGTTTGCTTTCCATTAATTTTTCCCTTGAAGATTTTGGATTCTAGTCAAGAAATATTTAAAAGAAATTATCTCAATAATAAAAGGAGATTATCTTGTCAAAAAGTTATTTATCCAAATAATTGTTACATAGAACATTAATACTAAATCACATAACATAATGAAATAATTAAATTCTGTCTTACTAAAGAAAATTATTAATAACCCTGTTTGGTGGATATCATAATAAAGCTTAATAATAATAAGAAGAAAATACATTTATATGAATAAACAAAGTTGCACAGGAGCGAGATAATAAACAATGGTTGGCAATGATATACGAATTTATGGATTTATTCTAGATATTTACTTTTGATGAAAAAAAAGTAATTTACGGCGAATTTACTTTTTGATTTTACTTTTTTACTTTTGAATTTACTTTTGAAAAGTAATTACGGCAAATGACTTTTTTTATTTGACTAATTCATTAAAAAAATTTAATGGCATATAAAAAATTCACTATAAAATAATAATCTACTTGCATAAGAAATTATATATTTGGTTCTTCTACTTCATTGAAATAATGAATTTATAAATTATAAATATTGATTATAATTATAATTATAAATTAATATCCGTTTAATACTTACATTTATGTTAATGTAAATTGTATAATATATTGTAGCATTATAGGAATACTAATTTAAAACTTTCGATAATAATACATTTTATTTTATAATTTTATTGTTTTTATATTATAAAATTGATATCTATATCCATACATCTATATATGTATATATATATAATTCTATGAAAATTCAAATGCTTTTAAATTTATGCGATGATATATAAATACAATTTGAAACAACTATGATTCCTTTCACCGGATTAAGAATTGTAGAAAGAGGTTTAAACTGAAGTGAAAGAAGGAAAATACTTCAAAATTTCCCATAAACCTTTACCAAAAACCGAAGCAAAAGTTATACCTTGGTTTTGACTAAGACTTGATCACAACTACTAGATCCTATCCCAGGTCCCTTTTTGCCTTTGATCGGATGGAGAAGTGGATGAGGAATGAATGATTTCTGCAAGACCAAGTCTACCTTATATACCCCTGTCCGAAATTAGGGAGAACACCGCCGCCCGTTGGTTTATCCACACTTCCTGAAAAACGTGGAATTAGCTGGTGCATGACACGGGCATTGCTAAGACTTCCTCTTGTTAAATATTCGGGGTCGGCGTTTACCGTTCTCAGCATAGAGTGGTACCTGTTGATTCTTGTTGGGAGTGTGTTTCATCATTCCAAAATCCATCTCGGAAATCGGTGATTTAGCGATTTTTCTTTTGCCTCTTTTGCTTGTGTTGGGTTTAAGCGATGTTTTTACTCGAGGGAGAATTTTCTTTTTCTGGATGTCACGCTTGGTGGTGTCAAAGACAATGCTTTGTTTTCGACAATTTTTTCTTCCCCTTTTTAGATACTTGGCTTTTTTGTTAATTGAATTTAACTGGGTTTCTCTTCATGTTGGTTTGATCATTGCTGAAAAGAATAATTAATTAGTGTGACGAAATATAAAAAGAGATTGGAAAATAATGCAAATGGTTTGTGACAATTAAAAAATTAGATTTAAAAAAAATAACATACAAGACGTCACTTAATACTTTTTTTCAATTTTCATAGTCGGTTCAATGAATTTCTAAACAGAATATTTCTCTGGATGTTAATTTGTTGTTAGAGATTAAATATTTGCTTTTAGTTGAGACATTAATGATTTGAACTGAAGGATATATTCTTCCAGCTATGACACCACCTGCATTAATATATGCATGTATATATGTATTCTGAAGTATTATGAAACAGTTTTTTTAGGTTTAAATGATGGCGAAGTGAAATTTAAGCAATGAAGAAAATAAATCAAAATAATAACGTAAAAATTGAAAACATTGTAGGGAAAGAAGGATCTGAGGACACATTTATAAAATTTAAAACGGATGCTTTTTCGAGACGAGGGAAGTTTGTATTTTTAATCAAAAATATTTCCGCTAATCCTGTGTTTTTCTTATAGTATTGCATATTTTTTTTCTAATTTTAACTTTTGGCCCATTTCTTATTTTTTATAACGTCTTTATTTCGCCACTAGAAACATAGTATTATTTTGCTATAATAACAACATTGTCAGTTTACACACTTTCTCTAGTTACTCGAGATGATGTTTTGAATTTTACCACTTGACGTATGAATTTATTTAACTTCCTAATTAGATGACGCATCCAATATTAAACATTTATTGTTATTTTAATTACCATAATAATGTAACGAGTTTTAAGATATTGAAAAGTTTCTAAGTGATTCTGGCATTTTAAATTTCTGAATACTTTCACTTAATTGCAGGTTTAAAATTAAAAATTCAATAATTCGATGTACACACACACACGTGTGTGACATAATAGATTCAGATCAGATATCAGATATCGTAACTTAATTAATACTTGAAAATTGAATGTAGGGGAGAAAAAAATTTGTCTCGGTGGGATTTTTTTTAAATGTTAGTTAAGATCTTAAATAGTTAACAATTAAATAAAATTTTGGGAACTTCTCTCAATAATCTTCAAAAATTTCATTGCAAAATAATGATTATAAACCTTACCTTAAAATGCTCATGACCATGAAATTCAAAGATTAAGTATTTAGTCACCTACATAAAAATTCAAAGGCCTTTTTCCAAGATATTTATTTAAATTGCCGAGAATTATTTCCGTGATGCATTTTTTTAAATATTTAAAATAATTCATTGTGACAAAAATAACTACTTTTTAGATATATTTATAAGTTTGTGGTTTGATTTCAAATTTACACAATAAAAAATGTGTATAATTAGTTTATATGCAAGGTGTTCATTAATTATTGTCGGGGTTTCCGTACCTCATAACTTTCAAATAAAAAATATTACGCAAAAACTGATTACGTATTCGTAAATTACAACTCGAAGAATTTTACGTGACAACAATGCAATTGCAGTCTGGGTAATTATGACGGCATAAATAAAAATGGAAACTGTGCAAGAAAAAGCAATGTGTATATTGTGGTTTTCCGAAACTAAATCAGTCATAACTACTCAAAATCATTTCAAGACCACTTACAAGAAAGATCCTAATTCGAATAATTCTATAAGACGCTGGTTAACGCAATTTCAGGAAACTGGTAGCGTTCTACACCGAAAGAGAGTGGAAAGACAGAGCGCTTCGCAGGAAAATATTTATCGCATCCAAGAAACGTTTACTCGTGGTCCACGAAAATACACCGAGACAATAAACTGTGCAGTTACATATGCCACATACGACGATATGGAACGTCCACCATAACCGCCTTCAGCTGAATGCCTACAAAGTGCAAATTGTGCAAGCTTTAATATAAGCTTTTTGTGCACTTTAATATCATTAATAAAATTCTTTGAGTTGTAATTTATGAATACGTAATCGTTTTTTGAGAAATATATTTTATTCGAAAGTTATGAGGTACGGAAACCCCGACAATAATTAATGAACGCCCTATATTTTAAATTTTTTGTCCTTAGGCATGTTTAGCTTTGTTATAGACTTTAGGTATGTTTAGCTGTGCTTTTAATATGAAAATAGCATTTGCTTTATTTCAAAATTAAAACTTATTATTAAGTTCTGAACTTCAGTTAATTGTTGTGAGCTTAATTATGCACTTACAAACTAAATAATGTTATTATTTGAATAAATCGTTGCAATCATGATGAGTTATTTGTCAAAAAACGATTTTATATTGCTTAGATATATATATTTAGATAAAGCTAAAAAAAGATTTAATTCTCTAGTGTTTTAGGCTTTAAGTTTTTTTTTCTTTCCAGGCCATTATTTATATATGACACTATATTTCAGAGTTATATTCCATATATTTTGAATGTGAATGAATAATTTAAATTCTTGCTACTTTTTCCACATTTTTCACACGTTTATATTTTTCATCATAAAAGAAATTTTTAAAAAAATATTAAAATCGTGTACTTTTATAAAACATACTAATAGAATTCTCATATTATAATTATCTTAAATTTGTGCTTTATAATTATTTAATAATGAGAAATTGTTTTTAGTTAGGAAAGTGTTTGATTGAAATAAAAAAAAATCTTCCATAAATCTTGTATTTCTGGAAAGTCATTCTACCAAACCATTTTTTCACCTGAATCTAAAAGTATAATTCTTTAACCTAATTAAATGCAAAATCAAAATATGACTTTTTCAAAACGCATTCTTTTTCCATTGTTTTGTTTTGAAGTTTAGAAACCATGATTAAATAATTAATGTTTCAGTTTGCCGAAAGCGAAATATGTTGCACTGTTCAATTCAAAATTTTGAACCCAATTATATAAAAGTTATTAATGTTTTATCTAAACCAATTAGAAACTGAAAAATATTATGTATTTATAAAATCTCAAACAATATTATAAATTTATCCTTTCCTCAATAATTTTGCTTTCAGAATAGAATTTTGTAGGTGAATCCTATTTCTATAAGGCATTACAAAAAATGGAAAAAGGTTTCCTGAATTCATAAGCATTTATTGAAACATTTTAAATCGCAAATAATATTAAAGGATGTATATCAAATTTAATAGAATGATTCCATCTCAATTTACAAAGAGGAAAGTTTTTGTCAGGCATTAAAATCAAAATTAATAAGACATAAGCCATATTTACATAATTTCAGAACAATTTTCGGAACCCAACTTTGTCAAATTCAAAGCGATCTATTACTAGGAACGTTTGAGAGCGATTTCTTCCAAAATTTGCATTTAATTAAAGGACACGGTTTTTTTATGTATGTTTCCGAAAAATGTTGGCGATTTTCTTAAAAAGAATCAAGATGTTTATCGTAAGTTTTAGATCTTTAGTAACAATGATGAGCAAGTTAGAAAAAAAATGTTTAAGTTTTGTTTCTTATTAAAAAGATTATAGAGATAAGTAAACCTTAACATTTGTTTTCTTAATAAGTTCTTTATTTTCAAGGAAGTTAAACAGAATTTTAATTAATTACTGGATAATAAATATTTATATTATCTAGGAAATAAGGCATCAATCTTTTATAAAATCAATAATACGTGGCTATTAATTCAATGTTAAAAAATTCACTATCTTATGCTAATCAAATGAGACGATTTTTTTAATAAGCAATTAATTTAATTTTAATAAGCAATTTTTTTATAGTTGATTTACAATACTTACAAATTTTTAAAAACAAATATTTTGGATAGATTGAATTAGTTATGTTTTAGAAAATATTTCATGCTTCCTTTTTTTTTTTTTTTTGAAAACGATGTTTGGAAAGACAAAGTAATGCAAGTGTCAAAAGCTCTGCTTTAAGAATTTTATGAATTCAAACGCTTTATTCTATACAAGATGAACAGAAAAAGAAACCTTATATCATTTGCCTTAGTGAGCTTGATGATTCTAAAAGGAATTCATTTTTTTTTTAAAAATTGAAATTTACTTTTAGATCTTTAAACAAAGATTGCATATTTTGAAGTGTTTGAAGATCAGGCAGTCTGGTTAGCTGTTTCTTAGGGATATTTGAATGTGATAACTTTAACAAAGTAGTTGGTGATTTACAGACAGATTTTCAAAAAATTGTAAATCTGCATTTAATTTTCGAATGAATTCTTTTTCTTGCTTATTGTTTGCTTTTTCTGTTCCTACATATAGGGGATTGTGTAAATAAAAAGGGCGATAAAAGACGTTAACAAAGAGAAAATTTTTCCAAAAACATGCCATCGCAAGCCTCGTTCAGAGGAGTAAATCACAATAATAGATAGAGAAGCTGTGAATTTGAGTGAAAACAGAGTTAATAATAAGCCCAAACACTTTTATTTGAAGTTAAGTGGATTTTTATGTGAACAATATATTGCAGTGCAATGTCAGAAAGAAGACGGCGAGAAATTATTTAAAGAAATTATTTGCTGCAGCCACGGTTGTTGTTCAGCTAACTAAAGACTGCCAGTGCTTCCCAATCCGTCTGCTCGATTGACAATTCTACAACCTCGATTTTCATAAAGTTTAAGACTTGATGAATATCACTGAGTGCGACGTAAAAATTTCGAACGAGATAGCTCAAAAAAGTTTATCAATTTTTAATTGACTTTCATCTTAACTAACGTTCGGATCTAATAAAAGTACACAGTAACTATCATCTTTTTCATAAAGAGAGCACAGAAGGAAAATTCATCGGAATCCGAGAAAACTGTTTGCATAAAGTCACACTCATAAAAGTCATATTTTTAGCTATAGATATTAGTATAGGTAAATAATTAAATATTTCTAAATGTATTGTTTATATATCATTATTTAAAAAGTTCTACAGATGGAAAAGAGCTACATTTATTACTATTTCCAGGTAATGTAGTTTTAATTCTAATGTGTCTATCATATCTAAACAAGCCAATGAATTATATTTAAGATGAAGGTGAAGCCAGCTACCTATATCCTACCAGCTAAGTGTTCAAAAAGATTCGATTTAACCTTTCTGAACACTTAGGATTCTGGACCTAATTCCGATATACGATAATAGGTTACCTTTCCCAAGAACTTCCTGGAGAATCTGACTCACAATTGTCTTTCTATAATATTTCAGTGCCAGTTTGGCAATTTGCTTCTAATGCACATATATGTCTACTATTCCTTAAAACATTCAATAAATGTATACCCGGAATGTTGAATATAGAAATTTTCTTCCTCTGAATCTTATTTCTTTCGAAACTTGATACCTTCAAAAAATACTGCTTATGTAAACTTGGTCCAGGATAAATCTATCATTGAAGATCAAAGGCTATTCCTGCAAATGAGAAGCTGAATATTTCAGTCGATGTGTCAACTCAAGTTCTTCCTTAAAATATGACCACGGTTGAAAATTGCTCAGGATCTTTTAATATAACCGTAAAACTAAATCAATCATATTTATCAGCATAACATGCATTAACTCACCATAATTTAGTAAAACCATTTTACTTAGAATTCAAATACTTACAATACTAATCTTACTCAGAATAAGAATTTCTTATAATTTGGTTGATTTCTTTACTTCTTCCTATTATCGAATATCAAGTTAGATTATTAGATAATCTGCATTATGGACATGCCTTTAGTCCGCACAGATAAAAAAAGATTCTTCTATATGCTGTTCTATTGCAATTAAAAAAAATCTAAAGTAAAATTCAAATTCAATAAATAAAACATTTTAAAAATGGACTCGAATCACTTAAGAAGTTTATTTCATTTATTATAAATACATAACAGATTCAAAAACAGTAAAGAAAAGAAAAAAATATTTCAATTTTCAATTAAGTCTCTATCTCATGGAGTCTGATGTTCTAATCAAAAGCATAATTATAAAAAAAAAATTTAAGCAGAAATTAGTAAACAAATTACAGAAACGCAAAGAAATAGAAGACTCACTTTTACATTTTTTACTTTATTATCATAGACATAAAAGAATAGCTTATAATCAAATTCTATACAACTATATTATAAAGAACACATTTTTTTACAAACATATATTTTTATGAAACACATTACCTGTGATTTTCCTTTAAACTAATTACCCTTTTGTTACATCAAACACAGTAAACAGTTTTCCTGTGAATATTTTTATAACCTTTCCATTATCATTTACAATGCTCATTGTAGTGTCTTCATCTCTGTTGATAACGTTTTGCAGTCTGTCGAATTCGTTAGAATATTCGGCAAACACAATGTCTTCGTCAACACCAAGAAAGTTAGATAGCTATTTTCAATGGCTTCCTTTTTTTGATGCTGCTATTTTCAAGGGAATCGAATTAGTTGATTTTTCTCCAGAGTGGATTGTTACAATCTAGTGAAAAATAAATCAAGAATATAAAGAAAATATTAGTCAGGTAAATTTCATTACACAAAAGTTATTTTTTAAAATATGAAGAATAAATATCATGAATATGTCATTCAAAATCTAAATTTTGCAGAATAATTTATTACATAAACGCTTATTAAACCGAGACTATGTTGTGTTTCTTACTCAAGCAAAATGCTAAGAAATATTGTTATAATATTTCATGGCATTCTCGTTATTGAACAACATCGCAGATAAATCGTATTAACTTGTACAGCTAAGTTTAGTAATTGTAATTTAATAAAGAAAATATCTAAGTTTGAGAAATCGTGTTTTGAAAGACACTCAAAAAGTTGAACAATATCATATTCAGTATCCAAAGATTTATTTCCTTGTTAAGTTTATTATTGCTTAAAACAATATACACGCCGCCATCAAAGCTTTCCAATTTTTAAAGAAATACAATAGTTTTATGGAATTGTAATTAATTGTAAATAATCATTCTCGCTTTATATAAACAAATTTAGAAAAAGTGACAGTGTCATTCTCAAACCTAAAAAAAAACTATTACCTCGTTGTATACGTTATCCAAAAACAATTCTGAAAATAAAAAAGTTAATTGTTATCAACCTAGGAATTTTAATTACATTTTATGGTGAAGTTTTCCTTTTTAATTGAATCTAAAAGTTTTTGCTATGGATGATTGATTAGGTATTCTGAAAAAAGAGATTCGCAATTTTAAAGGGCAATAGATACTTTTTTCTCAATTCATTGATTTGAATTCTTTTTTTTTTTAGTTTTTCTAAAATCGATTAATAAAAAAATTATAAAATATAAAGCAAAATATAATTGATTTTATTTACTTACTATTTTACATCATTAGGAAGTATTTTGCGGCTATACAAAAACAACTTTTTCGTAAAAGTCAGCCATAACCATAAAACATAGACGGGAAACGTTGAAATGAATTAATGAAAATGGAATATGATATATTCCGTTTTTTAGTTTTTGCACCACACTAACAAAAATTAGTACCCAGCCGACGTCCTGGAACAGGGGTAGCGCTTCTTCCTCGTGCTCTGGAACTCCCGGGTTCGGGTCCCGGTCAGGGCGTGGTTGTTCTTCTTCCGTGTTCTATCTGTGTGGTTTGTGAATGTGCCCCCCCCGTAAAAAGGGGTTGTGCAAGCTAATGTGTTGAGTGTGCAGCTGTCATACGCGTGGCCCTAGTTGGCGCTACTTCAAAACAAGAGACGCTCATTTCGGCTTAAATTCGCTGATGCATCGGCGAGCTATCATGGCAAGTGCCATTAGAAGCAACATAATTTAAAAGTTACCAGTAAGTTCATCTTTGAGTAATTTGAAAATCGCCAAATTAAATAAGAGGCTGTAAAAATATATAAATAGTTGTTTGTTTTTACATTTAGATTTAGTGACTCCAGAGAGCGGTATTTTTCATACAATATCTTGATATAACATGGAAGCTATATTGTTGTTCATTCTTATAAATATTCTTTTTGGTTTTTATCGTTTAATTTTATATATATATTAGAATTATTGTATATTAGTAGTTTATGTAGTGTATTATATGATAGACAAGAAATTATAATTTTGATTCTAGAAAATGTAAAAATAACTTCACCAATTTTAATAATTATATTTCAAATTTTTTAATTACTATTAGTGAAACAATGATAACAAATATTTGAATTACAATGCATTATTTTAAGCAAAATTTATTTAAACAAATTAAAGCAATAAACGCATCTTTAATAAATTCCGACAATGATCATTACTTTATGAGTACTTAGTAGAAAATACTATAGCATATAGAGAAAATTTTAAAAATAAAAAGCAGTCGATTTTTATCAGTTTTTTAAGCCTTATGTGAAAGAAGAAAAATTCAATCAATTCTATTAATTTTTTTTATTTTATATCTTTTCCGAAATGGTAACTCTTCTGAAATGAAGTTTAAGAAAATTGTTTTTTTTTTTTCGGGATATTCTAATGTTTATCAGTTTTGAGGGAAATAAAGATTAAAATATTTATTATTGATTGCAAAAACTTTAGTTTCTTCTTCCTGTTACAGAATTTTGGAATAGGTGGTGTTGCTTGCTAAATATATGTAGGAATATCTTATATAATACCATATACCATAAATTTCCAAACAGAGATATATTAATTCATTAATTCTTTAAATTCTTCTTAAGCTACCCTTTAAAAAGGGCATAATTTAAAAAAAAATTGTTTTCTAATGTAATGAAAGCATTGAAATGTTTCTAACATGAGTTTTTTTAAATCAGTTTTACACAACGATTAAATGCGATTCTATTATTATGGTTAAAACTTCTTACTTCATTATATAATCAAATATATAAAATGTTTAAACAGTTCAACTTGTTAAAATGTATTTTTCATAAACTTTAAATAATTTCATTCATTTTTTTCTTTCATTTCATTTGCTTTTAATCAAACTGTGTGTTGAATTATTCAGGTGATAAGAAAAACTCGTTGACTTTGATTTTAAACTTCGCCTCATTGTTGCCCATAAAAATAGAAAGAAGCAATATTCGATAAAATGCAAGCGAAATGAGAAATAATTCATGGCTCATACGTGAAACTTAAAAGTTGAAAGAAAATATTGAAGTATGCAAGAAGTCAAAAACTCTTTCATAAAATTTATGAGAAAATAAGATCTTTAGAACGATTATTTCCGTTTTTATCTTTATCCTATCTTTCGCTTTCGAACAGTAAATGCTGTTTTCAAAAACCTTCCCTTTATTGCTAAACTTCTGAATGGAATTATAGTTAATTATATTTGGGTGTTAACAAGGGATGATTGGTTTGGAGGCTCATAAAATAGCTTCCGTTAATTCTTCCTCATCACCATTTACTAGTAATGTTGCTCAAAGTATATAAAGTAAATAGTCGATTTCCCTCTGTTTATCGCGATCAAAAAATGTGGTGGCATATTAACAAAAAACAGTCAAAACATTTACCTTAATTTTTTTCTTTCAAGTAAATAGCAGTAGAGAACGTACTCTACTGTTATATAAATAATAATGATATGATATTGCAGACAAATTTCTTTCATTGTTTGTTGTTGTTTTTAATATTTTCTAAGAAATAGTTTGATTTTATTTTTTTGCTTAATTAAAAAAACTAAATCATTAAAATGTTATAAATTATTCATTGTGATCCGAGAATTTCTTAAATTAACTTGATTGAACTAAATGATTTATATGTGTATAGATAGAGAGATTTATATATAACCAAGAAATTTATATATATTAAGTCAATATAAGCAAAAATAATAAAAAATTAAAATTAAAATTAAAAAAGCCTTTGTTTGAATCCTTGCTAGAGAGTGACCCTTCATAAAGTCTTCAGGCCCGATTCATAATTTCTTTTTTTCATTTTTCCATCTTATTTTTTATATTATTTCTTGCTTATATTGACTTAATATTTTTCTCATTTCGTTAAGTTCATCTGTCTTTTAGTAGTAGTAGTAGCCTTAGAGCTCTCTAAATACAATTATATCTTTTTTAGTTCGATTCAGAAATAATTTTTAATTTTCATAATTTTTATATTCTTTATTTTTCGCATATTATTTTTCCGTATTTAAAAAAAAGTTTAATGCTATGCCCGGTTACTTTGAGTTTAAAAGTTATTTGAGTCAACGGTTTGATAAATTGCAAACAAACAGACTCAATATACCTACAAAATAGAAAATAATTCATAATTGTTAAATTGCGAATTATTAACTTTTATATCCCTTAGTTTTCAAAACAAGATTTCTGAATTGATAGCATAGGAGAACTATTTTTAAAAAATAAAGAGGAACAAGAAGAAAAGGGAATACTAAAATATAAAACAGACCTTAGGATATATTTGAAAGAATAATTTTAACAGGAGAAGAAAACGAAAGAAAGAAAACAAAAAGGAAAAAAGAGATAATGCGCTTACTGTTCGATCTTTATTCGTGAACAATGTTTTCATGTCGAAAGCTGTATTAAACACCAAAAATAAAATGTTTTCAAAATATCGTCCTCTTCTCCCTTATTTACAACTTCTCCCTGTAGGCATCCCATTCAATGAAAGGCTTCTGAGCTGATGATTGGTTCACCCTGGTGGGTATGGAAATTGTACGGTTAAGCTACCTCCTATCGATGACGAGACGTACTTCCCACGTGAAGAGTTGTACAGTGGCCGGTGATGGCTTTTAAGACACAACTTTATTTCACGCCAATTATTTCGTGACAGTTCGATAACTCATAATAAACCTGTACGCTTTAGAGGATAGTCGTTTTTTTTTAATCCAAAAAACAGGCCTGTGGTCAGCTTTTACATAATGATGCAGAAACGTTTAATTATTGTAAAGTCTAAACAGATAACTAATCACAGATATATTAGGTTTCTCAGCTTTCTTTAATTTAGTTGCGATTAAAACTAATACGGTTTGAATTAGGGCATAATGCTTCCCAAGTGATGTTTATATTTAATTTGTTTACGGCTACAATATTGTAATATTCATTACACTTTAGTCTAAGTTATGCACCACAGAGTTTTTATTAATGAAATTAATTCATATTATGTTATGAATAACATTAAACGTTAGAGTGATAAATTTTATCTAATAAGATTACGTGATAGATTTTGTATAATTTTTATTTTAAAAAAATTAACTAACTTTCGTAAATATTTATTTGACTACAATTTCTAGAAATAAGTGGGTCGAAAGTGTTTAAGATATTTAGAATCAGGTATAATAAAACAATGTAAATTATTTTATTTCCTAATATTTTTCACTCGCATTCTCGCATTTCTTCAATCACCGACATAGAATAAATTATATATATATATATAAGATTAAATAAATAACTCATTAGAAGAACCTTAAGTCTATCCAAGAATCACACAGGTCAGTGTCCCTCTCATTTGCATCAACAAGAAATCTATTCAATTTTTTTAACTATTCAACCATCACTTAAATTTTATTTAATAACTTTCCTTCCTATTTCCAATTTCTGCTCTGGAAACATAACCTGCCGAGAAAAGGAATTGGGTTTTGTAATTATGTATTTATAAATTAATCTTTAATCTTTAACTGTTAGAATTCTACAAAATATTTATCAAAATATGCACCTGTCCAGCTGAAGAGTTGTTATATTACAATTATACTGAAATGCCTAACAAAAAATAATAAGCTAAAATAAAAATTAATTAAAAAATGTAACAATGTTATAAAATCGCCATTCATTCACAACATTACTTAACTATAAATTCTAAAGAATGATAATTCCATTTTCTTGTAAAATTTTATTCATTTAATTTTCTTTTGAGTTTATAATTTTACAATATGTATTAAAATTAAAAAGTACGGAACTACACTGTAGGTGTATTTAATAACTTTTATACGACACTATGGTTATAAATAAAGAGTTGATTCAAAGTATACACCCTATGTCTGAGCACAACGATCCCATTAACGAGCAGAAGGATTCTCCACAGCGTCCCTGAGTTCAAACTCCGAGTTGAAGACTTTCCCTTTCAAATGCTTTTTCGGAACCATTAACTCCGATGTGTGACATTCCTTAAGACTACACAGGTCCATCAAGAATAAAAGACGTGAGCTACTCAAGAAGGGTGTGGTTCAACTCCTTGATAACGCGCGTCCACACGTCTAAAGTCACACACGCTGAACGGATCAAGTTCAAGTAAGAGTAGCTCGAACCCCCCCCCCCCTAATACACACAACCCGGACATGTCGCCCTGCTATTTTCATGTGTTTGGTCCCCTGGAAAAACATCTAAAAGGGAAGAGCTACTATTCGGACGGCGAACTCAAAGACGCTGTGAAGGTCTGGGTCTCATTACGGTCACAGAAATTTTGGAAGCAAGAAATCATTCGGATCGTTAATCAATGGGATAGTTTTTGCTTAGTCTTGTGGTATATACTTTGAATAAAATCTCTATTTATATCCACAAAGCCATTTCGTACCTTTTCATTTGAACATACCTTGTATGTATCTGTCATAGATAATATTATCAGTTTTATTCCATAAGTTATAAAAGACTGCAAATAATCTTTTAAATTTCTTATAAAAATAGTTTAAGTGAGTCATTATAGTATGTCTTGTTGTATGAAACCGTTATATTCATTAAAATGGCATCATTTAAAAATGCTAATTCTTGAAATTTCTCAATTCTGGAGAATGATCTGTTTCCTTCTTGGTTTTTATAATATAATAAGAACAAAGAGGCCAAAACTAAATCGTACTTAATGAAAAAATAGGCGATATTGTATTTCCTTATATTACAATTCCTAATATAATAAAGCGCTTAATTCAGACTATAATTAATATAATTTGTAATAACTAGTGATTTATTACAAGAAAATAATCATATAGTAATTTTCATTTCTATACAATAGAATCTTTCAAATTATGGGTTCGGTAGGGAAATATATAAAAAAGAAATATTAAGAAAAATAAATTCTTTTTTATATATCTATTTTCATATCTATTGCATAAATATTTTCTTTAAACTATTCTTTAAAAGCTAATACCAAGAATCAAAAGTTCATCATGTGGTTTTATTCCTTTATTACGAACCGAAATTCCTTGTAACTTATTTGTGAATAAACATCACTTAAACCCTTAATCCTCTCATTCTAATATGCTTATAAGATTGTCGAAAACGGATTAAAATCAATTACTGTTTGTTTTTTTTTGGAATTCAATGATCCCAAAAGCTGGCGTTTTGTGTTCCCCATTTCAGCTTTTTGTGCCTGAATTTCAATGATTTTTCAAATTATTCGTGATGATTGAATATTTTTTTTCTGTAAAATAAAGTAAAATTACATAAAAATGCTTCTGTAATTTCCGTCTACTCCAGAATATGCCATTACATTATCCGTCTAAATCTTTTTAATAAATGTATGGTATTTTATTTCTTTAGGAGCTGTTGAAGCTTTAGAAATTCTTATTTAAATTTAAATCCATGCAAATATGGTTATTGCTCATATTACCATTTTTTTCAGCCTTTTCCAAGGCAATTTCATTAATTTTCTTCCAAAGGGACTAATTTAATTTGTGTCTTTTCTGCTTTTTCCGTATCGTTGCCCGTTTTTGAGCCGTATGTGTGTAAAAAAAAGAAAAAGTCGATTCTGCCTTTTTTTAAGATAAAGGTAGAAATAGAAATCATATGATTAAATATTTTAATGAATAATTCAATACCGTTCATTAAAAAAAGACAATAATTTATATAAAACAATCAGCGGCTACACACATCACGTCTTTCATACCAGTAATAAAATTTAAATAAATTTTTAAAAATTCAACATGCAACTCAGCATTTGAAACGTTTACTATAAATAAACTGACAGAACGGCAAATATTCAAATTATAGTTTTCCATAACTATTATTTGCACATAGTAGTTTTTATATACTGCCGTATTATTTGTATATTATGGTAAGAAAAAGGAAAAACTATTCAAAATTCTTCACTATCACCGTTTGAAAAGTAGTTACTTCTCAGTTACAAAATGCTAACCAAAATAATTTTTGTTATTTTTTTCTTTAAATTTTTAATGAAAAATTTATCAAGCGGTTTCGTTTTTTCCTAACTATAGAGCACTTTATTTTCTAAAAACTATTTTTAAAGACATTAAACTTCAAATAAAGGAATAGAGCTTAGAATAATTTCAGTTTTATTTCGGTACAATTTTTATACTAATTTTAGTAATTAAAAAAATTATCTTACGAATTTCAGAATTAATTTTCTTTGCTTCATTTTCTGGATTCATACTCATTTTAAATCGAGATTTCATTGTTTTATTTTTGCTGAATTTTCATTGCTTTATTTTCTGCACTCATGTATTTCGAGACTTTTTGAATGTATATGTACAATTTTTAATATATTTTTATATTTTACAATGCATTTTCATGCATTTTTTGCGTGCAAGTTAGTATTGTTACAGTTTTAAAAAAATCCAAAAATAGTTTGTAGATATACGAGTTAATGTTAAAACATTATTTTAGTTTGAAATTTTGGACTAAAGGTTTAGAATCCCTTTTAATTTTTTTTTCTTTGATTATCATGCATATCCTATACAAAGCCTTTTTGTCAAGGACAAAATTTTTAATAAAATAAAAAGACAATTATGGCTTTTAACCAGTTTTTACTTTCTCACATTTTTACAAAAAGAAATTTTCAAATAAAAAAAATAATCCAGATTTGAGTTTACAATAATTTCCACTTTTCAAAACTGAAACCAAAAACACTTTTTTGGAGTTATATCTGTCTGTTTATGAATGTGATAACTTTAAAACGCTTTAAAATAAACAGATGAAATTTGTTGTATGAACTTTATACAAAAATCATCGATTTCTATCAAATATCGAACAGAAGAATGGTACACGATAATTAAAAAGCTCAAAAGGCAATTTAAATAAAATATAATTCGCATGTTTAATATGTAAAATATAGAACGAATCAAATTATGAAACAAATCAAACAAGGACTTTACTGTTTGCTGGCTTTTTGCTTCATGTGTTTATTAACGCAACAGTTAAAAGTTGCAATTACTTATATAAAGGGAATTTGTAAGTAATCTAATCACTATAATTGTCATGTGTTTTGTAAAATTTGAATTAAATGAATAGGCAGAAAGATCTGAAAACTACGAATTCGATTTCCTGGTACTTGAGTATCAGTCGTATGATAGCATTTTATCACCAAAGATCTAAAACTAGTTTCAGAAAAAACGCTGGATTCACGCCAAAGATCATTGCTGAGGATTTGTGGCATTTAAGGCATGGTCAATTTCTGGAACTTTATTTTCTGTTTTAGGAGGGGATAGCAATTTTATCAAAGAGTTTCGAGAAAGTTTCGGGCAGACAAACCCCACTGATTTAAATGCCTATTATTACCAACTATTCGAGGGAGAATCTTGTCTTTGATTTTTTTAGTATATTTCCACACAATTGTAAAGAATAAGTAAGGAAAGAATTAGATTACACATTTTGAACTGACGATATTCCGATTACCAAACGTATCCAGTATTTGATACAGATCTACAATTTTAATATCAAAACCACAAATAAAATTTCATTTTACATTTTTATAATATTATATTCCCAAGAAAGCATATTTTTAAAGCATTCTTTTCAGAAGTTATACTGAAATGAGATTTTTCGACGAAGGCAAAACTTTTTTTATATAAGAGAGAGTTAAAAAGAACTATCAAAGTTGATCATAAAAATACTTTGCTTAAAAAAATGTTTTTTTAGATGCTGTGGTAGCATTTAATTAATTTCTTGCTTCAGATAAAATTCTTTTAATCAACATGTATCTTGAAAGTTTAATAATTTATTTTGAAATTACTGAAAAATAAAATTAAAAGATTAAAAGGAGTAAAAATGGCATAATGACCTTACGCTTATGTATATATACTGTATATATATGAAAAACTTTATTTCATATAATGATATTTATTTCCTTCGCTATGTTTCGTATAGAATTCTATGCAGTTTTGTTCAATATATTCTGAGTTAATACCTCAATTTATTTCACTTTGCTTCCTTGTTTCGCAGATTGAATCTATCGCTGTTGGCGTTAATTTCCTTCTTCATTTGTATTCAAGTAGTTAATGGCGGGATTTTATCAGCTTCACTCACTATTTTATCTGTCTAAGTAAACGAGTAAATAAAATATCGTTTAGACATTTTTGTATAAGGAGTGTATTTCCGATATCCTAAAGTTAATGGCACTTAGGGGACAGATACTTTGAATTTTATGTTTTCATGAAATCGAAAAGTAAAGGTATTTGCTCTGTTAGGCAACTAAAGATTTATTTAAAGATATTTTTGTAAAGCCTTTATTATTATTTAGTGATGAAATGGATATATTTATTTTTACTAAAAATACTAAAATTTATGAAAATAGAAATGAAAGTTACTAGCTGATTTTTTTATCGGGAGAAAAAAATGTAAAAAATTAGAATCAATTTCCAAATAAATGCTGACAGGTCCAATAAATGTTGACGGGAGAAAAAAATGTAAAAAATTAGAATTAATTTCCAAATAAATGCTGTCAGGTATTTTTGTTAGGATTTAAGCCATTTTAGACATTCTTTAGGCTATCTTTTGTCAAATAAATATTTGTAAAAAGAGCCCAAGCCTGCTTCCATAGATAATCATTGGCCGTAATTTGAAATATCATTTTAAATGATAAAAGGAGAAAAAAATATTTTTTTGATGAAAAAATAAATATATTCCAATAAAATATTATTTATTTGTATTTAAACATTAACTATTCTTACCGAATGGCAAATAAAACTAATCGTAATAAGAACTCATAATTATGAGTACATTTTCCCCTTGAACTGATTTCATCTACGTATATTTCCCCTTCGGGAAAAAAAGTTATTGAATTGACTTGGAGTTCATCAATATTTTTTCTACTTATACTTGGTCTGTTATAAGATGACCAGTAAGAGCGAATACCCAGAAAAATATTAACATATGTCTGCTTCAATTTCATTACACAGATTCAGGTATTCCGCTCTTTTTCATAAATTGCCGTTTTGGAGTCCGTTGTGACTTTTTCTTTTTCAATGCGTACTGTATCAAAATGATGGACAGTTTAAACAGTTATTAATTTGGAAAATATCAAACATGCATATTAGACTTCAACAGAAAAAACTGCAAGACATCAAACAATCTTAGTCATTTTGTATGAAAAAGAGTTAATGCTAAATTGGAGATATTTTTATGAATTTTAAATAAGCATTCTCAGCGAGAATCTATTTCTTCTAAAGCACTCTTTAACGATGAAATTTCAAAATCCGAAAAGAAATGAGCAATTTCAAGATATATTATTGAGTTAATCTTAGTTGAAAAAACAAATAACTTTATGTAATGTCATGTGGATGGCTCTTAATGACCTCAGCTATTTTCGGAGAACAGAACTGTTTTAATTCTTCCATTCAGAACTGAAAAGAATTTTTAAAAAATAATGGTACTAGTCTATTATGTTAGAAAAACACATCAGATAAAAGAAAAGATAGAAATCACGTACTTAATCTGAAAACAGAGCAATCCAATTATGAGAAGCAACGAGAGGTAATTTTAAAAACAGCACTTAAGAAAAATTATCAGCCATCAGTTGAGACAAATCTAATCAGTTAATGCTGAAATGCGATTCAATGCAGTTGAAGAAAACTCTTGTTTAAGCGCTGTGTATTAAAATAGAGCAAAATTAAATTCATAATCTTTATAAATTCTTCTAGATAAAATAACAAACTATATTCCATTAATCAAATGTATTTTAAACTTCAATAAACTGATTACATTTTTTAACTAATTGCATTCCCGAAATTGTTAAAAATTTTGTTAAAACTTTCTTACAAATCCCTCTGAGGGACATCTAAAAAAAGATTATGAGAAGTTTCTGGTATGGTGGATTCTAATTATTCAAGAGGCTATAATAACGATGTGGGTCGAGTCACCTACTACCAATGAAAGGGCATTTCTCTTACGAGAGGGTTTATACCTTGAATGATGATAGAAATTAGAATAAACCATAATTTCCGCCTATTGCTGTTGTTCTAACTCTATCCTTTAATTTTGCAGTATACCTTAGTATTTTTCTATTCGATTATGCTTCTCAAAATAAAAATATTTCTTAAAAAAACAACCATTTATTCCAAAAAGAAGATGAAAAGAACATGTACCTAGATCGAATTTTAAAGGTGATGATTCTCTTTCTTTCCTTCTGATGGGGCAAAAAAATTATTTTGAAATGTTACAAATTAAAAAAATTTTTAATTAATTAAATATTTAACATTTTAAATTCGTTACGGTTATGTATTTCTTATCAATAATTAGAATAAAATTTTATCAGCATTTAGATTTTCATTTCATATGAAACTACCTTTTTTTTATTCCAAATTTTTTCCGATCAAAAAAACTTTAGAGTGCTCAAACTATAAAAGTTATTATCATTATTTTCTACAAAATTTAGATAAAAAAATATTTATACAGTTACAAATATTTATGATATTCA
The DNA here is from genome assembly GCA_026289955.1 of Argiope argentata. Taxonomy (NCBI): domain Eukaryota; kingdom Metazoa; phylum Arthropoda; class Arachnida; order Araneae; family Araneidae; genus Argiope; species Argiope argentata. The sequence continues at coordinate 6,584,602 of JAOUZG010026641.1, read as the reverse complement.
TAAGTTGACATTTTGTACTGTATTCGTATAATTCGCACAGTATGAAATAAATAATATATATATATATATATATATATATATATATATCCCATTATTCAAACATTTTTTTAAAAAATTACTATCTTGATTCTTAATAAAAATTTATTAAACCTGAGAAAACTTAGAAAGAAACAAAACATAAGAAATAATTGAAAAAAATATTGAATAATTAATAATTATAAATAAAATTTTGTAGATATGTTAAATTACATATTATATTAAAAATTTATAACAAAATTTCAAACACATCATAGCTTTTTATGCGTAAACGTTAGACTCTATTTCACATAATAAATATAGACCCAATTGATTTAAACTGTATTTAAACTTTGCTGCCATTACCCTCCAAAAATGATATGTGCTTTAAGATAACGATCAACTAACGAGACATTTTCGAATTTTAGAGCTCCAGTTAGGATTTCGACACTATTCATGTCCAGGAAATTGTTTCCAGATGGATGGACTCACGCTTCGGTTAATTTCTTTTAACAGAACTTTCTGACCGCCTTCCGCCCAATTTTCCTATGATTTTTTGTAAAAAAAAGTTCACCTAGAATTTTTGGGATTCCTTGAATATTCAGAGAGTGAAAAATTTCATAAAGGGAATTATTCAAATAAAATAAAATGCTAGATATAAAAAATACAGGCGTCCTAATTCCGGTTGTAGGTAGATTCATATAAATTATATATTTCTATGAAACTTGAATAATGGGTTCTTTATTACTTTCTCGTATAGGCAGTAAAGAGAAATTATAGAAATCGTTAAAAATTTCAAAATCGAAATTTTGAAAAAGCAAGATTTTAACCTGCCTGAATTCGAAAAATGAATTTTTGCAAAATATCTGTATTTTGCAAATATCTGCCGGTCTCTATTTTTCGCTACAGAGAAAATTTCTTCAAAAGTTAAGTCACAGATAGTACAGTGAAGAACAACCATGGCCAAACCGCGACTCCCAGAACAAGAGGAAGACGCGCTACCTCTATTCCAAAAAGCCGGCCAAAAATCTGTATATGTCATAATATAATGCAGCGAATATACATTTTCTTGGACTAAGTGAGGATTTTGATTTTCGATCACCAATTCCCTTTCAATGTTTAACCATCAGTAACTATGCTTTCAATAAATGTGTATATTATTCTTCATCGACACGATAGCAATGAATTAGAAATTTAATGATATAATTTAAATAAAAAGTAATTCATTCAACGTTACGTATTAATGCATTTATCAGAAAAAAATTGATTTAAAAAACTTAGAAATATTTAAAGGTTTACAATTAAAAATAAATTCCAATTCCATTAAAAAAGGTAAAACGCAGAATTTACACTAAAGTCTGAAGAAAAAATTATATCTAACAATTTTCAACTGTATATCCGCTATTACTATATCTTTTCTTATTTTCTCCCAAAAAGACGAAACGGTATTTTACTAACCTTGTGAAGTGATTGACCTTGTGACCTTGAGTAAGAAAAATCGTTATGGATTAAAAGTCTGCCTGGTTGACCAATTCAAATAATAATTCGCTTCTAAATAATTCCCATTCAGTTTGGATTAAATATCGCAGACTCTCATCAAAAAATTAATTATTTACCAATTCGTCAGAAAATGTTGATAGAAAATCAAAGTTCTGTGGTAAGATAAAATTGTGTTAATTATTTCTCAATTGAAAAAAATATTAAATAAAAATTCGAACCTTTAACCCTGTATATAAAAAAGTTTTATACATGATCCATCTCTCTGCATGTTATTATTGCAAATGTACTTTTAATTACAGCAACAGTAACTTGTAAGCAAAAAATTGTTTTCAATACCTTCGCACGACCTTATAAAACAGTTCAATTTCATTGAAAGACTTCGATTCCATAAACAAGAAGAATCTTTGTTGTGATAGTTTTGAAACCTTGTCATCTTTTAAAGAAAATGTGGCTTAGTGCCAAAGGATTTTTTGTATTCCTTTAAAGCGACTCAGGTGATGACAAAATAAAAATTCAAGACAAATGAGGAACTGAAAAAAGGACCTTAATGACTATCTCAAATCACAAGACGCAACGTTTTCCCAAGAGGGATTTGGAAGCCTAATTCACTGATAATGCAAATAATTGAGTCTTTACGGCAGTTATATGGAGAAGTAGTCAAGATTTCAAGCCACTTTTTGTAAGAAATTCATTTCCTCTCATGGATTTTCCTCTCAATTCATGTCTTGTTTTTGGTTCATCGAAGCTTTAAAAACACAATTCGTGTATAAAAATCATTGATTGAATCAATGTGAGTGTTATAGAAATGCAATAATTATAATAATAATAGATGGTAGAATCCTGATTATTGAAAAATGCTTGATTAGAAAAACAGTACCATTATTGATTTGTGACCTTTAAAAATAATTATTCATCAAAATACGATTTTTGTTTTATATCGAATTAACGCAAAAAAGTTGAAATAAGAAACAAAAAGGAAGAACTTGAAATCATCAAACTTTATTCGACATGATGGATGAAATATAATATTTTTTCTCACAACTTGCCACACTTTTAATTCACCGTACGCAAAAGACTATTTGATGATTAAATTTTAGCTCTAACATGATTAAATATTCTAAAAATTAGCTCTAAAAAATGACAATTACACACACACACACACACACACATATATATATATATATATATATATATATATATATATATATATATATACTGAAGTGACAAAAGTCATGGGATAGCAATATGCAAATATACAGATGGCAGTAGTATCGCAGCGAAAGAGTATAAATGCGCAGTTCGTTTTCCAGTATAAAAAGAGCTCCAGGTTCCCCGCCACTTCAGACGATCTTCGAAGAGGCAACGATGAATACAGACCGCCAAGCTGCTCCCACTACCATCATGACAGGGGATAAGCTCCTGACGGAGATAGGTTCCCCGGGAAACCCGTCATTACCAGAGCTTTCATTTGTGTTCAAGTTATTCCTGTGAATAGGTTTTTCGTGATTTATGGCGGCACGACGAGAATTAACTGACTTTGAACGTGGAATGTTAGTTGAAGCTAGACGCATAGGTCATTCCATTGCGGATATCGTTAGTGAATTCAACATTCCGAGATCCACAGTATCAAGAGTGTGCCGAGAGTATGAAATTTCAGGCATCACATCCCATCATGGACAGCGCAGTGGGCGACCACCTGCACTTAACGACCGAGACCGCCGACGTCTGTGTAGAATGGTCAATGTTAATAGACACGCAACACTTCGTCAAATAACTGCAGGAATCAATGTGGGACGTGCGAGGGACGTGTCCGATAGGACTGTGCGGCGAAATTTGTCTTCCTTGGGCTATGACAGCAGAAGACCGACTCGAGTGCCTTTACTGACAGCACGACATTCCCTGCAACGACTCTCCTGGGCTCGTGAGCATATCGACTGGTCCCTAGACCAGTGGAAAACCATGGCGTGGTCAGATGAGTCACGATTTCAGTTGTTAAGAGCGCATGGTAGAGTTCGAGTGTGGCGCAGACCCCACGAAGCCATTAAGCCAAACTGTCAGCAAGGCACTGTTCAAGCTGGTGGTGGCTGCATGATGGTGTGGGCTGTTTTTACATGGCATGGACTCGGTCCTCTGGTGCAACTGAACCGATCATTGACTGGAAATGGTTATGTTCAGCTGCTTGCAGATCACTTGCAGCCATTCATGGACTTCACGTACCCACACAACGATGGGATTTTTATGGATGACAATGCGCCATGTCAACGGACCAGAACTGTTCGCGATTGATTTGAAGAACATTCCGTACAATTCCAGCGCATGATCTGGCCACCTAGATCTTCCAATATGAATCCCATTGAGCATTTATGGGACATCATCGAAAGGTCTGTTCGTGCCCAAACTCCTGCACCATCCACACTTTCACAATTATGGACGTCTATACAGGCAGCATGGCTCAATATTCCTGCAGAGGACTTCCAACGACCTGTGGACTCCATGACAAGTCGAATTGTTGCACTTCGCCGGGCAAAAGGGGGACCGACACGATATTAACAGTCATCCCATGACTTTTGTCACTTCAGTGTATATATATATATATATAT
>JAOUZG010026641.1:6521957-6580387 GCA_026289955.1 Argiope argentata | reverse complement strand
GTGTGTATATATATATATATATATATATATATATATATATATATATATATATATAGCTAATGTTTCCTCAAAAAAAATTATTTTATTTTATTCTAATGGTAATAAAAACTATAGATACTCAAGTAGCTTGAGAACCTTATAATATTTGTATTACCTGCAATTTCGCATGCCTTCTCAAAAATATTCATGCTTCAAAAAGATCAAATTTTATGCATATTAATGACACATTTTGCGAAAGATTACGGAAAAAAATATCTCTACTTTTCATGAAATGGATTACTAACTTCTGTTTGACTAATTAATTCTTAAATTCAAAATCAAAATATAAATATCTTTGATTTCTAATTAGTTAGGAATCTACGCATTTTGTTATACTGCATTATTTATTGCCCTAAATTTAAAAAAAACAACTATTTGTTTTCCTGAAATATGCATATTTTACTAGCATCCAAATCAATTTAAGAACTAGAAAACATCAATATTCACGTGTAATTTTGAAAATATTTTTTTAATGGAAATCAACTACGTTATTCTCTTTTCAACTTTTGTTTGAGTCATTTTAGGTTCAACCTATAGTGAAGACACTCTATTTGACTTTTAATATGTGTCGCCAAAATTCATCAACTTTACCTTTTCCTAGTTAAATAACCGTCGTAACAAGCATGAGGATATGCAGAAATACAGATGTCTCTTTAAATGATTTTTTTCTTTCAAAAATTTGACTGCAATCTATAATACTGACTGAATTTAACTGCACTCTATAATGATAACTGAATTTAGCTGAATTTGACTGTAAGTGTAATCTATAATACTCACTTAATTTGATTAAAATTTGACTGAAATCTAAAGACCATATCATTAAAATCAATAATTTAATTCGTTGCTTTTGCAATTAATACTTTCACAGAAAGATATTTTTTGACGATTACTTTGCTTTCATTTTATTTCGTATACGAGAAAATAATTAATCTTTTTAAAATTATAGATGAAGAAGTTTGCTTTTTTTAACTCTCCGAGACAGAAATAACGAAAAAGAAAAAAAACAATGAATAGGAATTGAAAAGGGGAAAAAAACTAAATAATTTCTTGATTAAAATACATTATTGTTTAAAAATTCGTCTTAAGAGGTTAAATATGCAATCGAGAAATTTTCACACAGGCATCCTGATGAATTACTTCTTTCTATTCTAACAGTGTAGAGTGAAATTCAAATATTAGAGGCTTGAAACCCTCCTCCCTGTTTTCTGAAATAAATATACATCTCAAAATTGGATAAGTGATTCGATACATTTTACTTGTTCCTCTTTTCAAACAAAACATTTTCTAGGTTGACCATTTCGTCTTCGCTCGGACAAAATAAAAAGCTTTCTTCTTCTTTTTTCAAAACCAAATTGCGTTCTTTTCAGCAGCGGTAAGATCTCGTGACAGAAAATACTTTATCTTCCCTTATAGTATTAAAGATGGAGAAAATCCTCTTTATTTTCATCGAAGCTTCGATTTTTTTTCTCTCTTCTATTTTTTCGAATCGTTTTAGGAAGCGTAGGGTTCTGAATTCAAACTGGAAGCTTAAAGCGGTTCTGTGTAGAACAGGGTTCGGGGATGCATTTGCAGAAGCGTTTGCATTTGAGACCCTAAAAGCTTTATTCTATGTCCAGAGTGACCGAAAAGACTTTTGAAATCCAGAAGAAAATAAAATGCAATGTTTTTTTTACTGTTCGTTGTCTGATGTGATCAGTGTGATATAGAAAAACTCGAATTGACAAAGAAAAAGAAATTTAAACCTTTCCCATTGTTTTGGAATTCACTTATTTTAAGGTTTCATCAATTTTAAGATGTCTGAGAAATCCAGAATTTCGGATGTCTGGGGAAAATATCAAAATTGAATCTTTAATTTGGAACTTCTTAGAATAATAATGTTTTGAAATTGCGTTCATATTATTTTTAAAACTTTACTTTTAATTACGGCAACAAAACTTGTCACACAAAGAATGCATGTAATATCGTCAAAATCAAGTGGGTATTAACTCAGTAAAAATGCTTAATTTTTTATGATAAATTTAAAATTATTTTTTTAATTAAAAATAATGTGCGTAAATAATATAATTATTGCAAAAAACTAATTTATATTATAAAAATTATTGTAACAATATTTTTTGAGGAAAAACTTTAAATTTTTGATGTAATTCCTAACCATAAACGTAATTAAAGTATGGAAAATATTTCTTTGGTGAGTACATATTACTCAAAAATTAACTAGTTATCAAATTTTGCAGCTTTTAACTCTACAATATATAATGCAGAGCATTTTACAATTTAAATAATCGTATATCAAAAATAATGATGTACAATTACCATAAATACATATCACATTTTTCATGCCTGTTTTAAAAATTACGTTAAAATTTTTACATTATTATTCATGCCAAAAATTATCAGCATTTTTGAGATTTCGAATTTACACAATTATTTGATTTGAAAATAATTCGTTGCTTCATTGGGGCTATTGGTATATTATAATTGTTCTTTGACTATTATTTTATAAAAAACATTGCTTTATTTTGTGAAATTAATTATCTCTTCAGAATTTTTAGAATGATTTAATATATGTCAGAGTTTTATAAATTTCTATTCAAATTTATAATAGTTTTTAAATTAAATGTAGTCATTAGATTTATAATTGTTAATAGTCTTAAATGAAAAGTTTACAAAATTATATAATGAAAAAAAAACCATAAGCGCAATTTTTTTAACATCACAACGCTGATTTTACAAATAATATTTTGAACATTATACTTATCCAAAGAACTACAGAGATTTGGGTATTGCAATGCTAATTAGTGAATGATATATGGATGTTAAATGTATACAAAATTTTAACTCATCTGGCTTTAAATTTGTTCCTACTTTCGATTATTACTAGAAATTAAATACTTATAGTCTTTTATCCATGGATATATCTGATATGGAAATTAATTTTGAAGGTTTTATTAGAAAAATATTTTTAAATTTCAAAATTTAATGTTGATGTAAATCCTATTATTTTAGAAGACCCATGAATATGTGGTCATTGGCTATACACTTCTTTAATGGTATTTTTTTCTATTTCGAAGGAAAAGTTATTGAACTTCATCTAATTTAAAAAATACTTACTAAATGATTCCTTTTCTTAAAAGATAAATAAATAAATTATTCAAATTTAAAGCCTTAGGTATATTACAGAATGTATACCATGATTTACATAATATATCAGTCGGCTTTCTGGCACAGAGGTAGCGCGTCTTCCTCTAGTTCTGGGAGTTTCCCTATGTTCGAGTCCCGATTTGGGCATGGTTGTTCTTCTGTGTGCTATCTGTGAGATGTGTGACTGCGCCCCCCCCCCTGTAAAAAGGGGCCGTGCAAGCAAATGTGGTCAGTGAGTAGCAAATCGTACTTTTGACCCTTGTTGGCGCTACTTCAAAAATGAGAGACACTCCTTTCGGCTTAAATCTGCTGTTGTATCAGCAGGAGGCTTGTCCATAGGCAAGAGCCATAAGTAACCAAGTGACAACGTAATATATCAAAAGATGATTCATTTAAGATTAATCCGACATAATAGAAAAAGAGTATTAAGGAATTTAGTTTAGTTATTCTAACTTCCCGTTGTAAAGCAACACTAGGGTTATTTCGGAATGGACCTCGTAATTTTGAACCCCGGACAGATGATGAGGACGACACCTGAGTAGGCGCCCTCACTCCTTACCGCATCATACCAGCGGGAGGACGAATTTAACTTACGACAGATTCCCTTACATGATAGTTCTTCAGCCACCGGGCCATCACGTCCTAATTTTAATAAGAAAGCAAAACGTAAATTAAAAAAAAGTGCCAATGTAAAAAAAATTTGAAAATGAGTGTATTTTGGAAAAAAAGATCAATGTATAGTTTTAAGTTTAAAATTTTGCGATAATTGCATTAGGATTTAAAAATTTTATTGAAAGTGTATTTTGAAGAAAAAAAAATTCTAGAAAAATAAATAAGCCGATATTTTATAACTTGATAGTATAGCAGTAAAAGAAAACAGTTGGATCGAAATATTACAGCAACAATGATGACGATTTGGAATTGCTGATGTCGCGTCCGTGTTAAGACCACTGAGCAACCGAGGGCAGAAATTTGACTTCTAGCTCATATGAGGATGACACACACACTCATTCGATTGCACAGCCCTTTTTACCGGTAAGCTCTTTCACACGCCTCGCAGATTGAAAATAAGGTAAAGAAGAACCATTTTCGAACCAGGACTCGAGCTCTCGAAGCTGAGATCAAGGGGTACTCGCTAACCCCTTGGCCAGAACGCCGGCTTACTATGGGATTCATTCACAATAATAAAAATATTGCTGTAAAATATACTTAAAAATATATTTAATCATTAATTAAATCTAGAAGTAAAGAATTTTTCAGTGATTAAAACGATATAATTGAAGGGTTAATTTTCTAAACTTTGAGACTGGATCATGAAGAAATACCCAAATTTCCATTAATGTTTTATTATTTAAAATTTAAAGAACCGTTACCGATATTTTCATTCCTAATTCCCTAGTGTGTATTGTCGAATTTGATAATTCCAGAACAAATGATTCAGCTTTCAGATTGTCAACGTACAGAATATACATTGGCCTTTAATAATAATAAATATAGCGATTCGCTGCAATAGCTCTGTTTGTTTGTTTTTCTTCTTTGTCATGTAAAATGTAGAAAAAAGAGATAGACAGTGTTGTTTGTTAAGAGGTAGTAATGTAAACTATTTTTAAAAAAAAGCTATTCTTGAGGTATCGGATACATGGAAAAAGGTCAGTAAGAAATATTATTTATTTCACTTTTTGTGCCCATTCTTTATCTAATGATAAATTCCTGTAAGCAAAGAACAGGAATTTATCATTAGATAAAGATTAGAATTCAATCATTTTTGTTTAAATATTACTTTAAAAGATCAATCTTTAAGATCAATGCAGTCTTTTTCAAAATAATTTTTCAAATCAAAAACCATTGCCCTAATTAAAAAATAGAATTGCATTTAAAAAAGGAATGCATTTCAATCATCCAAAAAAAACGCTTTTCTGACGCCAACATAACGCAACGCTTACACTTTCTAACCCCATCCAGTGAACTGTTTGTTTATTTCTGACTCACTACCAACTAACCGCCAAGAGACAGATCTCAACGGCGTGCCTCATTAACACCGAAGGCACGCTTGCTTTCTCATCAGGCGTCACACGACCCGATAATATCAGATCGAAGAAAAACGATCGCAACTTCCGGTGGCAGAGGAACTCCTCAACCCGATAAGTTAGTTTCTTGGCAAGAGCAACAACTGTCGTTTTCGAAGCCAAGCAGCCGGAACGAGAAACTCACTTCACTTCTTTTTCACCTCCTTCCCCTGGATGACAGATCAGTTATGCTCCAAAAAATCAGTAGGTGATTACCTGCTGGCTTAAGAGTTAATGATGAACGGTAATCACTTCCTAAGAGATGATCTGTCGAGGTGTTTTGTGTTGGTCGAATCGTCAGCGGAACTTTTCAAAGGCAGAAAAAAAAAAGAAATCTTTCGACATAAATCGAAAAGCATAAACATTGTGATTCTTGAGAGTGTCGATTAACATCAGATTGATCGATGCAAATGTTTCGAAATTATTTTTCATTACAGAATTATTAAGTGTAAAAAAACGAGGGCAAATAGTTTTGTCTCAAATCCAGGAAGTGATTAACTGAATCATTGTTGATGATTTTTATAAGCGTGAATAGAATGCGTATTTATAGATATTATACTTTTTACAACCAGATTGTTTTGGATTAATTAATGTTTTTTGTGAGTCATTTTTTTAAAAAGTTTTAACGCAACTGATTGAAAAGTTTCTTTTTTCTTTCACTTAAATAACACCACTGCCTAAGATTTGAAAGTGAAAGGCATGATTTCTTTTACGCCTGAAAACACTAAAAAATATATAAAAACTGAAAGCACTGTTATCGAAGATAACAGAGGTAAAAATTTTCTGGCATACTTTCTAGTAAACCTGCCATGCCACTTTACATAACATTGGCGTACAATAGTTACAAAATAATAACTTCTGTCAGGAATAGACATTTATACTGAATCTATCACGTCCTCCTTGGCGGCTTATTTGGAAATTAATCCCTAACATAACTAACATAATTTATTTATAATTTATAATTAATTTTTTTATAATTTATTCCTAAAATTATTTATGTTTTGGACAAATTTTTGTCAAACTATTGAAACAAAAATTTGACACAGAACTGCACTTGCTGTCATAAAATCACACACTAAATTTGATACATTTAGGGCCATTATGTTTTTGAATTATTTTGTTTACATGCTTCTGTTGTTGTTGTTGTTACTTATGGCACTTGCCTATGGACAAGCCCCCTGTTGATACAGCAGCAGATTTAAGCCGAAAAGGAGCGTCTCTTGTTTTTGAAGCAGCGCCAACAAGGGCCATGAGTACGATTTAGCTACAAACTCTCCATAATTGCTTGCACAGCGCCTTTTTACAGGGAGGCACAATCACACATCCCACAGATAGTCCACAGACGAACAACCATGCTCTAACCGGGATTCGAACCCAAAACTCCCAGAAAACAAGGAAGACGCGTTACCTCTGTACCAGAAAGCCGGCTTACATTTTTCTAAAAATATAAATTGCCAAACAAACAACTCGTTGGGGAATTTTGTCCAAAATTTGACAGATGTCTACACTATAGATATTAAATATGTGTACAGAATTATATATATATATATATATATATATATAACTATTACATTTTGTAATTGTCGTGTCAATTTATAATTTATATTCAAACAGCCAGACAGACGACTTCCTCTGTTCGAATTTTGCTAAATTTGGAATAAATACTGAATTTCCCCCGGTAGGCCAAAGCGTTTTCGAGTTTTCTTTGTCGCAGACAGATGGATAGACATTTTTCAGAAACGTGTTTTCCAAATTCATAGAAGTCTAAAACATAGATATTCGAAAAAATTTCAGAATTGAATTTTTTTAGTGATTATTATACTTTCACTACACTGCGTATACAAGAAATAGCAATTATTACTCTAAATATTAATAATAACAAAACATTCAGTGAAACAATGTGAACTAAATAATATCATAAATTTGTTAGATAATTTCTGCGAAAGATAACGATAAGAGTAATCATATTATCAGAGTAAGAATTAGCTTCATGCGACATAAGAAGAATAAGAATTATATATACAACACTATTATTATCCTCTATCTCTAAATTACTGCATAAATAATAACTAAATTTAGTAGAAAAATGTTTTAGGCTTAAAAAAATTTCTTCTTTTCTTTTCTCTTCTCTTTTTTAAACCCATTGGGAATTGTGAATCCATGAGAACTGAGTGAACTTTTATTCTCTTACCAAGAAACCTCTACCGTATGCTGATTCACAGCAAGCGATCCAGTTTCTCTCGTAAATAATCTTTCCCTTCTAAATTACTTCACCCTTCGCAACGCCTTTCTCGTGTCCCGTTCCTTATTCCGATATGTAAAATTTGTAAATCCTCCCTGAGAAACGAAATAAACCTTCTTCTGCAGAATTTTTATCGTTCGAACCTTCCCCTTAAAGACTGCTAAAACCTTCCTTTTTCTATCCACCCATTCATTCATTTCTTCCTAAAGGTTCGCTTTATGTAATTAGAGTTTTATGCAGAGTTTCTTCTCGAAATTTCAATTATCTTGGGCTTGAAAAGGATTTTGAATACGTCTGAGTAAGCATAGAACCGATGATTACGCTTTGCAGCAAAATTAAACTTGGTGTTTCTGTTGAGTGTTTTCTCTTTCCACTTGTTGATTTTTTAACAAAGGATGGGGTGCTGCAGTTTGATTGAAAAGAAAACTTATTATTGGATCGAAGCACTCTAAGTAGTCTCGAGACAGGATTTTTCACATTTAATGTTACGGAGATATCTTTTGATGAGTGCAGATATGAACAATAATTTTTTTAATTATGTATCTAGGCGATATTCAACTTTGAGATTTCGCTTATTAATCTTAAAGTAACAGTTCAAAGAAAGAGCTAATATAAAAGTTATGAACTTACACGCATGACCTGAGGATTAGCTGCGCTTAGGAAATAAAAACAGGATACGATATTAAATTATTGGAATTATTATTTTTAAACACAGTTATTTAAAAAAAACATTCATTTTTGAAAATAAAAGAATAGCGATGCATTTCTGAAAAGAGTATCGGATTTATTATTGATTGTTATTTAAATTAAAATAATATTTGCCGTTTTAAATTAAAATGATTTGACTATTAAACGATTTATGAATGCCTCTAGTCTTAAAAATAGAATTTTTTTTATTATGAATACATTATGCCAAACTATAATGACAATAATTTAAAATAACTTCATGGCTGAATGATTATTTTCCATTCATATTGATAGAAAAATCTTAAATTAATGGAAGTAATATTGGAGAATTTATTCGATTTAAATTGATTTTTAATTTTGAAAGCAAACATTTATATAGTACTTCAAATAGGTTTATTTGGATGTATAAGCTAATAAGTTCCTTTATTAAAAGAGTTTCATTAACGTACTTTTTTGTCTGTCTGTCTGTTTAATACACATTTTAAAATTGATATTTCAAACTTACTTCCTGAAAAATAGTTAATTTGAAACTTTAAACATAATGGAATGGCAATAAAAAATTAACTCAATTTCTTATATTTTCGACATAAACTTTAACATTGTGTGCAGGTCATCGGGTAGTATTTAAATGTTTGCCTGACATCAGGACATGTTCTCAATTAATAATTTAATATTTTAGAATTTTTTTTCCATCCTGCACTATGCGGAAATAATAAAATAAAATTCATTTAGAATTTGAAATTATAATTATAAATCAATATTATAGTTTACTACATTAAATTATTAAATTTTCAATAAACACATTTTTACCTGACATTAAGGTGTATTCTCTTCTAATAATTTAGTATTTCAGAAATTTCTTCCCATATTGTATTATGAGGAAATAATAAAATTCTTTCATTTAGGATTTTAAAATTATAATTATAAATCACTATTAGAGTTAAATACATTAACCCTTTAACGGGAACAAGCTGTTTTCTTTCAAAATTTTCATTTGACGTTATATTTGGGAAAAAGAAGCTCATTTATGACCAAAAAAAATATTTTTGTTAAAATTTTGTTGTGTTTGTAGTTTATTACAGGGGTGGAAACTACATATTTTCCCCCGTCCCAAACTAGCAATGACATTTTACTAAGTTATTCAATAGAAAATATGAAATATAAATAATTTCACAAGTAAATATGATTTTTGTAAAACTATTTATTATTAGTTATTTCACAATTTAAAATTTATTAATTACACATGAAATAAGTGGTAGAAAAACCAGATACAATGTAAATTACCAAATGCGTCATTTCAAATTATTCTGGTGAAACAACATAACCAGGAACTGAGCACAAAGTAACATTGATGTAGAACATGACACTTTTGTCCGTTTCTAGTTAGTTTTGGAGCTACAATATTTTCAAAATATTTTAATGTGGTGGTAAGATAATTACCACAGCCTTAAAAAGGGTTAATAATAGTTATATCATAATTCACATTTGCTCCTACCCAGATTATATTTCTGTACTTTATCCTAGCTAAATAGTTTCCTGTGACGTAATTTTTCATTTTTCTTACCATTTACCTATAGTCATTATAATAATTTTAATTTAAGTATTTGTTTTTTATTGATTTCTTCACACCATTTTACAAGTTAGTGATTCAATTGATTCATTGAGTTTCCTCCTGGTCTAATTTCTCCTGTTTTCCAAATTTTAATAATAATTTTGGTTGCATCAAGTTAATTAATACTTTCTAGTTCAATTTGGTTTCATATAATAATGAGTTATTTACTATTGCATCCACCATATACTTGCTTTTATAACTTTCTTTCTTTCTACGTAGCGCGAACTGACTTCCTTTCTAATTACTTAACATTCTGACAATAAGAATACGGAACTTCTTTGTCCCGCCTGAAGCCATATCAATTTATTGTAAAATTTCAATTCTGTTTGACACCATTATATGGAGAGTATTTCAGGAAATGATCATCTGTCTTGCTGTGTTGGTCTACTTTGTTGTCAAGAGTTCAGTAATTTAATATCAAAAGCATGAAGTTTATTTGAAAATTATTTTTGAATCAAAATAATAATTTGTATGTTTGCTGCTTTATTCTTAATTGATATGATTTATTCATTTTGGTATAAAAATAAAAAATTCTCTACAAAAATAAATTTTCATCAATGGAACATTCAGGAAACAATCATCGTTTTTATACATTTTGATGATCTTATTTATAATGTATATTTATTTTTCCTTTTTGTTTTGCTGACAAATGAAACAAAGCGTTTTTATTTACTCGAAATAACACTCCTGAATTTTTGCGTTTATATCATCTTTGGAGGAAAGCAAGTACTACATCCTCCACTGTCAAGACAGCTTGAAAAATGTTAAAGAAAATCGACGGGAATAAAAATACTCGTTTATAATATGTAGAAAACTCTTATATCAAATGTAATATATATATTAAATTTCAATATAGAGAAAATTATTTAAGATAATTAAAAAAACGTATAATTGTTAATAATATGAAGCATAACTGTGGAGGTTTCGGTAAATTAGACAACTAACTAACTAACTGCAACGTATGCTCCCCTGTCCCAATTTTATGATTTATTTCCACATAAAAAAAATGACCAATAACTTAATCAAAAAATTCTACTCATCATAATTTATTATTCTTATCAAAAAATTCTACTCATAAAAATTTATTATTCTTAATCAAAAATGTTTACATAATCAAAATTTATTATTCTTAATCAAAAATGTTTACATCATCAAAATTTATTATTTTTTATCAAAAACTTCTATTAATCAAAATGTATCTTTCTTTATCAAAAAATTCTACTCATCAAACTTTATTATTCTTTATAAAAAATTAATTTTTTTTATCAATAAGTTATTATTCTTTATCAAAAATTTATTATTCTTCATCAAAAATTTTATTCATAGGTTATGGGCAATTCCTTTACAAAACGTTTATGAAAACAGACGTTTTTACCTGCCATTAATAAGGAATACCAATAATATTCAAAAAGTATCAAAAATAATATTTTAAAAATAAATTTCATCATATTTATTTATAATGTTAACATTTAATTCAAATATTTTCGATATATGGGATATATAATTTACTCTAACGTTATCATCAAATTCAAAGTATAATATTTCCAGTAATATCAATTGGTTTATTGGTTTATTTTTAACCAACGGTTTTTAAATTAGAGTCGTGATAACAAACATAGTTATAAATGTATTTAACATTTTTTTCCACAACATGGAATTTCAATAAATAAATTTGATAAACGTGGATAAAATATCGTAGTGAAAGGAAGGTAAAAAATTGCAAGCGAATAAATATCCAAATGAAAATTTCTATATAATGTTAAGAGTGAATGATTTCACATGCCGTGCTCATACAATCTTCGTCAATAATATTATGTATTGTGTATAGTTTCATTTTACTTTCATATTGTGTGTGTTTTTAAAAGAGTTCGATTTAATATATTTAAAAGATTGCTCCATTTTTCTGACTTTTAATTTATTTTATTTAAACAATCTGGATAAAAAAACTATTTTCTGGATTTCATGCATGCAGTTTTTACTGTTTGTTCAGATCATTTCGAAAGTATAACGCATAATTTCTATACAATAGAGAAATCAATAATATTTTTTCACGTTGTCATATCTATTCATTAAGCAAAATAAAGATTCCACAAAAGTTATTTATTTTTTATGATATTAAGTTATTTATTTCTTACTGATATCAAGAATTTTTTTTCTTAGTTTATTTGATAAAAACGGTAAATAAACTTATGTCTGATTAGTTGAAAATTCTTGTGTATAAAATAATTTTATAATAGTTAAATGTTTTTTTATTATTAGTATCACGTTATTTCTTACCTTCGCTTGTCTATTTTTTTGAAGAAATGAACTGCCTAGAAATTTATTTTATTCATATCAAGTATTTTCTAGAACTATTTCTGTTTCTATAATTTAAAAGCATTTATATTATTATTTCTTTTACTGTTCGAATATAAATCCTAAAAAAAATACACAATTACTGCAAAAATGAGTAAAATTTAATAAATTTTAATTTAAAATATCCCAAATTAGTTATTCAAAATGAAAACTAGCACTTATAAAATAAAATTTCTTTTAAATGAACTTACATTTTTTCTTTAACAATATTTAATTTGGTATCACTTTTTTAAAAAATTATGTTGAAGAAAAATGTCATCTTAATTTTTTTTTCTTTAAGCGTTTAACTAAATTAAAAGTGAATAATTCTTAAGAAACTAGGGAGTTTCTTTTGAAACGGTAATAGTTGGTTTACATGGTTATCGATCTTCAAAATAGTTTTAAAAAAATACTTCACGATAATGTAACGAACTTTATGATAATAAAAAGGTGATTATTTGCAGATGTATTTCATAAAAAAAGTTTCAAAACATTTAAACTGAGTCTATCTCTTTTCTTGTATAAATATTATTTCGGGTCCTGAGATGAAAAATATTTTTCCCCTTTCCATGATGTGTAAAAGTTGACTGCGGTTTGATTGATTTAGATATTTTTAGACGTGATACGGACTTAAGCTAACATCCTAAAATAAGAAAGTTTATAAATTTTTCAAAGAAAATATTTTTTCTTGTGAAAATAATATATCAAGCATTTTTATTTATTTTTACTTTATAAGCATACACGAATATAAATATTATTAAATAAGCATTAGACGTTGAAAACACATTTCAAAATATGATTTTAACAACCAATACTAAATTTGAAAGTCACAATTCCTTCATTACCTTATTACTTCTAAATTAACCAAAAATAAGCAAATTAATGAATTAATATTTGAAAAACTGTATTAATATCAAGTGTCTTGCAATAAAAATTTAAAAAATTGTATTTGAACTTGAGTGGAGGATTAAAAAGTATTTGAATAGCAATTGAATATATATATATATATATATATATATATATATAATATTTCTTAAACAGGTTCTTTTTATCATACACACGACCTTTTATTTCCCTTTCTTTGCACAGTTCTTTAAGCCCAGAAAAAGCATCTGATCCCCCCCTTGTAAAATCTAAGATGAAGTTTAAGATTCCGCACGGCTATCCTATTTATACTAGACTTTAAGATGTCGCGCTTTCTAAGTCTGCGTGGATTTCGCATTGTTTACGTTTTGTGTGCTCATGATTTCGTAAACCCTTAAAGATTTGCCTGCATTATTGTTGATACCAGAAGATAAAAAAAAGTCAGAAAGGGTCAATCTTATGGCAATAGATGTTACAATAAAAATCTTATATATCAGTTTTAGAAACGGTAATCGTTTACTAAATCAAGAATTTACTAACTAAAACCGGGGAAAAAATTAAAAACTATATTATTTGTATTAGTATCCAATTATATGGCAGCTTTTTCTAAACAATGTAAAAATTTTAAAAAACTTCTTGAGCTGAAAGAGCATATTCAGGCATCTAAAATTGATTCAGTATCTATTGATTTGGATTCATTTATTATCCTGTCTGAAAATGATATTGTTTTGGGAATAAGGTTTTCTGACTTCTACAAAAATCCGTAGGTGGAAAATAAACATTTTAATCCGAAGGCGGAAAATAAAATTTTTATTATCTGCACGAATATCTCAAAAATTCAGCCTTTAATAACGCGGTGCCATTGCGTTTACAAAAGCTCTGATTTAAAAAAATTAAGTTAATGACTACGGCAAATAAAACATCGAAAAATGCCCTTTTGAGCACGCGATTTTATGATATGAAATAAATATGAAACGGGATATATTTTTTAAACAATGAATACGGGACAAAGTTTTTTTGGATCGTTTGCAATGCTTAAATGACTCCATAAATGAAACAATTAAAATGAATGAAAAACATAATTTAACTTGCGCGAGCACTTGGTGCTTGGCCGTTCAAAAACTCATGTTCTGACATGATACATTGAAATATGTAAAGCACATTTCATTTAAATCTTTCTTTTTTTTTTCATATTTTATGGCTTCTTTTGTTTTGATCTGGTTTATTTATCAGAAAAATATACAACTTTGGAACTGAAATATCATTCTGCCTAAACAGCAACAGATTTCAAAAACAAGGTTTGATACAACATTTTCTGAAACATTCATTCCTGAAAATGTTTACAGCCAGTCTTCCATTACGATCATGAGCACATTTAATGAGAACTGCTTCAACAATCGCAACAAATATTCGTTTAAATTGGGATTTGAAATTGAAAAATCAGGATTTCTACTAACACTTTTTCAACAATGAAACTGAGGTTTTGCTATGTCCTCCCATTTTTCCGGCATTTATATAGAAAATAATCGGTATTTTTATAGGTTGAAGGAATGTCCTATAAAAATGCTCCAATCTATAGACTTTAATTCATAATTTTGAATTTCTGATACAATTAAACTCTGTTGATACAGTCCTAAAAAAACTTTCTGTTTTATCTCCATGTATATTTCAATGCAGTTGTGACCGTATTTCGGATATTTATTTTTCGAAGTCCTGTATTTCTGGATTTCCTTAACGAGTGCTTCTAACTCCCACAGATTTCAATTAATAAGACTGAAGACTTCGTTCGATAAATCAGGATTTGTTTCTGATTATTCAAAAAACTAAGATTGCAGTCCTAAGAAACTAAAATTAAATCTTTTTTCAGCGGATCTTTGTACTTTTTTCACTATCCAAAATAAACCTGATTAGCAAACGTTTCGCCAACTTGACGATAGTCTTTCAATAATATTTAGTCTTTCTGGAACATACATAACATTGTAATAGTAACGAGATCTGCTTTAAATGAACTGATTGCCTTTTGAATTGAACTTCCATTTGAAGATTTACATAGCAACTTTCTAGATAATATTTCTCGTAATTCAATTTTTATGAAATGTATTAGAACAAATCTTTTTCTGGTGAATATATTTATTGACATGAATACGAAATTTGGTGAGATCATTTTAAAAGGAAAGGAAATTTATTCAAACAAACTTGTGTTAAATTTGAACTGATATAATGATGGAGAATGCTTACCCTTAAAGAAATATCTTCATCAAGTTCCATAATGTTAATCCTTCTCTACGTAGTTAAGCAATGACTTTTATTGTTTGGTTAAAATTGATGGCTCATTATAATTTCAGTTTGTGAAACGTTGCTAGACTAAAAAATTAAAAATTATCAAATTGTTATTCATCTATCCGAAAGAATCTGAAAATATTAATTCTAACTGTTGGATTCAAGTATTCAAACTAAAAGAAGGTGCGAAAGTGAATTATTTGACATTTGTAACAAGATGTGAAGTTTTTGGTTTGGATTTTTTTTTCTTGAATTCTCAAAATGCGTGAGGGAAAAAGTGGCAATTTATCGCTTTTGAGGCATTAATTTTTCATTTATAGAGTTAATAGAAAATAATAAAGAATATTTTCAATTTTGTCAATTTATTGCCAATAAAGAGTTGCAATTTGGCGCGAATGTCTGCCATGCACTCGATGTTTCTGCCCGAACAGTAAAGGTCAGGACTGTAAGAATTTATCACCCAAAGAAGGACAGAGAAGAAAATGGGAATAAATGCGAAACAGCATAGTAAGATATCAAAAGTTATATATGTGTATGTGGTTTACAATTTCCAAACTGGCGAAAAAAAATTTGTAGTTCGATTGATGGGGAAAAACATCGTTTCTAAATATCGATGCTGACGTATACATGATTTATTTAAGCAGTTTAAAACGGTTTTTTATGAAAACAAATTCTAGCCTCTAGAAAAAAATCTGAGAATTCGATTGATTTTGAGATACTAAAAAGACATCGTGTTCTAAATATTTGCTATTGTAGATTTATCGATCTATTTATTTTTGAAATTAAAGAGAAATTCACAAGTCATAGAAAATTTCTCTTTCAAAGCTTTTGATTACAAAAAAAATGAAAGAATTACTTTATTAATATACAATTTAGATTATTCAATATTTTTTTTATAAAAATGTAATTTTTACTCTGAATTTTGATATTTTAGCCCTCACCCACTTCCCTTTTTAAGATGCAAACAGAACCATATATTTCCTGAAAGCAATATATATTTCCCGAATTTATTTTATCCGAATAAAAGATAAAGAAAACGGAAGCAAAATTTTTTTTGTGTTAAAATACCATTTTGAACTATTTTACAAAATAAATAGTGAAAAAAGATCAGGTAAAATATTTGTTTGATGCTTTTTTTTTGGAAAATATTTTGGAAGCAAAACGCTCTAGTGCGGGTATAAAGAAGCAAAATTTCTCTAGCAGAATCTCGTAAAGTAACCCTTGCTGTCGTGTTGGAAAAGCCATTTCGCTTTTCCAACACGTTGAAATGATTTGTCGCAAACGCCTTTAAAGTCGGTGGCGGAGAAATAACAGCTGTTGTTCTGTGTGGAAGAGACACGCCTTAAAAGAATACAGACACATCATGAAATATATGTATTTTACTTCTAATATATCTCGTGAAACTCTGTAGTCTTGAAGAGTGTCTATAGATTTCAACTCTTAATATCATTTTTTAACATTTTTCCCAAAGACACAACTTTGATACTGAACAGTGATAGTTTAGTCCAATTTCATAAAAATTTCATTCTTTATCAGCAGGTAGTAACATCCTGTGATAGTTATAATTATTCTGAATCCAATTTTGGTTGTAGTCAGTTGGAAAGAAGCACTCATGAGACTCAGGATTTTTAGTACTAGTATATAAAGCCTCTGCCAGCGACTGCTCGTCATTTGTTCAGTTTATTTACAATAACGTCGCGTTTTAAAGAAACAGTCAATCTCTGAATTTTGAACCTTTTCCAGATGATGAGGACAACACCTGAGCCGCTAAACGTTCTCTTCAAATTTCCACACTAGCGGCTGGACATTTGGCCACAACGGAATGAGCGCGAACCAGACCCATTGAAACGTCGGTTCTTCGGTGGAATCGCGTCTCGTGTCCGAAACCTTCATGTTTCAATTACCCCCAGATCACATCGAAATCATTGAAATATGATATACTTATTCGAAGAGCATCCCGGAATTTAGTTTGATTTCTGTGTGAACGAATCATTTTTATTCTTCGATTATACTGCATATATTATTCTGTATATATGTTATACTCATTTACTTTGACAATCAATTGGTTAGCTGAATTTTTACTGAAATACTAATTATGTTTGTTTTATATTCAGTCTCTTAAGTCTTGATTTCATGATTACTTTAAATAAGTATATTTAAACATCATATTATATTGAATCTTTAAGCAATTTTATCTTAAGAGTCTTATAGCTGCTCTGTTCATCGTGTATATGCACCACCCAAATGGAGTAAAAATTATGACACCCTATTGCTTTTAAATCTTGTCGTTTTTAGAATGATCTAATTGCACGCTGTCTTTTGCAGTACTATAATTTCACTTTCTAATTCTAGTCCTAATTCCTTTAAGTAATAAAAGGAATCTTGTTTTTCATAACATCAAGATTAGAAGAAAACCTTGAGATAAAGATTTGATCAAACAATGCAGATCTTTTGAATACATACAATCGACAAATACATACAATAGATATTGAAATAGTATATACTGTATGATATGGGAAACAGTAAATTAAAACAAATTGATTCTTCAGATTTCCAGATACATCTAACTGTAAATGTTAATCTTAATATATACTATATTATATTATGCTCTACTAGATCTGTCGTCTACTTACAAGTCATGGTGATATTGTGCGGATTCTTAACACAGCACAAGAACATTTATTAGTTCTAGAGACGTTATATTTAGAGGATTATCAAATTCCAATTGTATTATATATTTGTACACAAAGCTAAATCAATTACAAAATAACGATTCAACTTCAATAAAAAGATGGTTCGTCTTATAAATTGAAATAATTTGATAACCCTTATCATCCTACCAAGCTTCATTACATAAATTACGAATTACGAATTCATTGAATCAATTACGAATCAATAACGAACATCAAATATTTGATGACCATTCTAGTGCTCCAAGACTGTTCATCGGTATTTTTATTGCTTTCTATAGTAACAAAATTTATTTGCTTTATTCATTAAGGGAAATGTGATTGAATCGAAAGGATAGGATAGTCTGAGCTTTATGTCCTAAGAATTGTCTGTAAGATATTTTACAACAATTTTCAAAATTTCCAAAGTGCTTATTAAAATACATAAATATTTTTAAAATGTTAAAAAAATAAAATTTATTTCTTTATTTTATTTAAATTAATTCTAAATGTTCACTTATAATTTTAGAAGAATAAAATTTAAATTTTATTTTTACAGAATATATCCAAGTGTCACTTATAAGAGATATTAATTTTAAAAAATTTATTCTTTAAAAAAATTTAAAGGGATATTTTCAGATTTTCTAGCTAAATAACGAAGTTTTGGTTCTCGAACAATTTTGTGATGAAATAATAGCTATGATGTCCTAGTTCTTCATCAGCCTTTCAAAAATGCATCTGCTTTCGAAGAAGCATACGTAATAATAAAAAAATACTGGTAAAAGCAGTTCAACCATTTAAAAATGCATCTGCTGTCAAAGAAGCATACAAAATAATAATTTAATACTGGTAAAAGTTGGTAAAAATATTTTTTGCCAGTAAAATTCGGAGACACTAAAACCTTTTAACAAAAATAATATCATGTTCCCTCATGATATAAAAATAATTTTAATTATTTCATAATAATGAGAAGAAATTTAAATACTATTGCTTTACAAAAATTTAATACATGTCTTGTCATTGATCTCGTCGAATATTTTTGTCCTATGAAAACAGCGGTAAGACGCAATAAAACACAAATGAAAATTCTTTGAATATAAGACACTTAAATCAACCCATCCCTTGACATTTTTCCTTCGAGAATTATTATGTTTGGCATCACCATGAGTCATTTAAAAAAACCCAATTAAATAGTACTTCAACTTGCCATACGACTTCCACAAATAATCTTGGGACCTATCGTAAGTATGTACATTCGTTTTAAGCGTAACCTAAGCGGGAATATATAATTCAACTATCCATTATTAAAAAGCATATTCTTTTTATTCAGAATGCTTAATCTCCCTCCACTGTTGAAGTATTTATTAAATATTGAAGTACTCATAAAATATTTCGAACACATTAATTTTTTCACATATTTTTCTTAGAATTTTGAAGTGAGATTTTAAACTTTAGAATTTTTCTTTTCTTTTCATTTATTATCATTCATGAATAAATGAGAAAAAAAGGAGGCGACTGTTTCCTTTATGTGTTTTATTTTATTTCTTAAGAGAAATAAAGATAATCATATTTATCCACGTTCTAAATAAAATAAGGCAATCTCAAAGATGAATCCAATTTGTTTCGAGTATTTAAGTAGTTGCAGTTGCCCTAAATGTTGTTATAAGAGATACATTTGAATTAATTATGTGAAAAATTCAATGGATGTTTTGTAAATAATTGGACCGCTTATTATTTAAAATGTATGTTAAAATATAATAGACTTACTTTTTTTCTGAGAAATCTTTACAAATATTTCTATAGCATAACTTTGACGTTAATCAAAACTGACATTTTAAAAAAGCAATCATTGGTCAAATTAGCCTTTTTTGGCTCAAAGTATTTGAAATTTTTTATTTCATATTAAAAAAAGATTCACTATTACCACTTGTATAAAATGGAGCATGAAACATCATTATAAATAAAAAGGAAAAAAACTTTTTTTCGTTCAAATCGTGTGGAAAAGAACACTTTTTTATTTTTTGACCAGAAATTAAGAAATATAAGAAGATATTAACAATTAAGAAATTTATTATTCATATTTTACTTTTTCAAATACAAAACAAACGATATAAATTGAAGAAATATGTTTCCATAAAACTTCGATTTCGAGATTTGAATGAAATTCCAAGATGAAGATATATTTTTAATCCGACAAAAGTTCATTTTTGGAATTATGACAGTTTTTCAGTTTTTGATTACTCAGAAACGCTATATGAATATATGAAATTTTATATATGATACTATAATTAAATAAATATGTACGGAGATAATTTGTCCTTAAATTCATCAATGGGTATATTCACCAATCTATTTCTTCATGCTTATATCAATACAATAACTGAAAAATATAGAGAATTTTATCAAATGCTAATATTGTGGGTATTATCTAACATTTATAAGCGTTTAATTGTGTATGTTAACACGATCATTTGAAAACACTACTTGCAAAATAAATGGAATTTAAAAAGTAATCTTGATTTCGAACTTGTATCAAATTTAGGGCCTAATTATTTAGCAAAACAAACAATCGAAGTGGAATACGGGATTCTGTTTACTACACAAATAAATACAAAACGAACTCTTTTGTGTAAGTAGAAAGGGAAGTAGATGAAAGAATATCCTTCATTATTTAATTTTTCTCTGTTGGTTATACCGTTTTAACCACTTTTGTATGCATTAAGTCTACATCATTTCCACTTTTATAATAATTTACAAACTAAGTGTATGATTAATATGAGACGAAACATAACCGATATAGCTTAAGAAAGTACTGGTCCTAAAAGACAGTTTATCGCCATTGACAGTTTTTATCATGTGAGAACATGATGCTATTTCGGTTTGGGTTTTTGAAGCCTCAAAATGCACATGCAGAAAATTGGGGATTTATAGCATTTGAGCCATCAATTTTTCGCTTTTAAGTTTATTATAAAATGATAAAGAAGGTTTTCACATTTGGCGTCTTATCGCCAACAAAAAGTTACATGACGGCGGCATGTAACTGATTCGCCTTCCTGGCCAATAAGGGACAGGATCGTAAGAAGTTATCGCCAAAAGAAGCACACAGAAGAAAATGAAAATGAAAGGAAAACAGTGGGTGAAGTATCAAAAGTTATATATAGACATATAAAGCATTTGTAAGTTTTCAATTTTTCTTTATGGGAAAAAAAAATTTGAACCTCGAAAGATTTTCAGATGGGAGAAAAAAGAAAGGGGGAAAAAAGGAGAAAACGTTGTTTTTCTAAAAAGTGAGGAATGGGCAATATAATAATCACATGATCATTTCAAATAGTCGAGAAAAAATCTGGCGTCGAGATAAAGTTTTGAGCTCAAACGATTTTGAGATGGGTGGGGGGGAGACTATCGTTTTCTGAATATTGAAATCGTATTTTGATTGCCATATTCTATCTTAAAACCAGTTTAAACTGGTTATTTCACGAAAAAAAATTCTGGCCCCATAGAACACGATTGATTTTGAAATGATCAAAAACCATTCCTATTCTAATTGTTGGGGATTACGAAATATGAATTATATGAGAACATGATATTTTTCTGTTCGGTTGATACCCCGTCAATTTAAAAAATAGTTTTTTTCCACAAATAACAATTGGTTTGAAATCGCTAGTATAGCCGTTTCTTGGTTTCTTATAAAAACTATGCTTTTAGACGGATATTTTACGATTCTATCTTCTCATTATGTGAAGCTTGACAATAGAGTCCTGCGTGTGTGTGTGTGTGTGTGTGTGTGTGTGTGTGTGTGTGTGTGTGTGTGTGTGTGTTTGTGTGTGTGTGTGTGTGTGTGTGTGTGTGTGTGTGTGTGTGTGTGTGTGTGTGTGTGTGTGTCAATTAAAATTCAATGCTGTTGTGGAAAAAATTATAGTTTTTGAAAATAAGATTTATAGAGGAGAATCAGAAAAATAATATATAAACAAGGGACAACATCAACTCAGACAAGAATATCGTGTTTCTGAAAGTCAAATATTGCTCGATTGTTTAACCAGTTGAATGCGACGTACAATTGTTTATTCTTGAAATAATATTCGGAAGTTTTGAGAAGTGTTTTGGTACTTCAGAATTGAGTTGGAAGCTATGTAAATTGGCCTTTTTTTGAATATTTGCTATTCATTTCAAAAATCTTAGCATGAATGCAGCCGAGGATCCTTATAGTGTGTATGATTCATATCATTATTATGGTATAAAATAAAATTAATTGTATTGCTCCATGTGGATGAGATTTGTGTGTGTGTGTGTGTGTGAATATGAATGAAAGGGACGATGCCAGATATTTATTTTAAACAAAAAAAATGAAAGAATACTGAATTGCTGTCTAGAACGTCAAAACTAGCGTTGTCAAAACAAGACGGAAATCTCAAGATTGTGTTGTGGTTATTTTTGATTTATTTAATCTAGCTCAAAACAACAATTCAACTGAATTGCTGTTGTTTATAGGATGACGAGCAAGCATTTATTAAGCGTTACTTAACAAATATCAACAATTGTCATAAAAAGCAGCGAATCAGATTCTTTAATGTATGAAATATAGAGTTCTAACTGAAAATAGATAAAAAGGTTATTATTAACACATATTCATCTTTCTGACTAATTTTTGGTTTTTATTTTTTCGTAGACTGCATATTGTAATCACCAATAAATTCGAAACTCGAGATTTTGACGATTATTGAGAAGTTGCAGATATCCCTGTGTCTGAAAAACATATATATATATATATATATATATATATATATATATATATATATATGAATTACGCCTGTCTTTCTGTTTGAATTAATCTTAAGTATGGGATAAAGATTTGTACATTTCTTTCAAATTTTGAACAGATTTATAACACAAAAAGTTCTGTCCATCTACATGTAAACACGCAAATGACGATATGCAAGACCTAGAAAGATATAATTCTATAACCTGTTTCATTAATTAAAGAGCAGATGTGTATTATATTTTGAACCCAACCGAAAGAGCGATCATCCATTGGTGAGTACTTTCCTTTTGTATGTAAACTCGATAATTTAAAAATGCTTTGACTTAGTTATATCGAATTAGTTTGTACTGTTGTTGCTAAAATTGAAGCTCTGCTTCTAAGTCAGACAAGGAAAAAAAATGTCCAATATGCATACCCTCTTTTTTTAATATAACCTCTAGTAATATACATCACAAAATGTTCATAGACTCATCGTTATATGTAATTTGGTATGTGTTGTTATTAAAAATTGTTGTTCTGTAAATCTGTAGCTGAAAAAATGTAAAATATGCATACTCTCATTTTTAATAAAGGTACTTACGTATTAAGCCGTCGGTCTTTATCGCCAAATTTGAAGGCGACGCTAATGAGTTGCTATATCGCCAATTATTGCAAACAACCTTCATTATTTTAAAAAGCGTGTAAACCTTAACTGTAGTTCATCATTTTAGTGGTTTCGCAGAAGATCCTTAAATGCTTTTTCTGTTCTGTTTTTTTATGTTAAAACGATTAAAATTTGGGATTTGAACGATTGGAGTACGAAAAGAGAACATTTTTATTCCTATTTATCAGAGCTTGTGTGGCGCAGACTTTATAAAAAAGATGATCTGTTCATGCCATTCTGAAAGACGTCAAAGGGTAATGGCCACCTAAGTAAATTGGCACAAGGTGGTTGGCGACCGTTGGCACATCGACGGTCTAATACTTAATAAAACCCTCTTTTCTAGCGATATGAATCACCAAATGCTCATATTATATGTATATTACTCGTTATATTTGATGTATCGGTAAGGTGGAATAAAAATCTGAGCATTAGTGGAGATTATGAATAATTAGTTCAACAAATTTTCTCTAGGGATGTGATATAACACCCTGATTAGAGAATATGCGAAATACTCGAGCTGTTTGTTGTTGTTGTTGTTGCTTGCTTGTTTGTAGATTCCACCCTCTCATGGTCTAAAAACTCACTACATAGATTCTTTCATTCTCCACATCTGATTAAAGTTCCATTAGAAGCATGGTCCTTATTAAAAAGGACGTTAATCTTATAAAACAATGCATAGTTTAAAATACGTAGCAGTATTCGTATTAATTCTGTATGGATTTTTTATGCTTAACTATTTGATAAGATAGTTTGAAGTTAACTATACTAAAAAGATGAGTAAAGTTTTAGGTATAATAAAAATAATTTTTTTCTGGAGCTATCTATATTTGTCGTTAATATCGCTTTAAATAAATTTAATCATTGAAAAATACCAGCCGGAAAAATCTTTTTTTGCTTCTCTTGAATATTAATAAGCATTTTTTCCTGACTTGAAGGAAAATGATTTAAGGATTTAGAATGTAGCATTTAAATTTCCCAAACTTTCATTTCATATGTATAAAAAAGGAAGAATATCATTTTTTTAACAGAACAAGTTCGTTTGTGAAATAATTATTTATCTTCTAGAACGTTCCAGTATATACATAAACAGCCAGAAATGTAAAATCGAAATAAATAAAAATGAATGTATTAGGACAGTAAAAAAATTGAGCGTAGTGAGAAAAATATTCTAGATATCGAAAGATAAAACAAGGAACAATAAATTCATTTTAAAGGGATTAATACTTAGAAAAAAAAATTGAAAAATTCTCTTGTTTCTAAGAGTTACTTTATGAGAATAGTAAATTTTAAGCAAATGTAAAAGTCTGCATGTCATTTTTTTTCTAAGATTTGTTTCCGAAAATTATAAACAATGGGATTAAAAAAAATATTTATATAAAAAAAAGATATTATATGTAGCTAAAAATGCAAAGTTTTAGCTCTTGTAATATTTATTGTATTTAAATGGAATAAAAAAATTGAATAAAATTTAATACATTTTAGAATAATCGGCATAAAATTTAATAAATTTTGCATTAATATTTAATAAGAAATACTGAATTCAATTACACAGATGTTTATGATATGGAAGGAAAATCATTGAAACCTAACAAAGTTGAGCGTAATATTAACTTGAACTGAAAATGTCAACTTTTCTTCCTTAGATGATTTTTATGTAACAAAAAAATTAGCTTTAAAGACTGAAAAATAATAAAAGGAATGCCTATATATTATAGGCTGCCTATATATTAAGGAAGTTCAAACTTTGTAAAATCGATGACCATTTGAAGATGAATTGGACTATAAAAATAAAGGATTCCGAATATTCAAGAGTCATGGCAATAACTCTATTAAAACTTAAGTTCCTGCGGTTTTTTTTTTTGGAACATTTGATGCCGTGTTATAGATATTATAATAATCTATAAAATAGATGAGTCGTGAGACTGAGTAATGGATCGAAATTCTTCTATGAGGTACTGATCTCCAATAATTTCTCCTTGAACTTTTTTTTGTTAATGTGATTGTTCAGTCCCGATTTGCTGCTTCTGCACTACTGTTTACTGCAAGTGCTGTTTTTCTGTACGCTTCTGCTCTGTTTTACTGCTTGGATTGGTGTTTTCATATAGAATAAAAATTAATTATTCTTTACTTCGTTTACTGGATTATTTCATTCATAAAAATTTAAATTTTTAATTATTTGGTCCTTTATCAAGTCACACATGCTTGAAAACGATATACCAAAGATAAATAAAAGTGGGATATTAAAACAAAGTGCAGATGACTAGAAAATCAGTGTGTAGATACTTCATGCATAGAGAAAAGCTCTACGAACAAAACGTGCTTACAGATATGAAAGTAATCAAAGGGGATAATCATTTTCTATAATTTTATCACTGTAGAAAAAGATACTAACTTAATTAGATATGTAATTTATCGAAAATATGTTCATCTTGCATTTTTTGTCATCAATTGGGCTAATTATTCAAAGGAATATTTCAAAAACCGGGAGCCTCGGAAAAAACCTCTATTTTTAAAACTGTTTTTGAGAAATTATTGAGCCATAAAAATATTTATATACTTCTTGTATTCATTTATCAATAGTTTTTGCAAAGATTGTGTTTGTTGTTGTTTCTAATGACACTTTCCATGGACACGCTCACTGATGTATCAGCGATTTTAAGCCGAATGAGCGTCTCTTGTTTCGAAGTTTAGAACTTGCTTTTGCTCACTCATTACATTCGCTTGCACAACCACTTTTTCAGGAGATACATTCACACTCCTCCCAGATAGAACACAGAAGAAGAAGAACCATGCTTGTACCCGGGATGCCCAGATCACGAGGAAGACGCACTATCCCTATGACAGAATCACGGATCAAAGATTGTAAAGTGAAGCTATGGATAAATTGGGTTTGAGTGAGAATTTTATTTTCATTCTATAACTCTTTAAAGGGCAAAAATCAGTTATCAGGTATTGGTTGGCTTAACTTATGGTATCTGGACCCAAAATATGGCTAATTTAGAATTTTATGTATGAAGTATTAACTATTTGTCTTAATTTTTTCAAAGAAATGTTGAATTACGAATTATAATCCCATTCATTTTGAATCGGCAGATCTTAAATTTGGTTTTTGAATATCATTTCATTTCACCACTCAATAATGAAGCAGAAACTATTTCGGAGGACATAATCTTCATTTATTAAGTAAACTTAAACTATCTCCTTTCAAAACTTAAACACCGCGCACACTTAGTAGTGGACTCATTTCTTCGTAATGGCGCAAACACAACACGCAGGAGTTCTTGTTCAAAGTGCAGTTGAATTCTCCGTCCACCGCCAGAACTTAAAACGCTCTCATTTAGGAGTGAATTAATTAAGGAATACCTGGTAACTCACACAATGCTACGCAAGAGATTTAGCCGGCACTAATGCCGCCGGTAATTTATTGAAATCTTAATCTCTTACACGAGAGATTCGTTATAATAGCGTTTGATGTTAAAATTTCGCGGTATTAAATACCTTGCCAGGTTTCTACGCATTGCATTCTTTGGCACTCCCAAGTGTATAGTCCTTGGTTCTGCAGAAAATGCTTAAAAGGGCACTCGGTTCCTAAAATAGTGCAGATTAATAATTCCAGCAGTGGCAGTTTTAAATATTGCAGATATCCTAATGGTTCATTAGTCTTATGGACTTTTATACGCCTACGGTCATAAGTTTTAAACATTCATAGAATTACTTATGTTCAAGTAAATACTTATTTAATACTTACCCAATCAAACATACTGGGTATTATATGATCAGCAACAACAAAGAATTTTTATTACCTTTAACAGAGTGCGGAAACTGAAACTTGTAACGGAACAGTATACGGTCCCAAAAAATTGCGCTAGATATACAACAAACCGATAACAAAAAAAAAGGTATATAACGTTTAGCCGGCACGTCTTCCTCGTGATCTGGGCGTCCCGGTTTCGAGTCCCAGTTGGGGCATGGTTTCCAACTGGGCAGTTTAAATCCAGAGTGGCTTGGCTGAGTGGCGGGTAGGTCGAGTTAAAAATATTTTCCTAGTTTTCAAATAAACAAGTTTGCAAAAAAGGTAGAACATACGAATGATAAAATATTAAATTAATATTAATACTTTCTTAGATATAAATGAGGAGGTTCTTCATTATTAAAATATTTACGAACCCGGTTTTTGCTTTAATAATACTGTGTACAAAGAGGGATGCCAGATAATCTGAAGTCCGAATAACTAAAAACAAATATATATTCGTAAAGCTAAAAAAAATATTAATGCAAAACCTCAAAATATCTAAGCCTACCACTATCGCACACAGATAAACAGAAGACGAATGTTATTCTTCTGTCCGTCCACAAATCCACAAAATGAATTTTTTGACAAAAACAGATCTCCAATGAGAGTATACAAAGAATAAACCCAATTCGTGGCTAAATGTTTCAGATGGAAAAAATGCTCTAAATTAAGTAATGTATTATATAATTATGTTGTTTGATTCTATAAATATGCTACTGAAAAAAACACTGTTTTATACAATACCCTTTTCATACTACTCGTATTTAGTAAAATATTATGTCCTAATATTTTAAACAAAAAAATCCACCCCTATGCGAATAAAATAAATCTAAAACTAATAAGAAATTTTGAACATTGCTGTTTTCTAAAAATGGACAACCATCCAAAGAAAGAAAGCCTCAACGACTGACTAAAAGATTATTGTCTTTAAATAGCTATTGAAGTATCCAAAAAGTGACATTGGATAATAATGATATTAAAATTTCATAATTTGATCCCTTTTAGACTTAGATAAGTAAAATTATCCTTATTTAAGCATGAGAATATGCAAAAATATTTCATTAAATATGACCAAAAACTGTCTAAACATTTACACTTCGTAATTTTTTGCAGTTGTTAGTTTTTTGACTCAAGCAATATACATAATCTTTTAGATATTATTAAGTATTATTACTTTTTTTAAATACACAAGAGAAAGATTTCTCCAACTTTAAGTTCAGTAAAGACTACTTCTTTGCGATAGATGGGAACCGTATAAAAGAAACAGCCCCCCTAAATATATTCAAAGTTTTATAAATAGCTATAACAAATGATTTTTTAACAACACATGATAAATAAATTTTTGCAGTGAAAAGGGGCCCCATTAAAATAGTCTCAGTTAGGAGATCTTGTCGGAGATTTATGAAATAAGGAGAAAGTGCTTTTCAAACAAAATAAAGATTAAATTACAAATAAAAACGTCTTTTTTAAAATTTTAACTGTGGAGTATTTTCAAAATGAACTTAATTCAGTATTATTAATACAATCCAAACTGCACATCTGCTTGTAAAGAACCTGTTGAAAATAACTTTGATCACTTACAGCCATTCAAGTATATTTATTTTTGGAGTATATTTATTATTTATTTTTTTAGTATGTTGAAATTAGTTTAAATGGTATGCACATAGTATTATTACGCATATGTACATTAATAGAAAACATTAAAATGGTGTAATAATGCCAAAACCATTAAAATTCATAATTCGCAAGAAACAAATCTTACAAAAATTGCATAAAATGGAAAGCACAAAAACAAGTTTGACTGTATCACTAAACACTTAGAATTGATAAATGAACATGACTAAACTTGAAAATCTATAAAAGCATCGTTCAAATCTAATTCCAAATTCAAAAAAGTTAGAATATATATCTGAAGCGATAATAAAACTTTCTGTAGTTATTAAGGTTAGATTTTATGTAACATATGTGTATATAATATTAATCATTCTGGCTAGCTCTGAAAATTGATTACCCAATAGAGGATCAAAATAACTACGATGAATTGAAAAAAGCAATTTTTTCATCAAATACAGAAACTGAAACTAAATATAGTTTATTAACAAATGATATTTCCAGAAATAACCGTTGCAGTGTATTAATAGAAAAAGGCCTGATTTATCTTCCTGCAAAATATGTATTCTGTGAGGTGATTTCCTAAATTGTCCAATCGCTTTGATTATTTTCGAATCGCCCGCAGCCATAAAACATTTATTTCGACTTCGTGCACGTTCCAGACGGATGGAAATAATTTTCAATCTATCAATTTCTCGATCATAATACTGGTAACGCATTCCAAACATCCAGATTTGATTTTTTTAAAGAATTGAATATTCGATACTGTTTGTGAGTCAAGATAAAATTATCTTTATACTAATGTATTATTTAATGTAGTTGAATAAACAGCCTGCTTTATACCTTTTCATTAAAAGAAAACAAAAAATTTAGATGAGAAAATTAGGAAGCTTGTTCTACCTATACGATATTTGCCTAAATTTTCACTTCAAGACGACTTTCACTTTCATCATGTCGAAAGAAAATCATGTTTATGCATAACTTTTAATTAGAGTTCATTTCCTCTTTTTACCTTTATTACTAATGGAAAATTATTATATTATTAATAATTTCTCAAATTCTCTCAGAATTTCATCAAAGTCCTTGAGAAATAAGCCCTCATATAAAAAAAAATATGTAATTGTAACTCTTAATAAATATTTTCGTTTCTTTAACGCTTTATGTGAAATTCCTCATTCTCAAAATCCTTGAGAAATAAAAAGCCCTCCTATAAAACAATGTATAATTGTAACCCCTTAATAAATATTTTTGTTCATTTAACTCTTTATGTAAAAATCCTCATTCTTTGCATTTCATAAATCTTGTAAATAATAATTCATATAGCATCTTATCATGAAATGCAAATTGAAACTAAATTCACAAAGAATTTGTGAAAATCTACGAACTCACATAAATTATAACTTAATTTTTAATATGTAATTATAATCTAATTATAAGGACTTTTTTAAGGGGGAAAAAGAAATCATCCTATAAGATCCATCAAAAATCAATAAAATCATACAATTTAATATTTTTAGTCATTCAATTAATATATTCTTCATACAACAGTTTTAAAAGTACTGTTCTTTCCTATTATATAATTGGTTGCAAAAAGATATTGACAGAAAATTAGGGAAATGCAAGGATATTCAACAAATCGGTGTAAGACTTCTAAAGTGGTATTAGTTTTATATCCATCAAAACTGGAAATTTAAAAATACCTTTCTGAGGACGCTATTAATGTCATATTAAACAAAATATTTCATTAAACCTTTTAAAAATCATTAACACCAGTGAAACAAATGTCTGAGGAGGCTGCCAGTAGCTACTAAAATTTTAGTATCTATACATTCAAAAAATAACAAATAATCAATGCTCCAGCCATAACCAATCATCCGATTTTGCTAAGTTTCCTTTTATATGAAAGTTCATGATCTCGAGATGTGTTATCAGTGAACGTCTACTTGTTACAATTCGCCATCTTCAGGAAAACTTTGCACACACAATATCAGAGAAAAAACTTTAATAGTATTTACTAGTTCTAGCATTAGAATTATTTCATTGTGCATTTTCTATTGGCAATCTCCCAATATCAACAACTGTACTGATTAAGAGCATTTTATTTCCAATATGCGTTTACAATGGCTTATTACCGTTCTCCATTAATTAGACATATCGCAAAATCTCAGGATAGATTCAATAACTGGGCCGATTTCTCAAATTAAATTCTCCAATTCACGAACCTATATAGCCATTCGAAATACTTTTTATATATTGTGAAGTGAATCAAAAATATATTTTAATCTCTTCCAACTGACCAACTGCGTTAACTGAAAAAAAAATACATATCCTAAATTTATTCCAAATATTAATTTTAGATATATTTATAAATAGATCTAAAATTAAAAATTGATTTACAATTTTAGTATGAAACTTATATACCAAATTTCCTTCATCTTGCTTTAAATTCTTCGTAAAGAAATACAAGCAAACATGCCATTTTTCTTTGTTATATATTAGGGCGTTTTTTTAAAAAGACAATTAAAAATTAAAACCTCTTTGAGGCAAAAAAAATTATTTCACGAAAAATAATAATTTTAAGATTATATGAAAATAAATTTTGTACTTTAACATTTTTGAAAATTAAACCGAGAAAACGCCGATATTTCAAATTAAATAAGATTAAAATGAAATCCGCTATGCATATTTCAATGTATCATGTCAAAACATCGTTTCTTGAACGGCCAATCACCCCGTGCTCGTGCAAGTTAAATCATAATTTTATTCATTTCAAATGTTTCTTTGAATGAGTCACTTTAGTATTAGCAGACGATCCAAAAAAACGATGTATCGAATTTATTGTTTAAAAAAATATCCCATTTCCTATTTATTTCATTTCTTATAATCACGCGCTCAAAATGACATTTTTCTAAGTTTTATTTGCCGTAGTCATTAACTTATTTTTTTTAATTAGAGCTTTTGTAAATGCAAAGAAAACACGTTATTAAAAGCTGATTTTCGAAATGCACGTGCAGATATTAAAATTTCAATTTTTCGCGTACGAATTTTTGTTGAAATCACTAACATCATTCCCAGAATAACATCATGTGTTAACATGATAAAATTCACTCTGAGTTGCACATTTCTATCAGCCAAAGATATAAACACTATCGTCCAAAAGTATATATACTATAGTCCGAAATATATTCCGTAATAATAATATACTATCGTCTAAAAAAATATACAGAGTTTTTTTCGCTCTAAATCAAACGGTCTGGTCTGTAGAGCATCCATAAATACAAATACATTCGTCTTTCTTATTAATTAGATTTCAATACCTTTCTAATTCTTTTTCCTTTTTTGTGTGAGTTCAAACCTTTCTCATTCAGTCTAGATTTCATTTTGTGCTAACATAAATCAAAAATTTCTCTATGAGCTGTGTTAATTTTCCGATAAAATTCTACATAATTTTCATTAAGTTAACATGTAACTGATTTCAACATTTTGAAAGAAATACACAGAAAATGAAAACAACGGTTTTACGATCAATTAAAAGCCTTCGTAGACTTCAGAACCTGATTTTTACGGTTCATTCACTTAAAAATGAAAACCAACGCTCTTTTTTTGCGCGTCTCAAGGATGTTTAAGTTCGTCTGGTTCGCTGAGCATCCTTCAATTGAAAGGAATTGGGAGAGGGAAACTGATTTTTTTTCAGCCAATTTAAGATTTTCTCAGAATTAAAAAATGTATATAAAAGTTAAATATTCAAAAGCAATATTCCTTATAATAAAAGAAAAATGAAACTGATACTCGCTATTATCTTTGACTGAAATCTATTTTCATATGTCTTTCCTCATAAATGTGAGACAATATGCTCTTTATTGAGAACTTCAAAGATATCACAAAAACGTTGATTACAAATAAATTAACTTCAATAAATTGCTTATGGATCGAAAGACCGGATATCAGATTAATTTTTATTGCTTCATATATAATTCTTGTCTCAAAAATAAATTTATAACTATTAAACGAATTTATTTTAAATAGGTGACTTCTGTCGAAAACTCAACCCTGTACGAAAATTTCAAACTTTGTTTTATTCACTATTCTTAAACAGTCTTCTTAAAAAAATCCTTTAAATTTTGTTTCTAAGTTCATTCTTTGGGAAGCTGCGTTGATTTTTATATTATATACGCAGTTTAATACTATTTTATTAAATTACTGTTCTCTATATTTTGCAATTTAATGCAATATGTTCAAATGCTGTTTTCTCGTATTCTAAATTTTGGTGGAATTTGTTTATGAAAATCCTTGTAAATTAAAATTATTGTATGATTTTTATCCCAATTTGTAATAATAATTTCGCATTCTGCTTTACATTTACTGAAGTAGCGAATAAACAATATGTTTATCTAGAATTATTTTATAGTTGTTTCAACGAATAACTTGAAAAATTTATGTAGTTTTTATATTAACTAAATCACAAAATTCAAAGATTAGATAGAAATGTAATTTTTTTTTTATTTTAGTTCAGGAACGGGAGAATATAAGTTATCTGTAAGATTTTACACAATTATTTTAATAATCTAAATTTAAAAAAAAAAGGGTTTTATAACTTTTTTTGCTAATTCTTCCGTTTCTTCAATTTGTTGAAATGTTACTTTAAATTGTATATTTTTATTTTAAAGATGTTTTCATGATGTATTATGCACAGTTTTCAATAACTGAGAAAAATTGACTTTTTAATGACAATATAAGAGTAATGAAAATGTTTGTTGAATTTGTGCAATTTCTATTATCATGCAAGAACACGATGTTGTTTTAATCAGATTTTGTTGACTTCGAATTTTATAGACAAAAAGCAAGCGTTACAGGCATTTGGAAATTATCGTTTGAAGAATTTTTTTACCTGCTTTTACGTTTATTGCATCATTATTATGTATGCGTCTTTGAAAGTAGATGCGTTTTTAAAAGTTTGTCCTGCTTTTACCAGTATTTCTTTATTATTACGTATGCTTTTTTAAAAGGTTGACGTTGAAATATTGAAACGCTGAAAAATTCAAAATTAAAGTTTAAAAAAATTATCATTTACTTTATATACTTATACACAATTTTATAGAGGAATAGAGACCGATAGAGAAGTCTCATGATTGTTTCAAATTGGTTTAAACCGGTTAATGGCTTAAAAATAACACTGTTCTCAAATTGATAAATTGAAATTTGTCGTCTTACATTTCTTTTTGTGTTTTTATTTTCTTTTCTTTATTTATATATTTACTTTGCCATTATATTACATTGCTGTCTTCGAAATTCAAACTCTTTCGCTGTTTCATCAAATATCTTATCGCCTTTTTTTTTACATTGTTGAAAGTCAAAGAAAAATGATTCTGTTTAAAATCTCTGTAGTTTACAGAAGGAATAGAAAAATAATTGCAACACTTTGGAATTCAGAATCAGAATAAACCGGATATTTATCATTTTAATAGTACTATAATGTGATGGGACGGTCTCCATTAGAAAGGTCCATCTAAACGATAAAAAGAAATAAGACTATTAAATAACACGACGTTAAAGTCTAACAATTTTACAGAATCATGAACATGAAATTATATCTAAATTTTTGAAACATCAATTTAAGGTACTTTTTCCTTTAGCCTAACTCAAGCGAAAAATAGCCAAATTATGTTGAATTCCGTAAACTGTTGGTCGCTCTCTTCACTCGGCGACTCGACTCGCGTTTGGTTCACAATCGTTGACGTTTGTACTCAACTATTGGAAAAGTACCAAATTTAATCATTATCACCAGCGAAACGGATGATAGCAAAGCCGTTTTGTACCTGAATATGAAAATAGTCTACTGAATGAAGAATTCTCAGATCGCTTGTAAAAGCAAAAAGTAACCCAGAAACGGTCTCTTCTAAAATGAGCGCCAACATTGTCTCTAAAAATAATCTGTTTGCACAAGATTATCTCAAGAATTGTTAAGACAAAGGGAAAATGGATTTCCAATGGTATCTTAACGAGTTTTATGTCAATAAGCGTAAGAAACTAAACATTGATTATGCAGTAGTAGATCTAGAAAAATTGCGAAAAAGAAAAACACTATCGCCAATGGATAAATTCTTTAACCCCCTAACAAATGAGAGAAGAATAAAATAGTTTTAGTTCATATTTCTAAAATATCCAATTGTTATTCACGTTCAAAGAACTCACTTGATTCATATTTGAACGGATAATTCCTAAAACGTTGAAGATAAGCATACATTATAAGCAGAGAGAAGGAATACCTAAAAATGTTGTTCATTATTGTTTTAAATAGTAAATGTACTGGTGAAATATAAGAAAGTCTACATTTTTATAATATATATATGTATAAAAGGGAAACTTCGTCCGGAATAACCCCAAAAATGTGTATTAAATAGGTGATAATTTAAGAATTAATTAACTGTAAAGAGAATTATGTTTATTAATAGTTTGCATATTATATTAGCTGGGTCTACCGTATTCAAAAGGCCGAAGAATTTAATTTGATGAAAATAACAGAAAAAAAGTTATTTCCATGGATGCATTCATTTCATTCTGTTTGATTATTCATATGTACATTTCCATCCACACATAAATCCAAAGTGTGTTTTCTTGACTAAGTCATTTATTTGTGGATAAAAAATAAAATGTTTCAAATACATATTTATAAAAAACTTTCACAGACGTGCAGGAAGAGGAAGGGTACATCTTCTGTAGACAGAAAAGGCGTGTTGTTTTATATCAGATGGCACGCATAGTCATGTTTATAATATAAATGGGACTCATCACGAATTTATTATCTTATCTATGTCTAAATATCGAAAAATAGCTCGCATTCCTTTTGGCATATCATTGCCATTTTGGGTTCTTGGGACATTAAGACCTACTTTTTCTATCAGTTTAATTATTTAGCCTCAAACTCAGATTACTTTTTATAAATTGTAAATTGCCCTTAACAAGCAACGTTCTACTAAAAAAGGCATTTACCACAGAATTTCCAAAGGATTCTGTACTATATGGCGAAGAAGGTCAACTAGTGATCCAAATGTACCACTGACCGATACAAACTAATCGACTTGCACGAGTGGCTTCGAGATAAGAAAGCTTTCGGCCAACTAACCCACTGCACTGAAATCCACCCTTTTGGAAACCACCGACACGGTTGACAGTTAGTCGGATCACTGCTCCCAGTTGCGGACATTCCGGACTACCCCAGCATTTACAGATGCTTTTGTACATGACCAGAAAATTTAATGGCAGAGTTTGTTAGCTTGTTCCTTTTCGGAGCAGCTTTTTTGCTTTTAAATAGAAAATGTAAACTTTTTAGTTGTCGTATCCATTTATGAGGTTGAATGCGAATTTTTATACGTTACATTGAAGGAATTCTTTTCAAACTTTCAGTCATGAAACTACTTTCTTGTTCAAATTTTGCATTAAAAATATGAAAACTCATCTCTATCATTATAATTGTTGCATTATGTTGACAAAGATTCTTCTTACCCAACATAATCATCTACAGGTTTTCTAAAATATGGGAAAAGGTGGTTACCTTACAAACAATACATTAATTCAAAGTTGCCTATTCGTAATTTTTATAATTAGAACATTTTTTAATGATTAAAAAAGGTTATTAAATTTTTTTAGTAATTGAAACGATTTTTTCCATCCAAAATTTATGTCCCTGAGGGGACACCTCTAAATTAATATGAGATGCGTTCCGCTATTGTGAATGGATATCGCCAACCTGGAGGATACATAGATAGGTGGGGGTCTGGTCCCTGCCATCGATGATGGGACGTACTTCCTTCAGGAAGAGTTGTACCATGGCCGGTAATGGCCCTTAAGACTCAACCACAGTTCCCTACCAGTGTTGCTATCGTTGGAGGTGACATTATTCAGTATTTATTATCCGT
The DNA here is from genome assembly GCA_026289955.1 of Argiope argentata. NCBI lineage: Eukaryota > Metazoa > Arthropoda > Arachnida > Araneae > Araneidae > Argiope > Argiope argentata. The sequence continues at coordinate 6,543,731 of JAOUZG010026641.1, read as the reverse complement.
GTGCCTTCGGACTGGTCGGAGAATCAGTGATATGACTATCCAAAAGACGGTTTTCCCGAAGGTATGAAAATATTATAAATACTTTTCACTTCAGTATTCTTTTCCATAATTTTTTCTCATTAAGGAGAGGGATGTAAAAGAGTGAGAGCATTTCCGGATTTCTTCGTCATTCTTTGACCTTGATATGTGCCCTATTAGATAACTTTTTGCTCATTTTTTTTCACGTGCATGTGAATGCAGTTTCAGACTCTATTATTTTAATTCAGTCTGTGAGTAATCCGAGTTTATTTTATTGTTGAATATAAACATCCCCTCCTTTCAACTATCCTCCCATTCCTGTTTTGACAAATTAAATCCATCCTAACGCATGCGTAAAGGTGCGGAGGGTTTTAGAATTCGCTGTTAAACAATATTCAATCATCCATTGTCATTTCTTTTTCAAACGTCCCTAGCAGCACACAAATACTGTACAATATTGGTCAATATTCGCAATATTGTTTTATATTGTGGAATATTGTTTAATATATGTTATTCGCACAATATCGTACAATATTATGCTACAGGATGTGCTACTTGGGATAAAAACGTTGTCACGTGGTGAGGAGAAAAAAGAACTCTTTGTCCTTTTTCAGATGATATTCAAAATGAATAAGAAGTAATAGTTCGATGAATTTTTTTCTTCTCTCTGGAAAAAAATGTCTGTCAATTTAGGCTTAAGTTGTTGAGTTGACTATTATTAACAGTCTTTTAGCTCACTCTTGGATATGTAATCAACTATAGATAAGAGAAAGTGCAAGTTGAGATCCAACTTTCCTTATTTGAATAAAAGGGTATTAATCTCAGAGGAATAGTTTTAAAAGTTTTGGTATAAGAAAGTCCTATAAAATGAATATAAGAGATGAATATAAAAATTATTGGTATTTTATGAGTTGATACATTAATGCTAAAAAAATAAATATATTTTTATCTTGAATGTATCTATAAATATTTTCCTATTTATTCAATAATTTCTATACGATTGAACAAGTTGATTTCCATTTTCATACTCTCCTATTTTCTTGGATTATCATGTATTAGAATTATCTATCTTTGAAAGAGATAAATATCCAACTATATATATTATTTTAGCTACCATTAACAAAGAAAAGGTCCAAATCATACTGAACATTGGAAAAAAATACACTCCGTACCCTAAAATAGATCGTATAACATCATTCCTTGATTAACAAAACACATCATTCTGCTATTTATTGTCAGGTGCTTGCTATTGGTAAGACTACGAATATAATTTCACCCTAAATTCGAAAAAACTCTGTTGGGGGATATATTTAACCTACAGAAATAACACAGGATTGTTTGGTAGAAAGACATATGGAATCAAACTTGTGATTGTAAACTGTACTATTTATTAATCATTTTATTTATTTAGTGCAATCAAGGAAAAATAATGAACTATTTCTTTCATAATGATTAATTGTTTGGTTTTATTTTTATATTTCGAAAGAAAATAGCCTTGTTCTTTTCTTTCTTTTTTTGTTTATTCATTTTAAACCTTCACATTTGAGTGATTGATTGTCTATTCTATTCTTATTTGCTCATTTCAATTTGTATTTTTTGAATTTCACTTCCTATAAATTATATTAATCATCTTTGACATTAAATTCTTCGCTCTAATTCTTAAACAAATCACAACCCACAATTTTTTTTAAACTTTCCATTTAGCTTTTATCCAAACGTTTTTTACAACGAATTGTCTTTAATGGAATCTTATTCTTTTTTTCAAGCTGATTTCGCAGTTTACCATGATTAGGAAAATTAGTCAAGAGAGTGTTAAATTAAAAGAGGATGAAAATGACGAATGCAGTTATTCCACCCATTTTGGCAACAGTAAGTATATTCTATATTTCTGCGAACATTCAAATTTTGATTTCATCATCTTTATAATCTGGTATTTAATTTCCTGACTCATGTCAGAGTTTTGAATGTTTTCTTGCATTTCAAACAATTACCTTTAAAAAAATAGGTGCATTTTTGTGCCTTTTTGAATAAAGTGTTTTTTTAGTATGTCTTTTTAGATTTCTGTTGAAACCACTATGGTAATAACTTTAAATGTTTTACTCAATGTGATAACTTAAGAAGTTCTCAGAAATTATGAACACAATATATCTTCGAGCTTCCAAAAGAATTCATCAATTGCTTTGTTTCTAACATGTTGTCTCTTTATAAGAGCTACAGGACTACGAGAATGGAGCTCAATCTCTTTCCGATTCATTTTATGTTCCAAGAGACAATATTCTTAAGTGGATGAATCTTCACGGTGCTCTTGGATGACTACAATAATGATAACTACTGTATAATTTTGCTTTTATTCGCATCCAAGCCAAATTTTATTGGTTTCCAAAATATATTTTGCACGTTTGGAGAGCATCCATAAAAATGCCGAATTCTCTTAATTTTCATTATTTGTATTTAACCCCTTAACCGGTTAATTTTTCTTACTATCTAATAAGATGACACCTTCTATTTTGGGAATATTTTCTTATTTTGATTCAAATGGAAATCGATGGAATACTTGGCTTATCTACGTATCCGAAGTCATTTTAATATTGAATTATAATCCTTATGAATGATTTATTTTTTTTTTGTTTACAACTATCAAAATTCGATAAATCGATGCCCGTACGGGGTACAGGTAAACCGGTTAAGGGGTTAAACGTACCAATGACTTGGTGAATTAATACAATAAGAGTGATATAAATAAGAAGGTGCCAGTGATGATTGTATTTTAATCTCAGCACACGGTTTCTTCGATCCCATATCTCCGATACATCATAATTAGTTAAATTTCAACGACTAACAAGAATAATTTGAACATGAATAAGAAGGCACAGTGATTATTGTATTTTAAACCAAGCACACGGGCTCTTAGGTCTTAAATCTCTGAGTCATTGCAGTTAATTTTTCAACCCTGTTTACAAAAGTAGTTTTGAATATCGATTGTAAATCAAGAAGAATAAGATTTTCGGTTCTATAGTTAACATTAACATTATTTTAAAAACTAGTAAACCAAAGTGCGCTTCAGCAAAGAACGTTCACTGAGTTTTGGCTGGCACCTGTAGATAATTTTGAATACTGAAACATAAGCTTAGGATAATTATGCTAAGGAATTTTTCTCTTATGTAATTGAAAAAAATCACGTCTCTATCTCAGTCAATAGGTTTTTCTTTCTTCAAAAGGATTTCGCTCACTCTATATCTCCAGCTTTTGTTTCAAGCTAGATATGTCAAAAATAATTACATTGTAATCATTACCACGAAAACATACGAATTTAATAGAATGGAAACGAGACACAATGGAATGTTTTTAAAAATTGGATGCAAATTCAAAAAAAGTTGCGTATAAATATTAGATCTCTTTCTATTGTAAGTTGGAAAAGCAAGCTTATGAAGGTCAATAAACATTGACGAAACTTTTTGTGGGCAATTTTCTTCCTTTATTATCTTATAAAGGCATGTGAAGCTTGCAACTCAAATACAAAAAAGCTCTGATCAAGTATTCCTAAATCAAAACTTAAACAAACAAGTTATTGCAAATCATATTAATGTTTTAAAAATAACCTTAACAAAATTGTAGTCATTTGGACCAAAAATGAAAACAAAAACAAAAGTTAAATGTAGATTCTGTTTTATGCTGAATGTTTTAAAGGCAATATTTGAATAGAAATTTTTTTAAAAAAATATTTATCCTTATAAAAAATTAGCTTTATTGCTAAACACCAAGAGTTTTAACCTATCATTAATGTGATATATTATGAAGAATATTTTTCTAATTATTCTATAACGCAAGCAGCAAGCAATAACCGTCAATAATGTTAACATTAATAGGTTCCTTTGTAAAAAAAATTATACCAGATTAAATAGAAAATATAACAATGGGATAAATATTTGCTATATTTCAACAATATTTTTAGAGAACTGAAACGAAAATAGTGAAAAAATATTTTAAAAGGTATTAAAAATTCATGAGAGGTTGTAAACATCTAAGAAAATGTCCCGTTTATTTCAATGTTTATATTTGATTAATTAAACCCATTACCGTTATAACAAATTATAATTGTAACTATTCCGATCAAAAAAATTATTAGTATCTAAATGGAAGGAATTAGCCTTCAAAGAATACAAGCAGATTCATTATTATAAATAACGAAATACTTTCAAGCTTATAATACTAAAACAATATTGATAATGAAATTATTTCGAAAGCTTGTTACTGAGAAAACGAATTCTTGCTGATAAGGGAATAATCTAATTTTCAGACACAATAGTTATTATAGTACCACTATTAGAATGAAATTCTGCATTTACGCAAGAATTTTTTTTTTTTTTTGATTATGCAGACACTAAAAAAACGGACAAGTAATATGTATTTTTAAAAATTTCAGTCAATTCCTACTTAGGTCAACAAATAAAAAAATTACTTTTGGTTACTTTTTATTAAATAATTAGAATTAACATTTATAATTTGTAAAAAAATTGTGTCTGCCTAAAACAAAATCAATTCCACCTCCGTTGAAAATAAATCAGAACACACTATGCATGCGTTAACTTTCAAAGTCAATTGTAGCAACGCAAAATAAGTGATTTTTCTAGGCCAGATGAGACAACACAATACAGATTAGAAATTTTTAATTTCCTTTAAGATGTTTTATTTTAATTCAAAAGTTCTTCAAAATGAATCCAAAAAATCTATGAATTAACAATGTTTAATTTTAAATGCATCAAAGACTAAGAAAATAAGCAGAATCGCTTGAAATATTGGTCGAAAACATGTTAAGCCTAACTTCATTAGAGTGGGAAAAAACTGCTGAAGTCTTATTCATTTGGCGGAGGGGAATTAAGAATTTTTGGGAGAGTTAATTTTTAATTAATTAATAAAAAATTAACCAAATAAATTAATTAATATAACTGTATTAACAGCAAGTGTCATCCACTACAAGTTTTAAAAAAATGTATTTGAGTGGACGAATAAAAAGTATCTTGTTAACGATCGAAATTTTATACAAGATATATGTACATATATGGATAATGTGAACTAATAGTAGGAATTGAATAACAAATTTCTATTTTCGAATTTATTGCATACTAATAAGAATTTAGAAAAAACTAATTCAAAAAACAAAAGTCAAAATAAAATACTTAAAAATATCTTCAAGGATCGGAAGAGAAATTTCTCACATATATTCACCTAGATGAATTTAATTTATGTTACATCCCAAGCACATGACAGACGTAATTGCATATTTTAACATACAACCTCATATTCTTTTAATTGTATGCACACTATCTGTGTTAACATATATTTTTTGTATAGCTAATAATGCAAATTAGGGCATTTTCATTTACATATATTAAGAGTTGTTTTGTGAATATTCTAGTTTAATGGCTTATTTATCATCTTTTTCAATATAATATCTATTTTATGGAAAAACTAATAAAATTCCGTTAGACCCATCAATTGAAAAAAGTTGGCTGAAACTATTTAAAATATATATATAATCGTGAACATTTAATACAAACTTATTTTCATATTTAAAATAACACAATCTCCTTTAATATTGATGTACTTAGAGCAAAAATGTTACTCTATGTGTGCATCAAATCAACTGCAGAGAATTATCTGATACAAACACTATATGCGAAAAATCAAAAACTTATTCTATATTAATATTAGGAGAAATGGCAATACATACGAGAAATATTGAATGCAAATCAAATCCTTTTATAGTCAGTAATTTATTCCAAACATTAATAAAAATTTCAGTTGTAATAAAGAATTTTAAAAAAAATCGAAGCTATTTTTTGCTACAAATTATAAACAATATTTTTAGGGAATAATAGAAAATTTATTTTAACATTACACTTAGCAACATATAGATATAAAAATAAAGTAATTTAAAAGTGAAATCTTTTTATTCAATATTATTGGCAAAAGTAAATATAAGACTATTATCCTTACTTGGAAATAGGATTTTTTATCAATAAAAATTTAATTCAATAATTATTGTTAATATTTGCTAAAATTCTTCTCATGATTCATTGTAAAATAGAATAAAACTTTAAGAATATCTGTGTTACAGACTGGCATTAGTCGTTACAAACGATTTTTAAATTATTTTTATTCTTATTTTATAGGATTATATTCTTATTTGTATTTGGATTATTTAAAAAAAAATTTGGTGAAAAAAATGGATATGTCGATGAATTTTGTACAACCATAATCGTCGGATAAGAAGTTCGTAATTAAATAAAACATATTAAATAGGAACTAGAACAGAAATAAGAATAATTCTTAGTAATTTGTCCGTATTGGTAGATTAGAACAATATCTAGAAGTTTAAGGATTTATTTGTTTAAATTAATAAAAACACCAGAATATAAAGAATACTAGATTTTAAATATAATAGTGATTTCGATGAAAATTAATTGTTTGTTCAAAGAAACAAAACAGCTCTTATAGATAGGAACGATTTAGCAATTTGTGATTTGGTATGTATTCCTAATTTATTTTTATTTCAGTTTTAAGTTTTAGTAGTTTTGAGTACTTTACTAATACTTTTTGATAAAATTTGTTTAAAAAAATAATTTTTGTTCGACCACATTAATTTTTAATTTCGCCTTTTCTGCTCATAATATTTTCTGTCGGTATCCTTCGATACCTTTTTCCTTAGTCAACTATTCAGGAATATGGGACAAATTTGAACAAATAGGACGGAATGAAACACCTTCTTAGCCTTGAGAAAGTAGTAATAATAAATATTTATGTTACAGTAAATTAAATTTAGAAAATTCTGGTGGAATTATTCACAAACAAATTGACCTCCAATTAAATAAAAACTTTACTAAAATTTACGAATTAGGAAATGGCTAGCTGAATCACAATAAAGATTACATTTGTTCTAATAATTCGATTAAGAATTTATCTATAAATTATAAAACAGAAATCACATTTAAGATTTATTTATAACATTTCTAATACAAAACTAATAAAAAGTATATTATTTTGTTTATTTAAGTGATAAAAATATTATCATTTTAAAAATAATTATTTAAACTAATTAGTATGCAATTTTAATAAGCCTATAGCGAAAAGCGCTTTGAATACAACAATCACTAAGTAAACTTTAAAAATAAAAACCTATTTCCCATTTACCATGCTCAAGGATTTTTTTTAAAAAAATGAGAATATTTTGGTTAAAGACATCATTTACTAATGAGGTCCTTGAGTAAATTAAGAGTCTTAGGAAATTATTCCTAATGGTCCTTGAAGTCATACGATGCTTATCTGTTTAACTAATGAAAACAATTCAAAAATAAAAACAGCTTTTTATAATTTCTAGTTTTGTCTCTGATTTAATCAAAACTAATTAGAATTATAAAAATAAATTTATTTGTAATAAAAAAAATAAGCTTTGTCAAAATAAGCAAAAACTATTTTTGTTAAAAATTTAAAAGTCAGAAAAAAATGTATAATTGTAATGCGAAAAAAACTATGCTAATATGTGACCACTATTGAGCCACAATAAGAAAGTAAACTCGGTAGCTTGTGCTTTAGAAAAAATTAAAACACATTATAAATGAGGTTTAGTATGATATGTACATCATTGTTTACTTTGATTGTTAGAATTTAAGCTTTTTATATCATATTTATCATAAAATTTCAAAACATTTAAAATGTTTTTTTTATTATTTAGATAAAGCTATTGGATTTCCTTCTTTATTCTTGTGAGCTATTATATAGAAGAATGGAAATTTATTCGATTTATTGGTACGAGAAAGCTTGGAGACCCTTTTTTGTAACCTTTTTGTTGGGGCTCATAGTGAATTTCACTTTAAACTTTTTATATAATGTATATCTCTATTCAAATTTATTTGTTGTTTTTTAAAAGCAGTTATCAAAGAATTCTTTTGAAATGAGAATCAATTCTATCAAGAGGTACGAATAAATACATGCTTTTAAAATATTTTTATAGCATTTTTGTCCTTTATTTTTGAGCATGATGTAATATTTTTACTTTTACGTATGATGTATATTTCTGCATAAAGCAAATGTAACATTCTTTGCAGATGTGCTTTATGTTATATTTATTGTTGATAAAAAATAAAACTGAAATTTAATATTCTAATTCATGTAGCATTAATTCTTATTTATAAATATATTTATTTGTTTACTTTTGAAGAAGAAATAATTTTTAATGGCACACGAACATGATGATTAAAATCACATTTTCATTAACATTAAGCTAATAATCAGCTCATTTTTTTCTGGATACATAGTGTAGAATATCTATAAAAGAAACAAATTATGACGTTTTTTAAAAAATGGTCATGTACTAGTTTATTGTCTATGAGCATCTCATTAGTAGATAACATGTATTGCTTGATACTATAAGAAAAAAAAATATTAATTATATCATCCATTACCTACAAAGTCACTCACAAAAGAATTGTGACGCTTTAAAAATGTGCCATCATTTTGCCAGTAAGCTGGAACCGGTTTGTTTATATAATTATTCTGGGGAATTATTTGCAATACAATGTCGTATTATTTACCTATCATTGGAATGTTTCCAAAATTAAAACTGTAATCTAATCTTTATTAAAAAAATAACTTTGCAGTCATTTTATTCAATAAAATTCATTTACGGCATTAATTTCTACTTCTTTCACATAAATTATATATATAAAACAAATAATGCAATATTTTGAAAAAATAATCTCGGATAAATCTACGAGTCCGGGGTAAAAAAATGTTTTTTGTTTTTGAAAATGTCTATCGGCCAATTTGTGTATAAGATAATAAAAATAGCAACAAGTTAATTCGTTAGAATTTTTAGTTTTGACTTAGACCGAAATTATATATATCAATCACATTTAGGCCAAAAAACATACTGCCATTATTTTTTTATTATTATTATTAAGGCCATTTAGACCATATTAAAACATATTAAATATGTCTATTTGTGAATGCCATAAGCCATTGATTATGTGATTTATAGATTAAAATTGTGAATTTATGTATACTACTTAGTATACAAAAAGTGGATGTATAGGTCTGTGTGTGAACAAGTTCGCAATCTAGATAAATGAAATTTGATATAAAGCACTGATACCCCTTAAATTTATTACAAATTTTATGGCCATTTACTCAATGTTAAAAATTCCAAATTTATGCTCATACGTTTATTATTTATAAGGAGAACACACGTTTATTAATTTTTAAGAAGAACACATGTTTATTATTTATAAGAAAAACGAAAAAAGATGGATCTCTCTCTATATAATTTATATTTAGCACTTGAAGCTGTTTATTCGGTAAAACTAAGGAATTAAAGCTTAGATTTTTCTTCTATTTCGGTAAAATCATGCCAAACAGTAGTGAAATTCGCAAAATATCAATTAAAGATTAAATTTAAAATATATGGCAATTTATCATCTTCGTATGATTTTAATTAGTTAATTGTGACATATCCTTTAATTTGACCGTTTATTCTTATTTTTTTCATTAAATATATATTGCCGGCGTCTTGGCACAGTGGTAGGGCGTTTTCTTCGTGATTTGGGAGTCACGCTCAAGCATGGTTTTTCTTCTGTGTTCTGTTTGTGATTTGAGCGAATGTGCACACATCCCCTGTGAATAGAGGCTGTGCCAGCGAATGTGATAAGTATGTGTCCTCTTCATATGAGCTAGAAGTCAGACTTCTACTCAGGGGTCCATACCCTCAGAAGCTACTGCACCCCTCCTTCCGTTGCAAAGCAGTACATAATCATCATTAAATACATATCTTTATTTTCAAACTACAATTTTAGATGTTACGTATTAATTTAAGGGATTTCAAGGAAAAATTATTTTTATAACATATTTAAATTTCTAGATGCTTTTGAATAGCTTCAGTTCCCTCTTCATTTTGTCAAAAATATTTAATTAATATTCTTCAGAAAATTTTAAAAAAACTTTTTATATATTTAGATAACTTTACTAACTCGAAAAAAGAATGAATATTATTAAATATTCATGTTATCGACCGATTTTAAATAACTGAAAATGTTCAAAGCTTTTGAAATAACTTGATAATAATTTTGTTTCTTTGAGACCTTGTCTTGCAAACGTTTTGTAAAAATAAACTTATAAAAATTACGATAAATATACACATTAATTATTGATGATGATGTCGTGTCGGCATTTTACTACGGAAAGAGGGGTGCAGTAGCTTCTGGGAGTATAGTCCCCTTAGCACCCGAGGGCAGAAGTTTGGCTTCTAGCTCATAAGAGGATGAAACACGCTTGCACCCACACGCTTACACAACCCCTTCTTATGGGGGGGGGAGGCACATTCACACATATCACAGATAGAACACATAAGAACAACTATGCCCGATCCGGGACTAACAGAGCACGAGGAAGACGCGCTACCTCTGTGCCAGAAAGCCGGCACAAATGAATTATTAGAAGGAAATAGAATTCTATCCAATACGTATTAAAATATTTAAATGTTCCATTTGAATTTTATAGAAATTCGAATCCTTTTTGTGATGTCGATAGATCGAATATAGAAATACTCATTTAATCTAAAGTATTGTACGCTATAGTGTGATGTCATACAATATTGCTAGGCATCAGAAATCTTAAGCAATTCGTTACAGTTATCTTTTAAACCTATTCAAGTTATTGAATGAATATCAATATAAAACCCTTTTTATGCAGTTTTTTCAAAAATTCCAACCGTAGAACAACAGTAGAATGAGACTCAAAGAACTTATGGTAAAACAAGAGTAAGAAAACTGGATGAGGAAATAAATATGAGATAGAACAATATATCCGCAAGACTCTCGTTTATGTAATGAGCAATTACGAGCTCAACACGAGTAACTAGTCGAGCTAATTAAGCTTAATAGCTTAAATATAATTGCAAGTGCTTTTGACTCGGTGTCTTCATTGTGTGGCCGTTCGTGCTCAGATGAAGCACGGAATCAGCACACGTAATGAGGACTGTAAACAAATCCGATTGCAAATAAGGTTTAGTTTACAATTTAGTGTTTTGAGATTCTTAAATTTGATTATGAACGGCACGTTATTAATTAGATAACAACATCTTATAAAAAATATTAACTAGATACATAACAAAATATTACGCTAAACCTTCACAAGAATTATATCTCTTAATTTCCCTTACATCATTAGTATATATTCGTGATTTGTTTAAATTTTAATTCAGCAATCTTTGTTTGGTAAAAAATAACTAATTTAGTAATAATAATAAATAATAAAATCATGTTGCAATGCTTTTTAATAATCAATTAGGGATTTTTTTTTAAAAATTGCTACTATTATTTATTACTAATAATATATAACAATAATTATAATACGCTTTAAGTTCATTATTAGTCATATTAATTTCATGATAAATGATTGTCATCATAAAAACCAACGCCTTCAAAAGCTAATAAAAGGAAATCTACCATTTGTTTTTTCATCTAAATACAAACATTTATGTCTTAAAGTGTTTTATTCCCTTGTTTATGATGATTTCCAACAAAATAAAAAATAAGTATTCGTTTTTTCAAAAAATAATCTATGGAAAAAAATTTATACTCATTCTTAAACAACGGTATTTTTTTTTAAAAAAATATTGTTACGTTTTTAGCGTAGCGGGTTTGGATTGAATGGACTTTATTTGAGGACAGCACAAACAAATTTATTTACAGCTATTTACAGTTATTTACAGGATAATTGATAACGTAAAAATTTTAGATAAGTACAATTAAGCAGTCAACAGTCAATTACAGCGTAAATTCAAGTCTTACGCACGATAAAAACAGACTACAAAACAGCTATCGTACAGCACAGATACAGTAAATCGCAGCGAGCTCAATAACACAGCGTTAACAGCAAACGCAAACACCGCTCACAAATCCTTTAGTCCAGCGAGACGCTTTTTATTTCAGAGCAAACTCTCAACTAACTCGATCAAATCACTATAGCAACTAACTAACTCACGCCGGCTACTCGTCCTTATATAGCCAAGAAGTGCGTGCACCTGAGTCTCGTGACAATTCTCAAAACATCGCGCACAATCTAGCGGCTACTAGATTATTCCTTTCGCCAAACCAATCAAGCTGGCGCGAGGCTCCTCGCCAAACGTGGCCAACCTTGGCGAGTTTTCGTGCCGCACGCCCGCTTGTAACATTATTAAATATAATCGTTTTATATATTTTTTCTTAAGAAAACTCTAATAATGACAAAATTAACATATTGAATAAGTATTGTAAAGATTCTTTTCCTCGCTAAGTGACACATGTTTGGTCGTTATGACTTCTTGTCGGCTGTGGGATGAACTGTATGACTCTCTTTCTTTTTAATTGCCCCAGACGGGGGAGAATCCCCCGTCTGGGGCAATTAAAAAGAAAGAGAGTCATACAGTTCATCCCACAGCCTTTTTTCATAAGAGGATGTCATTTGGACTTTGAGTCGAGTCCAGATAATTAACCACACGTGCGGTTTGCGTCCTTCCAAAAAATGTTGTTGTTACTTACGGCACTTGCCATGGAGAAGACCCCCGCTGATGCTAGCAGCAGATTTAAGCCGAAAGGAGTGTCTCTTGTTTTTGAAGTAGCGCCAATCAGGGCAAAGAGTACGACTTAGCGACCCTCCTGCCACATTTGCTTGCACAGCCCCTTTTTACAGAGGGGCACAGTCACATATCTCACAGATAGCACACAGAAGAACAACCATACCCGAACCGGGACTCCCAGAACACGAGGAAGATGCGCTACGTCTGTGCCAGAAAGCCGGCTTCCAAAAAAATAAATCTTATCTTAAAAGAGGAAGACCAATTGCTTGAAAATTCTAGAGAGACTTCGTAATTTCGAGGCCTTCGGGGGATCGTTGTTTGAAAGAAATGAGAGAAGCTTCGTGTGAATTGAGCTTCTGATTTAAGATACACCAGTTGATTATCGGTGGACCCCTTGAGCAACCCCTGTAGTAACCTGATGCACGAACAGCCTGTTAGCTTTTCTTCTGAGGTTGTTTTCTCCGAAATTAATCGAGGAATTACTCGTGTATAACTGTTAACTGTGATATAAATATTAGCAATCATACTCCCCTGGATGAGAACGAGTTGTTTTTATGTATAAAAGGCTGTAAATAAAGAATTTGTCTTTAAACGTCACCCTCTTATTTGATCGGACAGGATAAAATCATTACATTATATACACAATTTGACTATAAACGATTTCTTTTCTTTAAATTAAAAAAAACTCATAAAACGGTTTTGGAGAGAAAATTGGATTATATAAATAATTAATTCTCAAGTTTTTACAATTAAGTAAAAATTTATTCAAAAAACACATAATAAAATCTAAAATTTTCAAGTTAATTTATATATTTTTATTAGAATGTATCTTATTTTATCTTATAATTTGGTTTGTTTGCTTTGATTTGTTTCCAGTTCTGTAAATAGTGTTTAAAAATACAGTTGAGCCAGTACAGTTTGTGAGTAAATCAGAAAAATAAGTTATGGCAAAAGAATACTGTAAATTGTGCAGAATAAGAAAGCAACAGATATTTATTACTTGCTTTTTTAATGCTTAATTTACTTATTTATTTACTCTGTTCTGTCTAGCAACCAATTATTGGAAGGAATGAAGGTGTGTTCTCCGGCGTATGCACCAGAAACAGGGTTCATAGCTTTTGCAGTGTTAAACAGAAACTAGGATCACGAATATCAGAAAATATATCACTTCAACAAGGGAAGGAAACAAACCAATTATGTGACAAACAAAAGTATTGTTTACGAGCAATTACCAAATTTGGCACATATATACATTGAAGGTTGAAAATATGCACCCCGTAGATTTGTCAAATGAAGCTATAGCGCTTAAAAAAAAAATAAATAAATAATACATTATTGTACTAAATATGATAATTCCATTTATTATGTGTGCAGTTCGTGACTCTTAAGAAAATATTAATATAGTGAATTGTGTAAAATAAATGGACCATATTCATAATTTTAATTGCACTACGATGTCATGGAACTGGCTTCTGCTAGAAAGTTCCAGGTACAAAAGTGAGCGGAGTATGTGTAAGACAGTTTAAGTAACATATATTCCGTGTCTGAAAATTTCATTGTATTGGGTAGAAATTATATTATAAAATTTTAACAGAAATTAAAGGTAGTCAATACTCCCGGTGAACTAATTGGTCCCTTAATATACGTATTTTTATGCTCTGATAACTGATCGTTAGATGTATAGCTATTATATCTAGCTCAAATTTACTTTGGCAAGTGGGAATGTGCAATATGAAGTGGTCTTTTTAAATTTAATTAGGATTATAATTAATTAAAAATTAGCGAAATTTCAATGTTTTCAATCTTTTTACCGGTTACAGAACAAAAAAAAAGATTTTAATATCAACTAAAAAATTTTTAATTCTCTTTTACTGAAATTATTTTAATAAGTGTGAAAATTTTCATGAATTTAGGGTCGTCTTTTTAAAAAAAAAAAAACTCTAATTTCCAATAATTGATTCCATTGTTATTCAGAAATTTTATCCATTATCATTTTTCAAATATTTAAATGCGTGATTTCCTTTATACCGTTTAAATCTAAGGAAAAATAACGTTCTTTAACAATTGCACAATTTACATGATGCATAAAAAATAAAAAGCTACATTACGAAATTTTGAAGATAAACCGGATCATAGCGTTTTTATTAATGTTGTAATGTCATAAGATAGTTTTTATTTGAAAGGTACATGTTTATAACTGAAAGAACATGAGTAAGATCATTAGCTTAAGTTTAATATTTATGACAGAATTATGGACATAAAGTTATGTTTGATATTTATTTCAAATAAATGCTTTTAATATCCTCGACAAAAGGAGAGTAATAGATCTAAAATAAATAATAGCAATGCTTTTATAAACTTATTCATAAATTATTTAAAATTAATTTGGACAAAGAATTATAATTATCAGTAATGAATATGCAGTAGACTGTAGTGAACTATGAAATGCAGTTAATTAATGAACGCTCTTTCTAGGCACGATATCGGAAGTATTTTTCAGATTCAATTCCAAAAACATTTTAATCGGATTTTAACTTGTCATTTACCGCTTCTCCATTACTCAGTAATTGCCTGTTTATGTTCCGATCCAGTAGACCGGGACCTGCATATTTACACGTGCTCTCAGAAACTGCACGGATTATAATGCGCCTTCTGGAATGCGTAATCGTCAAAAGTCTTGGGGAGAGAAACTGTTTGCGCGTCGACCTAGGAGCCAGCACAAGCAGATTGGGGTGATTAGGACGTCGGATATGGTCCCATTAGCCCAACTTTATCACTAAATATTAAACTGTCGCTTATCTATTGAGAGACACATCCTTGTATTGCAGTAGGAAGTGATTTCGCACGTCATTAGACAAGCTTATTGGGACCACCTCAGGAATCAAAGTGTTGTCAAAAACATTTTTTTTAGAAAAAACTTTGATAATATTAGTAATTTTTTTAGATTATATGTCATTTAGATCAGCTATTATTGTTTATTCACAAAAATACATGCTCTCATTTTTGAAAAAAAAAACGGTTTTGGAATTAATTTCATTAATTACATGCAAAAAATCCTTAATATCATTGTTGAATCTTAAGGTTATTATTATCACATGACAAACGTTAATGTTCATATGATTACATAAAACTTTTCGCAACATGTTTTTTTTAATTCAGTAAAATTGAAATAATTCCAAAATTAAATTTTCGTGGTGCTATGAGTGTCATATTATTCAGTACGAATTGATTCCAATTAAATTAATTTTCCTGAATGCATTTGTATTATTTATTTACCTTTTGCATGAGTACAAATTCTCTAACTTAAGTGTATAAAAATGGAGTGACAAAAAAATTATCCATTGGTTTTGCTACAAATTAAATTGAAGGATATTCGAACCGTAATCTGAAACTTTCTAGTATTAAAATGTTTTAAGATTAATTAATCAGACAAACTTAAGCGTTCAGATTGATTGCCACAGTCGTTTAAATATTTTTACAACAACCGATACAAATAATGCTTGCATAAAATTGCTTCAAATTTGAAAGAGAAAGCGAACATTTATGCTTTGCCTTTAAATATCCAAAATAATTTATTAAAATTTAAAAGTAACAAAAGCACACTAATGAAAGAGTTGATGAAAGAATGAAAGTGACATAAATTTCATTACAACAATAAAAAACAATTAAAAATTGCTAAAATTAAAAAAAAGATTATAATTAGAATAAAAATAATTCAAAACTAAAACTGATGCCATTTAAAAAATCTCTTTTTTTATTTTAGAATAAAATAAAAAATATTTTTTGGAATAATATTAACATAATAATAAAATTTTTTAATAAAATAATAATTTTTTTGGAATAATATTAACATTTTAATTTTTAATTAATTCAAATTCAAAAAGCCGTTTTATAAGTGCAAGTCTTTTTATCTAAGAAATAAATGCTTATCAATTGTAACAATTTTTGCAGTAAAAAAGGAGGATAAAAAAAGCAATTAGGTGCAATTAATTTCTTAAACAAATTATAAAAAGGGCTGACATTAAAAAAGAAATTTATTGAAATACAGCTTTTACCAAAAATAACGAATACTTGAAATTTATCAAAATGGCCCTTTTCCTTTGAATATATCCGTGAAAGGAATTTCTCATTAATATCTTTATCCTATTCTTAAAAAGGTTTTTTTTTTTTGTAAAAAACGTATTTTTTAAGTGAAGATATTTTTTTTTCTGAAAATCAACAATCAAAACTTATCAACCAAAAAATTAATTCACAAAAGTCATCGAATAATTTTACAAAAACGCTCCAAATATATAAACAATGAGGATTTTAAAGCTTAATCAAATAACAGTTACAAAATATCTAAACACTAAATAGGCTAGTGACTTTTTTTAAATTAAGGTATCAACATTTCTCCATTCTCAGTATTCAATTCATTTGTTCATGTATTATTCAATTTGTTTTTGTGACGAGTTTTCCATTTCTTAACATCCCGTTTGCTCCATGAGTTTAATTTGTATTAGATTTGGAGGTTTGGATGGGCATCGACATGGATGGTAAATCGACAATCGAAACAAATAATGATAGTTGTGTGCTGAACAAAAAAAAGGCTTACTACAATAGCCTAATTGTCTGTATATAATGTTAATCCCTCTTTTAAAATATTTTAATGTAGACAATAATCCATCTTACTATCTGTAAATATCAAATTACCTTGTCCTTATTTTAATAAAATATATCTGTCTTGCTTTTATACTCCAACTAAGTCCTTAGGATTATTTACCCCCTTTTTTTTATCCGCACCCATCTCAAACAAAAAATATTAAATTTGCTATCAATAACAAATAGGAGGTAAGTCCCTTTAAATACTGGGTTATTTATTTTCATTTTAAGAATCAAATTCAGGTCTTCGTACTCACAAATAATTTTGTTGTTTTAAATATAATTATGACACTTCACAAATCCAATGACAGTTATCTGTCAACGATTTCTGTAATCTGTCAACGAAGCTGAAAGGAGTGTCTCTTGTTTTTTGAAGTAGCGCCAACTTGAGCCAAGAGTATGACTTAGCTACTTCATGCGCCACATTCGCTTGCACAACCCCTTTTTGCATTACGCCTATTTACACATCTCGCAGACAGAACACAGAAGAACAACCATGCTCAAACCCGGGACGCCCAGATCACAAAGAAAAGGAAATACCTCTAAGCTAGAAAGCCGGCCAAATTATTTTCTTCTGGCTAAATGCTCATATTCACCATTTAATGAAACTCTTGTATAGTTTCCAGTGAAAATGAAGAAGAAAATTTAAAACAATTTTGTTGAACTTCTGCAGTTTTACTTAAGAAGAAATCAATAATCTTGTCGAATGATTTCAGCCGAGCGATCAGTTTTTGTCTAGTTTTTATCAAAAGTATTTCTTAGCGTAGTATGTAGTCTAATGAGATAAATAAAAAATAAAATTTATCTATATAAGCGAAGATAAATTTTAATTGATCTTTAAAACTAACTAATGTAAAAAGGAAAAAGCGACTTATGACAATATCTTTTATGATTTTATCAAAAATAAAATCTAACCTCAATGACTTAAAAACAGGGGGGGTTGTATGATTATTATTAACATTATTATTTTTTTTTTCATTTTTAGAAAAAGTTTATTCCATATTTATCTAAAAAAATATGTTAAATTTTATTTAGAAGCAGATTGAGAGAAATAAAAGAATATTGAATGTATTTTTTTAAATTTATAAATAATGGGTTTTTTCCTGCAATATCAAATTATTCTGATCATTTTAAGAAATATCTGCATAATCAACTGTTTTTTTATTTTAACAGAAATATTCTTATATATTAATTAAACTATATGATTACATTTTTTTTAAATTTTCACTTTTATTATGTTTAGTTATTAATACAATTATTTTTGAGCCCATTTTCTGTAGATACAGGTTTATTTCAGCCTTTGTTTGCTAACAATGACAGTAAAGAATTAGCAGATTTTCTTCCTATATATACTAACTCGTACAATTCTTGTATTACTAAATAATTGCAATTTGTCTTCCTACGATTACTTATCTTTGAATAATCCAATCCCTTTACATATCTTTTCAATCCCTCTCCCTGTTATCTCACATATTATCAAGGAATACGTATATACGTTTGATGAGATAAGACCAAAACAAGCAACCCTGCAATTGGCGAAACGTGACTACAAAACTTATCTTTAAAAGATTTGAAAAGGAGAAAGTACTTTATACGTCAAAAAACTTCAACAGTAGATTAGGTTTTTCCTCTAGCCCATAAAATAAAAGTTTAAGATGTCTTATAACAAAATATATAAAGAACATTTACAAGAAAAATTCTTGAAAATAAAATATGTTATGGCATTTTTTTGTTATTAAATAATTTCTGGAACACGTAAAGAAGTTTTAATACTCGAATTAATGACTAATAAAATAATGAAAGCGTGTAACCATGAGAAGATGCAAAAGGACAAGAAAGAAATATTGTACAGAAACGCGAGGCAGTTGTGATTAGCACTTTTACATTGTTATCATGTCAGAACATGATGTTGTTTTGGTAATAAGGTTTTGTGGCGTAAACAAAAATCCGTTAGCGAAAAATAAAAAAAAATATTATCTGCACGAGCATCTTAAAAAAGCAGCTTTTAATAACGAGTTGCCATCACATTTATAAAATCTCTGATTTAAAAAATAATAAGTTCATGACTACAGCAAATAAAACCTAGAAAAGTGTCATTTTGAGCACGTGATTGTATGAAATGAAACAAATAGGAAATGTGGTATTTTTTAAAACAATAAATGCGAGACAGAGTTTTTTGGATCGTTTGCAATACTAAAGTAACTCATTCAATGAAACAGTTAAAATGAATAAAAATATGATTCAACTTGCACGTGGTGCTTGGCCGTTCAAGAAATGATGTTCTGACATGATACATTGAAATATGCATAGCAGATCTCATTTTAATCTTTTATTTACATATTGTTTTCATCAATTACTGTGTAAATAGTCAAAGAGATAAACTGTATAGTCATTTATTATTTCAAGGCCATATTTAAAATCAAATTATTCAAAAAAAAAATATTATCAATATATATACCGCATAAAACTTTTGCTATTGGATGGTATCAAAATCTTTGAATATGGTATGAAATACACCTCAGCGCATATACCTAAGATTTGCACTTAATAATTGAATATTTCCGAGCAGAAAATAACGGTTTAGATAAAAGAGCTTCGAATTTGTTATTTATTCCCAGTTCAGCTACACATTTATATTAGAAAACGTTAAATGTATTCAGTTACTCAAAATGTCTTCTGAGTTTCGTTTGAAAGTGTTAGATATGAAAAAAAATTCTGTAGAATGTTATGTCCTCTGTTTTTTGCAGCCTATTTTGAATGAGGTATGAATATTTCGAATGTTGTTGAAAAATTTAGAAAAATAAAAAAAATTTGTAAAAAAAAGAAATTTGGAAATATTCACAACAGTAGGAACAACATTTATTTTTCTTTGCCATTAGACACATATACAATTGATATTTGGGGATAATCAAGCAATTTTTCAAAAAAAAATGCTAACGTGTGCGTGCGTGTATGGAAAAATATGTATGTGTGTATAGGAAATAGATCTAAAAACATTAAAAAAAGCACATAAATTTAAGAAAATTTGAGCTCTGCGCCTTAAAAACATTGAAAATGTATAAGAGATTTTAAAAAATATATCTAGTCTTAAAAACAAATAATGGATAAAATGTAATTTCCGAATATGTTGCCGAATCAACTTGTTGTTCAATGTATATAAATAGTAGCATAAGAAGATTATCATAGCAAAGAAAGTTTGGATGAAATCTGCAGACCCATTTCCCCCCCATGTAAAAAAAAGCAACAAACTAAGGACTTTTTTTACATTAATCTGTAATATTGCCTCTATCAGCTTCAACTCTTGTGGCAATGTCGTTGGGGGTCATCATTTCGTGTAGTTTTTTCCGTATTCTCAATCTGACATTTGTATGGTGCAATTAAAAACACGATTCATCGGACTTCACAGCCCTTTTTCAGACATCTAATGTCCAATCTTATGATCATTTGCTAATTTAAGACATCTGCTTTTGTTCAAGGTAGACAAAATGGTTCTCTGAATATGACACCGGCTTCATGGCCTATGAGGTATATTATAAAACAAATTATTATTTCAAAGACTTCCGCAGTTACTTCTAGATTAAGATGATCTTCAGTTTAACGGACAATAACTTCAGCTGTACTGGACAATTCTATCAAGTCTCCTTTCAGATGCATTCAATAGCCTGTGAGAACTACAAACTTGATTATGACACCAGTTTTCTTTTTAAGAAATTAAAGACCCCAAAGAAATCTGTAACATACGCTTGAGACCACAAAGAAATCTGTAAGACATTTTTGAAAATAGAGTAGCTACGCCTACGCATGAAGTAGCAGTGGCATTATTTGCTACATGTTACCAGAAGCAATATTTACTAGCAAGAAACTTATGGCAACTAGAATCCTTAAATATTTATTTTTAATAGCAGTAATCTTTTTTTAATCCACTTTTTCGATAGGAACGAAATCAGTTGTAAAATACACTCATTGCAAAAACTGAGCATACATTTCATTGTTTTTTTATTATTACAGATTTTTTGACCTAGATGCCTGTTTCGTTTTATTGCAAGAAATGTTACTTACGTCAAAGTCTTTGAAGTATGGATAGGACTTTGTGCAATACATCCTAGGAACTTAGCCTATATTTGAATTTTCACATCAAAGGGAAATGTCGCCGACTTAGTAGATACTGCTTAGAATTCAGAGTGATGTAACGAGATGATCGGTTCGTGTAAATATTTTTCTTTCTAAGAGAAATTTAGTTTCAAGAAAGAAATTGATCTGTTTCAGATACAAAGTTTCTTTTTCTTTCTTTCTTTTTTTGATACGATGCAGTCTTACGAGTGTAAATTTATTTAATTCATAGCTCATGGAGAAGGCTCTTGGAATGTTAAAATATTGAAAGAAATCGAATTTTATAATGACATCACATACATCTGAAAAGAGTATTCAATATTTCACTTTGAAGTTCAAAAGGCGATACTTCAACTATTTCTTTGAATAGTTTTAGAAATAAAATAGGTAGCACG